>JASTWF010000079.1:390757-488233 GCA_030390025.1 Squalus acanthias
ATGTCATTGCATTGGCGAGGGTGCAGAGGAGATTCAACAGGATGTTAACTGGGCTGGAGCGCTTCAGCTATGAAGAGAGACTGCACAGGCTGGGGTTGTTTTCCTTCGAGCAGGGAAGGCTGAGGGTGGACCTGATTGAGGTGTACAAAATTATGCGGATCATAGATAGGATAGTTAGAAAGGAACGTTACCCCTTTAGTAGAAGGTTCAATAACCAGGGGGCATAGTTTCAAGGTAAGGGGCAGGAGGTTTAGAGGGGATTTGAGGAAAAATGTTTTCACCAAGAGGGTGGTTGGAATCTGAAACTCACTGCCTGAAAGGGTGGTAGAGGCAGGAACCCTCACAACATTAAAGAAGCATTTAGATGAGTACTTGAAACGCCATAGCATACAAGGCTACGGACCAAGTGCTGGAAAATGGGATTAGAATAGACAGGGCTTGATGGCCGGCGCGGACACGATGGGCCGAAGCGCCTCTTTCTGTGCTTTATGACTCTGCGCCTCTAATCGACGGCAATTTGCCTGTTGGATAAGTCGTGTGATTTTTATGCTAATAAATGCGTTTTGTAGTATATTACCTGGTCAATGATAACTATTTATTTTAATTCAGAGTACATTCTTTGCAATTTTATTTGGAATATCTTCCTTTCAATGAGCTAGAATTTGTGTAGTTCAAGAAAACTGTAGAAAGCTCAATCTTCAAAGCATTTCTTACGTCCCAGTTATCTTTATAACTGAAGGGCACTTGTATTTATTATCTTAACATTTTAATATTACATTCGTACATTTTAAATAAAATTGCCTGTAATTATTGCACGCCAAGGTTGCAGTTTCTGTAATTTGCCGTTGCATTCATTTATGGTTCTAAATATAATGGATATTCAAACCAGGAGCAGGAATCCAAGCGGGATTTCCCCCTCCCAAAGGGGCACTGAAGCGAATTGCACCGCTCCAAATGCTGACTGATCCCGGGACACCAAGGCTTCCTGACAGGTTCTGGTCCTTTGTGTCCCTGCTACCTCGTGCGGTGCTTTTGTCTGCTGGGCTAAAGTCAGATCTACCATTTAAACTCTCATTGATTAAACATCTGTTACTTTCATGTTGTATTTATCACCGTTTCATTTCTAGATTCAATAAAGTATTCCCGATTATTCTTACAATAAACCCTGTATTCAGCTCCACAGGTAATAGAATTAGATTATTTCATTGAATGTCGCTAATGAGTTGCAGATTTCTCCCCGAGTTCCATCAAACTGCTGCCCTTCCTCCCAGTCTGATGTATAATGTCCCTGTTTATTTTCCGTGATCACAGTTTACTTAGTAACGATTGTGATCCTGTCTCAGGGAAAGTGCGGTCTTACCAAATGTGTCACTCGCTACCTGGTGCCCATGGCAGCGGCGGATCTACTGGTCGTTATCCTCGGCCTGTAATTGAGGCAGATTCTGATTGTTTATTGGGAACAGTTTGGTTTCGTGCGGTCCATCCCCGTGTGTAATATCCACGGCGTCTTGCTTTATGCAGCCACAGACTGTTCTGTCTGGTTCACCGTCACTTTCACCTTTGATCGATTTGTGGCCGTTTGACGCCAGAAGCTAAAAACTAATTATTGCACCGAAAAAACGGCGCTGTGGTTATGGGAACAGTGACTGGGCTGAGCAGTTTAAAGAACATAACCTGGTATTTTATGTTCACAGATCAGTATGCGCTTGCTAACAATCCCTGGTTTTGTGATGTAACAATGGATGTTCAGTATTCACGTGTCTGGGGACCAATCGAGCTCCTTCATTATATTCTCACCCCGTGTGTCCCTTTTGTTGTGATTCTGCTGCTCAATGCTGTCACCGTCAGACACATTTTAGTGTCCAGCAGAGTCCGCAGGAGACTCCGGGGTCCCAGCAGTGGGGAGATTCCCAGAGACCCAGAGATGGAGAGCCGCAATAAATCCATCATTTTACTGCTTGTTATCTCGGGCAATGTCATCCTGTTATAGGCAGTGTTTATCGTGTATTACATATGGTGGCGGATGTGGGATTTCGGTTCTGGGTCTGTATATCCACCTCTTTATGTAAGGGAAATGGGATTGATGCTGCAGCTGCTGAGTTGCAGCACAAATACCTGGACTTATGCCGTGACCCAGACTAAGTTGAGAAGTCGCACAACACCAGGTTATAGTCCAACAGCTTTATTTGAAATCACAAGCATTTGAATAGACTTCACCTGACGAAGGATCAGCGCTCCGAAAGCTTGTGATTTCAAATAAAGCTGTTGGACTATAACCTGGTGCTGTGCGACTTCTCACATTTGTCCAACCCAGTCCAACACCGGCATCTCCACATCAGACAAAGTTGAGAGAGCAGTTGCAGAATTTGGGAAATATCCCTTTACTCTGATTGTAAAATTCATTCAAGGATGAGAAGAAGCGGTACTTTGCAGCTTGAAAGACCCATGGGCCTGATACTGTGAGCGAGCCGCTCTCACCCGGCGAGGCCGGTGATCTGGGGACATTAACACGCTGACTCACACACTGTCTACACTGGGCTCCCTGTGAGGGGTGGAGCCATCTGTCAAGCCACTCTGGAATGGCACCAGTGCCTTAGTCAAAGATGGCCGCCCCTGAAGCAGCGCAAGACCCGCCCGCACAAAGATGGCGGCCGCCGTCCCCGCGTCAAAGATGGCGGCCGCCGTCCCCGAGTCAAAGATGGCGGCCGCCGTCCCCGAGTCAAAGATGGCGGCCGCCGTCCCCGAGTCAAAGATGGAGGCCGCCGTCGCCGCGTCAAAGATGGCGGCCGCCGTTTCCGAGTCAAAGATGGCGGCGCCGCAAAGATGTCGGGGCGGATCCCGAGCAAAGCAGCAGGATCCGCCCCGCCCGCCCAGTCCGAAGATGGCGGCAATGGTGCCCGCATTAAGATGGCGGCTGTGGTGCCCAGCACAAAGGTGGCGGCAGGCTCTCTCTCTCTCTCTCGGGATCTTTCCCCGCGGGCCGGTTGCCACCATTGATGTTTCGCCTTTTCCAGAAGGAAGGCCGGGAAGTGGCGGCGGAAGGCGAGCGTCCAGGGGGCAGCAGCTGGAGGCTCGGTTAACCCGGGAGCGGGCGCGGGGCAGCAGCCCGGCCCGGGGAGGAGGAGACCGGCACCAGATTAACGAGGGAGAAAGATGGGGGACAGAAAAAGAGAGATAGACAGAGAGAGGGAGAGAGACAGACAGACAGGGGGAGACAGTCCGGGGGAGACAGCACAGGGGATAGAGTCCTGGGAAGACAGACTGGGGGAGATAGACCTGGGGAGACAGACCGGGGAGAAAGACCATGGGAGACAAACCGGGGGAGACTGACGGGGAGACAGATCAGGGGGCGACAGACCTGGTGATGCGAGAGAGATGCGGGAGACAGACCGAGAGAGACTGACCGTTGGAGACAGACTGGGCAGAAAGACCATGGGAGACAAACCGGGGGAGACTGATGGGGAGACAGACCAGGGGGCGAGAGGCCTGGTGATACAGAGAGAGAGAGATGCGGGAGACAGGCCGAGAGAGACAGACCGGTGGAGACAGACTGGGAAGAAAGACCAGGGGAGACAGACCAGGGGACACAGACCGGGGGATACAGGCTGGTGGAGACAGTCCGGGGCAGACAGACCGGGGATACAGACTGGGGGGACAGGGAGACAAAGAGGCAGACAGGCAGACCGGGCAAACAGGCCGAGTGAAACAGACATGGGGAGACAAATTGGGGAGACAGACTGGGTGAGACAGACCGGGGGAGACAGACTGAAGGACAGAGAGAGAGATTCATACAGACCGGGAGACTACCCGGGGGAAACAGACCGAGGGAGACAGACCGGGGCGACAGTCAGCTGAGATAGACTGGGGCAGAGAGACCTGGGGATACATAGAGAGACAGATGCGGGAGACAGAAGGTGGAGACAGACCAGGAGAGACTGACTGGGGCAGACAGAACGGAGGAGACAGACCGGGGGACAGAGAGGGACAAACAGACAGGGGAGACAGAGCGGGGGAGACAAACCTGGGGATACAGACTGGGGGATAGAGCATGGGGGAGCCAGACTGGGGCAGACAGAATGGGGGAGACAGACCGGAGGAGACAGACCGGAGGAGGCAGACCGGGGAAGATAGACCGGGGGAGACAATCCGGGGGAAACAAATAGAGACAGATGGGGGATATAGACCGGGGAGACAGAGAGAGAGAGAACGACAAGGCAGGTGTGGGGCACGCGGGACAGACAGAGATGGAGACATATGGTGGGAGATAGAGAGAGCACAACAGACCGTTGGAGGGGGAGGCAGATCGAAGGGGTGAGAGATGGATGGAGACAGACTGAGGAAGAAAGATGGTGGGAGACACACAGTGACACAGATAGGGAGACAAACTGAGTGACAACTAGGAGGTAGACAGAGAGAGACAGATGGGGGAGAGACAGTATCTGTAAACAGAAGGAGAGAGACAGACGGGGACACAGACGTGGGAGAGACAGACATGGGGAGACTGACTTGAAAGCAGATGGGGAGTCAAAGGCAGAGAATGATAGACGAGGGAAAGCAAATGTAGATAGAGAGAGAGAGAGAAATTGACAGGGGAAACAGACGAGGTGGAGACAGATGGGGAGGACAGGTGAGAGGGGTTCAGAGAGAGAGATAGAGAGAAGGAGAGGATAATGTCAGGGGGAGACACAGAGAGAGAGAGAGACCAATAGGGGGACAGAGAGGGAGACATAGGGTGGGAGATAGAGAGAGATAGAGGGTGAGAGCGACAGATAATGGGGGGAGACAGACCGACTGGGAGGGAGATGGATGGAGACAACCTGGAGGGAGACAGATGGTGGGTGACACAGAGAGACAGACAGGGGAGACAGACGGCAGGAGGCAGACTGGGAGACTGAAAGATCAGACGGGTTTGAGACAGAGAGAGATAGACAGAGAGGGGGAGAGAAACAGGGCGAGTCTTATGGTGTGGTCCAGAAGGAGAGACAGACCAGCAGGGGAGACAGATGAGGGAAGACAAAGAGAGAAACAGTCGGTGGGAATCAGACGGAGAACACAGGCGGGGGAGACAGTGTAAGGTAGACATACAGGGGAGTAGGAGCGGGAGTCAGACCAGGGGCAGAATGACAGGGGGTGGGAGATTGATGGAAATAGACGGGGGGAGGACATGGAGAGAGACATATTGTGGACAGAGAAAGAGAGAGAACGACAGAGCCAGCGGGGAGACAGAGCAATGGGGAGAGAGACGGGTAGAGACACACTGGGGCGACGCACGACACAGAGAGTGGCAGATGCGGAGACATTTTCAGTTTTCCTATTTTACCCACGATGACAATCCCGTTCTATTTTAATATTTATGATGTTATTGTCGACAGCACATCCCACAGCTGGAATCTGAGCATCATCCACAGGAGTGTAGACTGTTGCGGAATCGTCATTTAACAGCCCTGCCATAGCCTGGGAATCTGTTCCAATCTGTCCTGAACTCTCTTTCCGTGCTCCTAACACATCTTTAACGGTCTTCTGACTCCTGACGTAGCTGGGAAAGCTTTTGCTATTATTACCTCAATTGTTCAGCATCTTCTTTGCCGAAGACCTCTTAGCTTCTCTAATGGCTGCTCTTGTCTCCCTCAAATGTGGGTGAAATTTATCCCAGTTCTCGTTTAAACTGAATCCATTTTGATCTGAAATAGAAACAGAAAATGCTTGAAATACTCAGCAGGTCAGGCAGCATCTGTAGAGAGAGAAACAGAGTTAACGTTTCAGGTCAGAACTGACGAAGCCTCATAAGAACATAAGAACATAAGAAATAGGAGCAGGAGGAGGCCATTTGGCCCCTCGAGCCTGCTCCGCCATTCAATAAGATCATGGCTGATCTGATCTTGGCCTCAACTCCACTTCCCTGCCCGCTCCCCATAAGCCTTGACTCCCTTATCGTTCAAAAATCTGTCTATCTCCACCTTAAATATATTCAATGACCCAGCTTCCAAAGCTCTCTGGGTTAGAGACTCCACAGATTCACGACCATCTGAGAGAAGAATTCCTCCGCATCTCCGTTTTAAATGGGCGACCCCTTATTCTGAAACTATGCCCCCTCGTTCTAGATACCCCCACGAGGGGAAACATCCTCTCTGCATCTACCCTGTCAAGCCCCCTCAGCATCTTATCTGTTTCAATAAGATCACCTCTGATTCTTCTAAACTCCAATGAGTACAGGCCCAACCTGCTCAACCTTTCTTCATCAGACAACCCCCTCATCTCAGGAATTAACCAAGTGAACCTTCTCTGATCTGCCATCAATGCAAGTATATACCTCCTTAAATAAGGAGACCAAAACTGTACGCAGTACTCCAGGTGCGGTCTCACCAATGCCCTGTAAAGTTGTAGCAGGACTACGGTACTTTTATACTCCATCCCCCTTGCAATAAAGGCCAACATTCCATTTGCCTTCCTAATTACTTGCTGTACCTGCATGCTAACTCGTTGTGTTTCATTTACAAGGACCCCCAGATCCCACTGTACTGCAGAATTTTGCAATCTCTCTCCATTTAAAAAATAATTTCCTTTTTTATTTTTCCTACCGAAGTGGATAACCTCACATTCTCCCACATTATACTCCATCTGCCAAATTTTTGCCCACTCACTTAGCCTATCTATATCCCTTTGCAGATTCATTGTGTCCTCTTCACAACTCGCTTTCCCACGTATCCTTGTATCGTCAGCAAAGTTGGCTACATTAAACTCGGTCACTTCATCCAAGTTATTAATATCGATTGTAAAACAGTTGAGGCCCCAGAACTGATCCCTGTGGCACCCCACTAATTACAGTTTGCCAACCGGAAAAGACCCGTTTTTCCCTGCTCTCTCTTTTCTGTTAGTTAGCCAATCATCTATCAAAGCTAATATATTACCCCCCCCAACCCCGTGAGCTCTTATCTTGTGCAGTAACCTTTTTAGTGGCAACTTATCGAATGCCTTCTGGAAATCCAAATACACTACATCTACTGGCTTTCCTTTATTCACCCTGTTCGTTACATCCTCAAAGAACTCCAGCAAATGTGTCAAACATGATTTCCCTTTCATAAATCCATGCTGACTCTGCTTGACTGCATTATGATAGTCTAAATGTCCTGCTACTACTTCGTTAATCATAGAATCCAGCATTTTCCCAACGACAGATGTTCGGCAAACTGGTCTATAGTTTCCTGCTTTCTGTCTCATCGATCTGAAACGTTAACGCTGTTTCTCTTTCTACAGAAGCTGCCTGACCTGCTGAGTATTTTCAGCTATTTCTGTTTGTATTTCAGATTTCCAGCATTCGCAGTATGTTGCTTTTCCATCTTGATCTGAACTGGGTTCAAAGTAAGACAGTTCGGGGAGTCAGGAATCATTCACCGCTGGATCTACGCTGGAATGTAAAACCCCATCTGCTACTTAGTAAGGATTCCTCTGGTTCCTCGCCATAAATTTGACAGGTTACCGAACCCCAGCTGTCTTGCAGTCAACTCCTGGAGGTCCCATTCACTGAGCCTACAACCTTCACAAGGGTTAGTGGTGGATTTCCGCAGCGGGAGTGATCCCACTGTAACTGTCGGGATCGCACTCCCGCGGATATTCCGGGTCATGTATTTTTTAGTAATCCTGGTTTCTAACACGCACACAACAATAAAACAGGGTATTCCTGGAAACACGCTTTAGATCCTTCTTGATCTGACAGGGTATATGCGAGGAGGATGTTTCCCCTGGCTGGGGAATCCAGATACTGGGGTCACAGTCTCAGAATAAGGGGTCGGCCATTTAGGACTGAGTTAAGGAGAGATTTTTTCACTCAGAGGGTAGTGAATCTTTGGGATTCTCTACCCCAGAGGGCTGTGGAGGCTCAGTCGTTGAGTATATTTAAGACAGTGATCGATAGATTTTTGGATATGAATGGAATCAAGGGATATTTGGAGAGTGCAGGAAAGTGGAGTTGAGGTCGAAGATCAGCCATGACTTTTTGAACGGAAAAGCAGGCTCGAGGGGCCGAATGGCCTGCTCCTGCACCTATTTCTTATGTTTTTATTTCTTCCTATAAGGAGAGGAAGAGTCTGTTGTATAATTGTACCAGCCTATACTGAAGGTGCTTCGTGAAGCTGCGGTTCGGCCCAGTCACTGATTGCCCTGCAGTACCTAGCCAAGTAGAAAATCTGAGGTGTGAGCATATACTGAAGGTGTTGCATGATACTGGGGTTCTTCCCCAGTCACTGTTTGCCCTCCAATACCTTGCCAAGTGATAATTCTCAGCTGTGAGCCTATTGTGAAGGTGCTGCATGATGGTAGGTTTCGGTACCAGTCACTGATTTTGCCCCAGTTCCTTGCCAAATGGTAATTCTGAGCTGTGAGCCTACACTGAAGGGGCTGTGGGATGTCACTGTTTGGCCCCAGTCACTGTTTGCCCTCCAGTACCTTGCCAAATGGTAATTCTGAGCTGTGACCATACCTGAAGGTGCTGCGTGAAGGTGGGGTTCGGCCGCTGTTACTGTTTGCCCTCCAGTACCTTGCCAAATGGTAATTCTGAGCTGTGAGCCTATACTGAAGGTGATGTGTGATGCTAGGTTTCGGCCTCAGTCACTATTTGTGCTCCAGTAACTTGCCAAGTGGTAATTCTAAGCTGTGAGGCTATACTGAAGGTGCTGTGTGGTGGTGGGTTTAGGCCCCTGTCACTGTTTTCCTCCAGTACCTAGCCCGCTTGATTGGCACCCCATCCACCACCTTAAACATTCGCTCCCTCCAGCACTGCTGGTGGGACAGGACATACCCAGGGGATCAAATAGCAATCCAGTAGATAATTCAGATGACACTTCTTTACCCAAAGAGTGGTGAGAATGTGGAACTCGCTACCACAGGGAGAGATTGAAGCGAATAATATGGATGCATTTAAGGGGTGGTTCGGCCCAAGTCACTGTTTACCTTCCAGTACCTTGTCAATTTGTAATTCTGAGCTGTGAGCCTATACTGAAGGCGCAGCGTGATGCTGCGGTTCGACCCCACTCACTTTTTACCTTGCAGTACCTTGGCAAATGGTAATTCTGAGCTACGAGCCTATACTGAAGGTGCTGCGTGATGGTGGGATTCGGTCCCAATCACTGATTGCCCTCCAGTACCTTGCCAAGTGGTAATTCTGAGCTATGAGCCTATACTGAAGGTGCTGCGTAATGGTGAGATTTGGCTCCAGACACTGATTGCCCTCCAGTACCTTGCCAAATGGTAATTCTGAGCTGTGAGCCTATACTGAAGCTGTTACGTGATGCTGGGTTTCGGCACCAGTCACTTTTTGCGCTCCAGTACCTTGCCAACTGGTAATTCTAAGCTGTGAGCCTAAACTGATTCTGCTGCTTGAAGCTGGGGTTCGGCCCCAGGCACTTTTTGCCCTGCAGTACCTTGCCATTTCGAAATTCTGATCTGTGAGCCTATACTGAAGAGGCTCCAGGATGCTAGGGTTCGGCCCCAGTCACTGATTGCCCTGCAGTACCTTGCCAATTCGTAATTTTGTGCTGTGAGCCTATACTGAAGGTACTGCGTGATGGTGGGTTTCGGCAACGCCACCACACCCCCTCACTCTAACTCTGATATACCCCACACCCCTCACTGTAACACTATGATATACCCCACACCCCTCAATGTAACATCTTGATATACCCCACACCCCTCACTGTAACACTCTCTGATATACCCCACACCCCTCACTGTAACACTCTGATATACACCACACCCCGCAATGTAAACCTCTGATATACCGCACAACTCTCGCTGTAACACTCTGATATACCCCACACACTTACTCTAACACAGATATACACACACTCCTCACTGTAACTCTATGATGTACCCCACACCACGCACTGTAACACTCTGATATACCCCACCCCTCACTCTAAAACTCTGATAGGGAAAAAAGAATATAAGGATACACTAGCGAGAGAAATAAACACAGACTGTAAAATCTTCTACAGGCACACTCTACACTCCTCACTGTAACACTCCGATATACCTCAGACCACTCTCTCTAACTCTCTGGTATAACCCACACCACTCACTCTAACTCTCTGATATACCCCACACCATTCACTGTAACACTCTGATATACCCCACACCACTCACTCTAACTCTCTGATATACCCCACACCATTCTCTGTAACAGTCTGATATACTCCACACCACTCACTCTAACTCTCTGATATACCCCACCCCTCACTGTAAAACTCTGATAGGGAAAAAATAATATGAGGATAAACTAGCGAGAGAAATAATCACAGACTGTAAAATCTTCTACAGGTACACCCTACACTCCTCACTATAACACTCCGATATACCCCAACCCACTCTCTCTAACTCTCTGATATACCCAACACCACTCTCTCTAACTCTCTGATATACCCCACAACACTCTCTCTAACACTCTGATATACACCACACCACTCTCTCTAACTCTCTGATATACCCCACACAACTCACTCCACCTCTCTGATATACCCCAGACCACTCTCTCTAATTCTCTGATATACCCCACACCACTCACTCCAACAATCTGATATACCCCACACCACTCTCTCTAACACTCTGATATACCCCACACCACTCACTCTAACACTCTGATATACCCCAGACCCCTCGCTGTAACACTGGAATACATGCCACACTCTGGACTGTTACTCCGCACACCACTCACTGTAACACTGATATACCTCGCACCACTCACTCTTTCCACTGCCAGTATAATCCCATGGGCTCAATTTTGGTAATATGTGGTACTTTATCAAACACCTTTTTAAAGGATAGCGAAATTGAGAAAGTGTGAGTAATATCAATCATAAAACCATAGAATTGGTGAGCCAAGTTGTGTTGACAATTTGTTTAGCGGAGCATGATGCCCCGCTCTGATCACAGGCCTTGCCTGGTTTCAATCAATGAATTACAAAATCATTTATTTCATTCTTATTTTATTATTTATATTTATTTGTTCTCAGGATATGGGTGACGCTGTCATGGCCGGTATTACTTGCCCATCCTAGTAACCCATGAGAAAATGTTGGGCCTTCATCTTGAAACGCTGCAGTCCGTGTGGTGAAGGTGTTCCCATAATAATGTTCCGGAATGAATTTCAGTCTTTTGACGATGAAGAAACACACATATATATGAAGGGTACGGTAGCATAGTTGTTATGTTGCTGGACTAGTAATGCAGATGACTGGACGAATGATCTTCAGTTCAAATCCCACCAGTTGGGGAATTTAAATTCAATTAATTAAATAAATCTGGAATAAAAAGTTAGTATCAGTAATGGTGACCATGAAACTACCGGACTGTAGTAAAAACACATCTGGTTCAGTAATATCCTTTAGGGAAGCGAATCCTCCGTCCTTACCCATTCTGGCCGAAATGTGAATCCAGACCCACAGCAATTTTTACTCTTAATTGCTCTCTGAAATGGCCTATCAAGCCATTCATTGTATAAGGCGGTTCTCCAGGGCAAGGAGGGATGGGCAATAAATGCTGGCCTTGTCATCCACATCCCAAAAATGAAATTATTAATGGTTATAATGTTTTAGCAATGGTCACAATGATTTTTAAAGGGGTATAATATTTTATTAATGGTCGTAATGATTTATAAAGAGTTATAATGTTTTGTTAATTGTCATAATGATTTATAAAGGGTTAGAATTATTTATTAATGATCATAATGATTTAGAAAGGGTTATAAAGATTTGTAAAGTATTATAATGTTTATGAATTTCTGGTGCCGGCCCTCCTTCTCCCGGTGCCGGACTGCTGCCCCTCGCCGCGCGCCCGCTCCCAGGGTAACCGGGGCTCCCGATGCTGCAGCCATCTGGACGCTCGCCTCCCGCCGCTACGCCCCGACCTCGTTTCTGGGAAAGGGGAAACCTCAATGGCGGAAACCACAGCCATGTTTGTGCGGGGCGCCTGACATGCCATCTTTGTGCGGGGCGCCAGAGGCGCCATCTTTGTGCAGAGCGCCAGAGCCGCCATGTTTGTGCCTGGCGCCAGAGCCGCCATCTTTGTGCAGGGCGCCAGAGCCGCCATCTTTGTGCGGGGCGCCAGATCCGCCATCTTTATGCAGGGCGCGGTCGCCGCCATCTTAGTGCAGGGCGGGGTGAGGGGACGGGGCGCTGCCTTGCTCATTGAGCGGCGCCACCATCATTGTCTGGGCAGCCGCCATCTTATTGCGGGCGGGAGTTTCTCTGCATCAGGCAGCGCCTTAGGGGCGGCCATCTTTGTCTAGGGCACCGGTGCCTTTCCAGAGGGGCCTGACAGATGTCCGCGCCCCTCACAGGGCGCTCAGTGTAGACAGTGTGTGAGTGAGCGTGTTAATGTCCCCAGATCACCGACCTCGCCGCCGGGAAGCCCGTGGGAGCGCGGTCCGCTCACAATATCAGGCCCAGGGAGCTCTCAGGCTGCAAGGTCTCCACTTCTTCTCATCCTTTAATGATTTTTACAATAAGAGTAAAGAGATATTTTCCCACATTCTTCAACTGCTCTCTGAACTTAGTCTGGGTCACAGCATAAGTCCCAGTGTTTGTGCAGCAGCTCAGCATCTGCAGCATGATTCCCATTTCCCTTACATAAAGAGGTAGGAATACTGACCCAGACCCGACATACATCCGCCTCCACATATAATACACCGTAAACACTGCCCATAACAGGATGAAATTGCCCGAGATAACAAGCAGTAAAATGATGGATTTCCTGCGGCTCTCCATCTCTGGGTCTCTGGGACTCTCCCCACTGCTGGGACCCCGGAGTCTCCTGCGGGCTCTGCTGGACACTAAAATGTGTCTGACGGTGACAGCATTGAGCAGCAGAATCACGACAAAAGGGACACACGGAGTGAGAATATAATGAAGGAACTCGATTGTTTTCCAGACCGGTGAAAACAGAACATACATTGTTACATCACAAAACCAGGGATTGTTCAGAAGCGAATATCGATCTGTGAACATAAAATACCAGGTGATGTTCTTTGAACCGCTCATCAAAATCACTGTTCCCAGAACAACAGCCACCGTTTTCTCGGTGCAATATTTAGTTTTCAGCTTCTGACAACAAATGGCCACATATCGATCAAAGGTGAAAGTGACGGTGAACCAGACAGAACAGTCTGTGGCTGCATAAATCAGGACGGCGTGAATATTACACACGGGGATGGACCTCACGAAATCAAACTGTTCACTATAAAGAATCGGAATCTGCCTCAATATCAGGTCGAGGATAACGACCAGTAGATCCGCCGCTGCCATGGCCACCAGGTAGCGAGTGACACATTTGGAGAGACCGCACTTTCCCCGAGACAGGATCAGAATCGTCACTAAGTTAACTGTGAGGAAGGTTAATAAACAGGGAAATTATGCATCTGACCTGGAGCAAGAGCAGCAGTTTGTTGGAATTCGGGATTAAATCTGCAAATTATTAGCGACATTCAATTATATAATCAATTGTATTACTTGCGGAGCTGAATACAAGGTTTATTGCAAGAATAATCGATATTACATTGTGGAATGAATAAATGAAATGGGAATAAATACAACAGGAAAGCAAAATTCGTTTGATCAATGAGAGATTAAATGATAGATCAACCTTCAGCCCAGCAGTCAAAAGCACCGCCCGAGGTACCAGGGACGCAAAGGACCAGAACCTCTCAGGAAGCCTTCGTGTCCCGGGATCAGTCAGCATACGGAGCGGTGCAACCGCTTCAGTGTCCCTCAATTTAGAGAAGGGGTAATCCCGCTTGGATTCCTACACCTGCTTAGAATATCCATTATATTTAGGACTGAAAATGAATGCAACGGCAAAATAGAGAAACTGCAACCTTGGTGGACAACAATTACAGGCAATTATATTTAAAATGCACGGATGTAATATGCAAATGCTAAGATAATAACTACAAGTGCACTGCAGTTCTAAAGACAACTGGGCTGTAAGAAGTGTGTTAGTGATTTAGGTTTCTGCATTTTTGTTGAAATACACAAATTGTAGCTCAGTGAAATGGAGATTTTCAAAATAACATTGCAACGAAGGACACTGAATTAAAATAGATAGTTATCATTGAACATGTAATATGCCACATTAGTGAATTTATTAGCATCAAAGTCACGCGACTTATCCCACATGCAAAGAGCCGCCGAACACTTTTGTAAAGTATCTGAACACAAATGGAAGAGATTAATCCTTGTACTTTTTCACCTGTTGGTTTCCAACCTATGCAGAGAATATTAGTCGAGAAAATATGAATGGATTTACTAATCCTCAGTACGTCAGTTACAATCAGCTGGGATTGTTTATCCTGCAGTACAGCAGGAGGCAATAGAGAATCACTCTGTGTCTCACTGAGAGATCTACTGGACTGTAACAGACGGGCATGGGATCCAATTGTAAATTCAAAACAAAGATTGGAAAAAAGAGAGTTGCAATTTGGCTGACTGAAAGTTTTTTGAGAATGTAAATTATCCTTGTATTCCTATTCTAACCAACAGAAGCAGTGCCACTAATGCAGAGCTGGAGTTGTTGAGAAAGTAGACACTGACTGGAACTGAATGATTCGCGGATATTTCAGACATTTGATTCTGTGGACGTGATCTGTCAGGATTTGTTCCTGTGACACTGTGTCAGTAACCACACCGAGCATTAGCTGAAAACAAAACTGACATACTGTGGATGCTCGAAAACTGAAATAAAAACAGAAAATGTTAGAAATACTCAGCCGGTCAGGCAGCATCTGTGGAGAGAGAAACAGAGTTAACGTTTCAGGTCGATGACATTTCGCCTTTAGGTGAAAAGTCTCCTCAATCAAGACAACATCCTTCTGACCTGTAAGAACTGTTCAGTGGAGATAGCAGAACGAAATTCATTCAATAAAGATTCTCGTCCAATATATTTTCTTCAGTTGAATATAAAACATTTGAATCTTGGTAACACTGTATCAGCTTTCAGAATCAATAGCCGACAGCATAGTGGATGAGATTCGGAATGACAAGTAGAGAAATAAACATGATTTATAGAATTCATAGCTGAATGCAGAGACATACCAGGGACACCAACAGCAGAGAGAATGTTTCTTTATTTTTAAACAACAACCCATGCGTTAACAAAGATGCAACAACTTGAAACACAGAACACCATTAATAGCTGAGTGACCGACGGTAAATATCCAGAATAATATTACAGTGTAACACGGTATATAGAATTAATAACTGGACATAGATACTTACTGGGAACACCAACAGCAGCGAGGAGGGGATAGTAAATATTTTCTATTTCATAAAATATTCGTGTTATCCGAAACTCTGTTAGAAATGACATAGAGAATCTGGAATCCATGCCTTTCCTTCTGTGAGTGTCTGGTGGTATTTGTGCTGGAGGCAGCGCGCTGACTGTGTGAGGTCACAGTGAAGGGAGCTCCTTATTTAGAGCAGAGGGAAATCCCCGAGTGACATCATTAGGACTCCCTGTAACTGACATTAATTACAGTCATTGAACAAACAGACTCATTGAACCATTGTCATCACGACACATCACTGCAATACAATCTGATGTACCTGAGTTTTAATCTGCTCGGAAAATAATTTTATATATTGCTACGCATAGATTTCATTCCATTCGGGCTCAGTTTGAGTAGCTGGTGAATAGCTGAACCACACAGAGCAGCAGAGGGCCAGGCTTCAACCCCGGCCTGTGCTGAGATAGTCTGATCTCACCGGGTGTGGTACTCAGCCCCCCCCCCCCCCCACACACAAACAGAGCAGGAAATGCCCAGGCACCATCTCCGGCATGTGTAGTGTGAGCCTGATCTCACACCCGGTGTGGTACTGAGCCCCCCACACACACAGAGCAGGAAATGCCCAGGCGCCATCTCCGGCCTGTGTAGTGTTAGCCTGATCTCACCCCCGGTGTGGTACTGAGACCGCACACACACACAGCTGGAAATGCCCAGGCTCCATCCCCGGCCTGTGCTGATTTAAACTGATCTCACTGGGTGTTGTACTGAGACCGCACACACACAGAGCTGGAAATGCCCAGGGTCCATCCCCGGCCTGTGCTGATTTAACCTGATCTCGCACCCGGTGTGGTACTGAGACCGCACACACACAGAGCTGGAAATGCCCAGGCTCCATCTCCGGCCTGTGTAGTGTTAGCCTGATCTCACCCCCGTTGTAGTACTGAGACCGCACACACACACAGCTGGAAATGCACAGGCTCCATCCCAGGCCTGTGCTGATTTAAACTGATCTCACTGGGTGTGGTACTGAGACCGCACACACACAGAGCTGGAAATGCCCAGGCTCCATCTCCGGCCTGTGTTGTGTTAGCCTGATCTCACCCCCGGTGTGGTACTGAGCACCACACACAAACAGAGCAGGAAATGCTCAGGCTCCATCTCCGGCCTGTGTAGTGTTAGCCTGATCTCACAAGCAGTGTCGTCCTGAGCACCACACACAAACAGAGCAGGCAAGGCCGAAGCTCCATCCCCGGCCTGTGCTGATTTATCCTGATCTCAAACCCGGTGTGGTACTGAGCCCCCCCCCCCCCACCCCACACACAGATCTGGAAATGCCCAGGCTCCATCTCCGGCCTGTGTAGTGTTAGCCTGATCTCACCCCCGATGTGGTGCTGAGCACCACACTCAAACAGAGCAGGAAAGGC
The DNA here is from genome assembly GCA_030390025.1 of Squalus acanthias. Taxonomy (NCBI): domain Eukaryota; kingdom Metazoa; phylum Chordata; class Chondrichthyes; order Squaliformes; family Squalidae; genus Squalus; species Squalus acanthias. The sequence continues at coordinate 407,450 of JASTWF010000079.1, forward strand.
CGAAGCTCCATCCCCAGCCTGTGCTGTGTTAGCCATTAACATCACGGATCCAAAGTACTGGCCGGTATGAAATGGATTAACAGCGTGAGTTTGCCAGAGGAATCTTCTAGCAGTGTTATTCTGCACAGATTTGGGATCGGTTTCGAACCCAGCACAGTCGGTGATTTTAGTAAAGGATTAAACTCATTGATAATAATTCGGCCTTTAACTAACCCCAAGTCCCGTTCATCCATCAAACTCCCCTGTGCTCGCCGACCTACATTGGCTCCCTGTGCAACAATACCTTGATTTATAAATTCTCATACTCATTTTCAAATACCCTCCATAGCCTCCTCACCCCATCTCGATTTCTCTAACCTCCTCCAGTCCCTACAAACCTCCCAGATTTCTGCATCTGCCTCCAGCCCTTAAAACCTCCGAGATCTCTGTAACCTCCTCCAGTCTTACACCCCTCCGAGATCTCTCTAACCTCCACCAGCGCTATCCTCCCTATCTCTGTAGCCTCCTCCATCCCCTACAACCCGTCCTATATCTGTAACCTGCTCCAACCCTCCCTTTCTCAGTAACCTCCTCAAACATACAACTCTCGCTGCTTCTGTAACCTCCTCCAGCCCTACAATGCTCCCTATTTCTGTAATCCCATCCAGCTCTAAACCCCTCCCTATCTCTGTAACCTCCTCCAGCCCTACAACCCTCCCTATCTCTGCAACCTCCTCCAGCTAAACAACCCTCCCTATTTCTGCAACCTCATCCAGCCACTTCAAACCTCCCAATCTCTGTAGAATCCTCGAGTCCCTAAAAAGCTCTGAGATCTCTGTAACCTCCTTCAGCACAACAACACTCCCGATCTCTGTAAACTCCTCCAGTCCCGACAAATTCCTGAGATCTCTGTAACTTACTGCAGCCCTACAATCCTCCCTATCTCTGTAACATCCTCCATCCCCTACAACCCTTCCTATCTCTGTAAACTTCTCCAACTTCTCCATCCCTCCGTATCTCTGTATCCACTTCCAGCACTACAACCCTTCCTATATCTGTAACCTACTCCAGCCCCTACAACACTCACTATCTCTGTAACCTCCTCCAGCCCCGACAACACTCCCTATCTCTGTAACCTCCTCCAGCCCCTACAACCCTCTCTATCTCTGTAACCACCTCCAGCCCGACAACCCTCCCTATCTCTGTAATCTCATGCAGCTCAACAAATCTCCCTACCTTTGTAACCTTCTCCAGTCCTACAACCCTCCCTATCTCTGTAACCTCCTCCAGCCCTACAATCCACCCGATCTCTGTAAACTCCTCCAGCTCCTACACCTCTCCCTATCTCTGTGACCAACTTCAGCCCTAACACCCTCCCTAACTTTATAACCTCCTCCAGCCTTACAACTCTCCGAGATCTGTATAAACTCCTCCAGTCCTTCAACCACATCACCCCACCCCCCACCCCTGAGATCCCTGTGCTCCACCAATTATGGTCTCTTCTGCATTTACTGACTTCCATCGCTCCACCATTGATGCCCGTGCCTTCAGCTGCCTAGACACAACGCTTTGGAATGCTCCTTAATACCTCCATTTTTGACGAAGATTTTGGTCACCCGTCCTAATATTTCCTTATGTGACTCTGGAAAATGTTGTTTGATATCGCTCCTGTGAGCACCTTGTGATTTTTACTGTGTTAAAGGCACTTTTTAAAGCAAGTTGTTGCTGTTGTCAATCTTTACTATACATGAAGTGATGCCAATAACTTGCTGCTATCTTTAGTCTACCAGGATCGTTCCCAGTAAACTCCCTGACTCTGGCCCAAATATCTAACAGTTTGCAGGATCATTAGGGATTAGGGAGCAATCCCAACTCCCTCTATCGGGAAAAAATCCCTCCAGATTCCCCCCAATGCAGAATCCAAGTTATTTTCAATGATTCCAAATATCCCGACTCCGATCCAAATATTGATCATTATCCAGAAACCAATAACCTTAGTCCCAGTGTCAACCCGTCCCACAGGACCCCATCTCAGTCTCTCTCCTTTGTGATGTAGACGCTTCCTCACCTTCACATGCCTAACTCTAGACTGTTAGATACAGAGTCCCATCAAACACTCCCATGGCTGGTACAGTACGGGTTGATACAGAGAAAAACTATTTCTTAATTGCCCCATAAAACACTCCCAGGGCAGATATAGCACGGGTTAGATACAGAGTAAAGCTCTCTCTACACAGTCCCATTAAACACTCCCATGACAGGTAAATCACGGGTTAGATACAGAGTAAACATCCCTCTGCACTGTCCCATCAAATACTCCCAGGGCAGGTGCAGCACGGGGTTAGATTCAGAGTAAAGCTCTCTCTATACTGTCGCATCAAACTCTCCAAGGACAGCTACAGCAAGGTTTAGATACAGCGTGAAGCTCGCTTTACACTGCCCTACAAAGACTAAGATAATCTTTTCAGAATTTTTCTCACTACTAAATAAATTAAGACTAAGATCGGTCATTGCTAGATTTTCACACCCCTTTAAACCCTTTTTAAGCAACTTTTATATAACTTTTCAATCTCTATGCAGTCCCAAAGGCGTGTCTATGGAGTTAGGTCACAGATCAGACAATGTCTCATTGACTGGCAGAACAGGCACAATGGCCTGAATGACCTCCTTCTGTTCCAGTGTAACAAGCTCGAGGGGCTGAATGGCCTCCTCCTGTTCCTGTGTAACAGCCTCGAGGGGCTGTATGGCCTCCTCTTGTTCCAAAAATCCTATTTTAAACCGTTTGTCAAAACCTTATTATACCCCTTTTAAACCTCTTTCAAAATCTCTTTTTAAAACATTTGTAAAGCCCCTTTTAAACACATATGTAATTCTGTTTTACCCCTGTTTAAGCCCAACGCATTCTGTGAGATGGCTACTTTACATCTGTTCAAGCACATTGGGAAGAAACTGGTGAGATAGAGACATGCATATCCAGACCCCACCCACCACACACCCATTCCTTCCACTGCACCCCCACGCACAGCATCCCTATCCCCCACTCCATACCCCCTTCCAAGTACATCCACGGCGCCCGTAACCCCCACACCACATCAATCCTGCACCTCAGCCCCCACTCCACTTCTCCCACAGCTCCCCACTTCAATGCCCCCCACCCTTAAACCAGCCTCTGCACACCACCCCACACACGCCACACCCCCTGATTCCTGGAATGAGGGCATTGTCCCATGAGCAGTGATTTCCGAGACTCGGCCTTTATATTCCCTAGAATTTAGAATAATAAGTGTTGATCTCACTGAAATATTTAAAATTTTTACAGGACTTGACAGGGCAGATGCAGGGAGGATCATAGAATCATAGAATGATATAGCAAAGAAGGAGGCCATTCGGCTCATCTTGCCTGTGCCGGCTCTTTGAAAGTGCTATATGTTGGCATCTGGAACTCGGTTAATTCAGCTTCCGAAAGGTTCAAGTTTAGTTCATTCAATTGGGGGAATAGTGGTTTGCATCATTGGAGAGAAAGAGAGATACAGACTTAACTCAGCTACTGCCAGTGTTGAAGATTGAAGTTGGTCCTTGGGGTGCTTATAGTAATGTTACACTGTAAACATCCCACCAAACACCATTGCAATCTTTACAAAAGGATGTTGAAGTACAAGCCGGTTGAAGGACGGTACATTGAATGGAAACACCGAATGTTGATGTATGAGAAATGTAAACTTGTGTGCATCGGCTGAAGGACGGTGCTTTTGAATGGAGACTACCAGATAAGGCAAGGCTGCTTCCCGTTTGCTAAAGATAATAATGTAGAAATAGAAGTTGTTTCCTTTGTTCAAGTAGCACGAGATGGGACGCATGCCTAGGTTTGGGTGCACTATCTGTGAACATAATCCACTTGTAAATTGCCTCTTATGCTGAAGTTAAGGAATACAATTATTATAAACAGAAGTCACGGGAGAGACAGCACGAGAGACAGAGCAAGAGCGGGAGAAGGACAGGGGGAGAGACTGTTTGAGAAAGACATGGAGAGACAGATAGAGAGTGAGCGTGACAGACAGGGAGGAGACAGTGAGAGAAAGTGACAGAGCAGAGGCGGGGATGACAAAGAAAGAGAAAGAGGCCGGCGGCAGGTGAGGGGGTGCGTGGGGGCAGTGGGAGACAGATGGTGTACGACATAGAGAGAGAGAGATGGAGGAGACAGACGGTGGGGGAGACAGGCGGAGACAGCTTGGGATTCAGATGGAAAATCAACCGGGGAAGTGAGAAAGGGAGAGAGGAGGAGAGAGAGAGACAGACGAGGAAACAAATGGCCAGACAGATGCACAGACACAGTGAGAGGGACAGATGCTGGGGAGACAGACCGGGGAGACAGTTGGAATGAGACTTGGGGGATAGAGATGGACTGGTTTGGGGGAGACAGACGGGGGAGAGAAAGAGGGGCCACAGACATGGTGAGACACATAGCGAGACAGACAGGATGGAGACAGAGATTGAGATAGATCGTAGGGAGACATAGACATAGACATAGAAAATAGGTACAGGAGTAGACCATTCGGTCCTTCGAGCCTGCACCGCCATTCAATGCGTTCATGGCTGAACATGCTACCTCAGTACCCCATTCCTGCTTTCTCGCCATACCCCTTGATCCCCTTAGTTGTGAGTGTTATATCTAACTCCCTTTTGAATATATTTAGCGAACTGGCCTCAACAACCTTCTGTGGAAGAGAATTCCATAGATTCACCACTCTCTGGGTGAAGAAGTTCCTCCTCAGCTCAGTCCTAAATGGCTTCCCCTTAATCCTTAGACTTTGACCCCTGGTTCTAGTTTTCCCTACCATTGGGAACATTCTGCCCGCATCTAATTTGTCTAAACCAGTCAGGATTTTAAATGTCTCTATAAGATCCCCCCTCATTCTTCTGAACTCCAGAGGATACAAGTTCAGTTGACCCAATCTTTCTTGATATGTCAGTCCGGCCATCCCAGGAATCAATCTAGTGAACCTTCGCTGCACTCCCTCAATAGCAAGAATGTCCTTCCTTAAGTTAGGAGACCAAAACTGCGCACAATACTCCAGGTGTGGCCTCACCAAGGCCCTGTACAACTGTAGCATCACCTCCCTACTCCTGTACTCAAATCCCCTTGCTATGAAGGCCATCATTCCGTTTGCTTTCTTGACTGCCTGCTGCACTTGCATTCCCACCTTCAGTGACAGATGGGGTGAGACAGAGAGAGAGGCAGATGTGGAGGAGAAAGAGTGAGAGTGAGACAGATGGGGCAACAGAAGGGCGGAGCCTGACGGGGAAGACAATGAGAGAGAGAGACAGATGGGGAGAGACAGCCTGTGGAGACAGAGGGAGAGAGAGCGACGGGGAGATAGACGTGGGTGTATAGACGCAGGGAGACAGGCGCAGGGAAGACAGACAGGGGGAGAGAAACGGGGAAGCAGACTGGGAGACAAAGAGAGATATAGACGGGGGTAGTGGCAGACGGGGAGGGAGAGAGAGAGAGAGAAATACAGGGGAAGCTGATGGAGTGGAGACACACGAGGAGGACAAGTGAGGTGGTCAGACAGAGAGTGAGAGAGAGGCGCAGTAGGAGAGAGACGGGGAGGACGCAATTGGTGGGTGAAACAGAGGGAAGCAGATGGGGAGACAGACAGGAGGTGGTAGAATGGGGAGACTGACAGACGGGAGACAGATATATAGAGAGAGGAGAGACATACGGGGAGAAGGAAAGAGATCAGACGTGTTTGAAACAGAAAGAGATAGAAGACGGGGGAGGCAGACGGTGGGGGGACAGAAGGACAGACAGACCAGTGGGGAAGACTGATGGGGGGAGACAGACGCTGGAGAAGCAGAGAGAGCGAGAGACAGACCAGGGGCAGGAGAAGGATGGGGGGGGGGGGGGGGGAGAGAGATTGATGGAGATAGGCGGAGTACACAGATGGGGGGAGAGAGAGAGAGAGAGACAGACAGGTTGAGAGATGGTGGGGAGACAGACGGGGAAGACATAGAGAGAGACGAACGCGGGACACTGATAAAGAGACAGACAGAGTGCGAGAAAGACGTGGAGGAAGACAGCGGGGAGACGGATGGGGAGACAAACGCGGAGAAGATGGGGGAGACAGACGGGGAAGACAAAGAGAGAGACAAAAACAGGAGACAGAGAAAGAGACAGACATCGAAGTTAGACAGGGAGACAACTGCGCAGGAGAGAGAGAGAGAGAGAGAGAGACAGACAGAAAGAAAGGGAAACAAGCGGGCAGGTAGATGCGGAGACAGAGCGAGAGAGACAGATGATGGGGAGACAGACCGTGGAGACAGACAGAATGAGACAGAGAGAGAGAGATGGACGGGGGGCGGAGTCAGACAGGTGGAGATCGACAGAGGAGATAGACGTGGGGAGAAACAGAGAAAGACAGCCGGTGTGGAGACAGAGAGTGAGTCAGACGGTGGGGAGACAGCTGGGGTGAGACAGAGAGAGAGAGGGACAGATGCAGAGGAGAAAAAGAGAGAGAGTGGGATAGACGAGGGAGTCAGACCGGGAAAAAGAATGGGAAAGCCTTTTGGGGAAGACAGAGAGAGAGAGAGGGAGAGACAGACTGTGAAGACAGAGGAAGAGTGACAGACTGTGGAGACAGAGATAGAGATAGAGAGAGAGAGTGACAGACTGTGGAGACAGAGAGAGAGATAGAGAGAGAGACAGACAGACTGTGGAGACAGAGAGAGAGATAGAGAGAGAGACAGGCAGACTGTGGAGACAGAGAGAGAGAAAGAGAGAGAGAGAGTGACAGAATGTAGAGACAGAGATAGAGATAGAGAGAGAGTCAGACAGACTGTGGAGACCGAGAGAGAGCGGCAGATGGTAAACAAGGAGAGAGAGAGATAGACGAGGTAGTCAGACGTGGAGAGAGAGAGAGAGAGAGACCAGGAGAAAGTGACGGGGTGGAGACAGTTTGTGAGTGACTCAGAGAGTCAGATGGGGGAGACAGACAAGAGGAGGCAGTAGGGAAGACAGACGGACGGGAGTCAGAGCGTGAGAGAGAGGAGCGTCAGATGGGGAGAAAGAAAGAGAACAGACAGGGATGATACAGATAGAGATAGACAGACGGGAAGACAGACGGTGTGGGGAGACAAGGAACGACAGACTGGCGGGTGAGACTGATGGGGGTGGGGGTAGACAGGGTGAGACAGAGAGAGAGAAAGAGAGCGAGAGATGGGGAGACAGCGAGAGAGAGAGAGAGAGGGAGAGATGGGGCAGACAAACGGTGGGGAGACAGATAGAGAACGGAAGGGGTGATGATACAGAGGGAGAGTGGGACGTGGTGAGACAGACGCGGGACTGACAGAGAGAGCGAGAGGCAGACCCGGGGCGTTATAAGGAAGGGGGGAGAGAGATTAATGGAGATAGATGGGGCTACACAGACTGGACAGACAGAGAGCGAGGCAGAAGACGAGAAATAGGGGGAGACAGACGGTGAAGACGCAGAGAGAGAGAGAGACAAAGGCGGGAGACAGATAAAAAGACAGATAGGGCGAGACAGACGGTGAGACCGATGGGTTGAGGCAGAGAGAGATAAAGACAGATGGGGCAACAACGAGAGAGACAGACAGACAGGGAGAAAGACAGCACAGCGATGGATGGGGTGAGAGACGGGGAGAAAGATGCAGGAGACAGACGGGGAAGACAGAGAGAGAGAGACAAAAGCAGAAGACAGAGAAAGAGACAGACATGGGAGTCAGATGGGGTGACAACTGGGAGAGCTGTGACAGAGAGAGAGAGAGAGATATAGACGGGGAAACAGGTGGGGAGACAGATACGGAGACAGAGCGAGAGAGACAGATGGTGGGGAGACAGATCGGGAGATTGTGTAAGACGATCAGATTGTCTGACAGTTTATAGAGTTCAGACCCATGGAACAGACAACTCGAGACCAAGATTAGAGGAGAAACTATTCTTTACTTATTATCAGCAAGAGGTTACAAGTAATTATCAAATACAAACCGGTCTCAATTCATTTACTTATTACCAGTAAGCCCGCACGGATCTAAACTCATTTACTTTAAGCTCAAGTGATCATAAGCAACCACATTGGTACTAACACCAGTGACAGGTCAATTCAGCGATGACTAGTCAGATGTCTTTAACTGGCAACTGACCAGGGCGCCCACCACTGCAGCCACGAGTGGTCATTTTATTGCATCTTTAGACCCCAAAACCTGGCACCTCTCCCACAGCATTTATGTCCCGAACTGTGTGACCACCGCTGTTTTCTCTCTCTCCTTTCTCTCTTGTCTGTTTTGACGCTTAGTTAACCAAGGCCAGTCGTTCAGGGGTTGAAAATAGTCATTGTTTTTGCATCTGAAGGTTCTCACAGAATTTTCAAGAGCTTATCTTTTGGAGGAAAAAAACAACTTGCATGCACATCATTTAATTAAAAAATGTTTTAGCCAAGCAGTCTCTTGCTCTCAAAGCCTGTCGGTAAATGTGGTCACTTTACATTCCCTCAAATTTACCGTGAAACAGCTGGATCAATGCATGCGGCGTCTGTTGACTCGACAAGTTATGATCAGTAAGTTTAACACAGTCACCAACTGAACAACGACAAAAACATGGGAGATAATTCTTATCCAGGGGTGAACCTCGATATTCATTCCGCTTCCTCAACAAGACGAATCATCCCCAATTTTAGATATTGCTCTGCGCAAGTTCCGGTTTTCTGGGCCAGGGTATAAAAGTGCTTCTGGGACGGACTAACGCATCTCATTAAATCGACCAGGTGTTCTGGTAGAGGTGGAATGTCATAGCCGAACCGAGTCACTTACTGATTTAATTACACTTTTAACCACGTCCTTCAGAGGAATGGTCGTAATCTGGTCCTCCTTCAATTCCTCTTCTTCCACACCATTCATTTTATTCAGAATTTTCCTTAAACGATTTCTGACTGCCTTTACGGATTGTTCTAAATGAGCCAAATCAAGATTATTAACTAGGGAGGTTCTGGTATTAAAATAAATGGTTGCATCATTTATCAGACCCCGTCGCCTTCTGATATGGTTCCCTTTAATCCTGTAACCAACATCATTTTCTGCAATGATCTCAGTATTCTTTTCCCCAAAGTTATTGTTAAACCCATTACCATGCCTTGAGTCCTTGTGATATAACGGCTCTAGTTCCGATTCCGCCAGTGTTGAGCTGGCCCTTTCCCAAAATCCGTCTATTAATTCCTGCATCATTCTCCCATATAACAGCGCTGTTCCTGGTTTGCAACAGTCCGGTAGTCCCACCTCGGTCAGATTTACTATTACAGGTATTACTTCATGATGCACATCATGGTACAATATCATCCGAGTCGGGATTACCGCTAACGCGATTACCACCACTGTTGGTCCCGGAGTGTGTTTGGGACAGACCACCCGGGTTTCCTGTTATTCTTCCCGCGTTTGCGTTTCCTTCATGCTGGGGGGTGGGGGAGAAGTTTACGATGCACTTTCAATTCCACTGTGTGTATGATTCCGTTTTTATATTCCTGCACATGATAATCTTTGTAACCTTCGAACCCCTACACGGCCTGCCCTCCCTGTCCAGGAACCGTTGTTCGGGACCCTCGGGAACGATAGTGCAGTACTAATGTAACTGGGCTAGTAATCCAGAGGCCTCTAGTAATGTTCCAGAGACGTGAGTTCAAATCCCTCCACGGCAGCTGTGGAATTTAATTTCAGTTAATTCAATAAATTTGGAATAAATGGTAACCATGAAAATATCGGATTGTTGTAAAAACCCATCTGGTTCACTAATGCCCTTTAGAGAAGGAAATCTGCCGTCCTTACCTGGTCTGGCCTAATTATGAGTCCAGACCCACAGCAATGTGGTTGACTCTTAACTGCCCTATGAAATGGCCTAGCAAGCCACTCAGTTGCAACAAACCGCTACGAAACAAAATAACAAGCAAGAGACGGGATGGGTCAACATCGATCTCGGCACCGGCAACGGACACGGCAATGGCACACCCAGCCCAGTCAACCCTTTAAAGTCCTCCTCCCTGACATCTGGGTACTTGTGCCAAAATTGGGAGAGCAATCCCACAGACTAGTCAAGCAACAGCCTGACAGAAGCATACCTTCCAGCCAAAGTCCCAAACTCCTCCATCACTATCCCTGGGTATGTCCTGTCCCACCGGGAGGACAGACCCAACAGGGGTGTCGGCACAGAGTTATACAGTCGGGAAGGATTTGCCCTGGGAGTCCTCAACATTGACTCCGGACCCCATGAAGTGTCATGGCTTCAAGTCAAGCAGAGGCAAGGAAACCTCCTGCTGATTACCACCTACCGCACTCCCTCAGCTGATGAATCAGTACTCCGCCATGTTGAACACCACTTGGAAGAAGTACTGAGAGCAGCAAGTGCACAGAATGCACGCTGGGTGGGGCACTTCAATGCCCATCACCAAGAGTGGCTCGGTAGCACCACCACTGACAGAGCTGGACATAACTGCCAGTCTGGGCCTGCGACAGGTTGTGAGTGAACCAACACGAGGGAAACAACTACTTGACCTCGTCCTCACCAATCTACCTGTCGCAGTTGCATCTGTCCATGAGAGTATTGGTAGCAGTGACCACCGCACAGTCATTGTGAAGACGAAGTCCCGTCTTCACACTGAGGACACACTGTTGTGTGACACTACCACCGTGCTAAATGGGATAGATTCAGAACAGATCTAGCAGCTCAAAACTCGGCATCCATGAGGCGGTCTGGGGCAGCAGCAGAATTGTATTCCACCACAATATGTAAACACATGGCCAGGCATATCCCTCTCTCTACCATTACCATCAAGCAGGGGACGAAGTCTGGTTTAATAAGGAGTGTAAAAGAGCAGCTCCAGGCGTACCTAAAAATGTGGTGCCTACCTGGGGAAGCTGCAACACAGCACCACATACATGCTAAAAAGCGGAAGCAGCATGCTATAGACAGGGCTAAGCGATCCCACAATCAACGGATCAGATCAAAACTCTGCAGCCCTGCCACATCCAATCGTGAATGGTGGTGGACCACTAAACAACTAACGGGAGGGGGAGGCTCCATGAATATCCCCATCCTCAATGATGGCGGAGCCCAGCATGTGAGTGCAAAAGACAAGGTTGAAGCGTTTGCAACCGTCAGAAGTGCCGAGTGGATGATTAATATCGGCCTCCTCCTGAGGTCCCCACCATCACAGAAGCCAGTCTTCAGCAAATTCGATTCACTCGACGTAATATCAAGACACGGATCAGCGCACTGGATACAGCAAAGGCTATGGGCCCCGATCACATCCCAGCTATCGCGTTGAAGACTTGTGTTCCACAACATTAACATTTCCTTTTTTTTCCTGGTCACACATACTTCAAATTGGTCAGAAATTTCAAAAATAACAATTGTTGTTATATTCTATGCCTCGGCTAATGAAGGCAAGTATCCCATATGCCTTTTTATTCAACTTATCTGCCTGTCCTGCTGCCTTCAAAGATCTATGTACATGCACACCAACATCACTCAGATCCTCTGTCCTTCCTAGGGTCCTGCCATTCATTGTGTATTCCCTTGCCTTGTTAGTCCTCCCAAAATGCATCACCTCACACTTTTCAGGGTTAAATTCCATTTGCCACTGTTCTGCCCATCTGACCAACCCATCTATATCGTCCTGTAGGCTGAGGCTTCCCTCCTCGCTATTTACCACTCCACCAATTTTCGTGTCGAATACGTACTTACTGATCATACCTCCTACATTTATATCTAAATCATTAATGTACAATACAAACAGCAAAGGACCCAGCACCGATCCATGCGGTACACCACTTCACACAGGCTTCCAGTCACAAAAACAACCTTCGACCATTACCCTCTGCCTCCTGCCAATAAGCCAATTTTGGATCCAAAGTGCCAAATATCCCTGGATCCCCTGGGCTCTTACCTTCTTGACCAGTCTTCCATGCGAGACTTTGTCAAAAGCCTTACTGAAGTCCATGTAGACTACATCAACTGCACTACCCTCATTCACGCACCTAGTCATCCCTCGAAAAATTCAATCAATTTGGTTAGACATAATCTCCCCCTGACAAAGCTGTGCTGACTATCCTTGATTAATCCTTGCCTCCCCAAGTGGAGACTAATTCTGTCCCTCAGAATGTTTTCCAATAATTCCCCTACCACTGATGTTAGGCTCACTGGCCTGTAATTCCCTGTTGTATCTCTACTACTCTTCTTGAATAATGTTACTACGTTAGCTGTCCTCCAGTCCTCTGGCACCTCCCCTATGTCCAGATTGGATCTGGAAATTTGTGTCAGAGCCCCTGCAATCTCCTCCCTTGCTTCACACAGCAGACTGAGATACATCTCGTCTGAGACTGGGGATGTATCCACTTTTAAGCCCGCTAAAACCGCCAGTACCTCCTCCCTCTCAAAACTAAATTGTTCAAGTATATCACAATCCCCCTGCCTGATTTCTATGCCTATATCGTCCTTCTCCATAGTGAAAACAGTAGCAAAATATTCATTTAAAACCTCACCCACATCTTCTGGCTCTCCACCTAGATTGCCACTTTGGTCCCTAATGGGCCCTACTCGTTCCCTGTTTATCCTCTTGCCCTAAATATACTTATAAAACACCTTCGGATTTTCATTTATTTTTCCTGCCAGTGTTTTTTCGTGCCCCCGCTTCGCTCTCCTAATTCCTTTTTTAAATACCCCCTGCACTTTTTATACTCCTCTAGGGCTTCTACTGTTTTTAGTCATTTGTATGTGCCAATAGCCTCCCATTTTTCCTAATCCATTCTTATATATCCCTTGACATCCAGGGTTCCCTGGGGTTGTTGTTCCCACCCTTGATCTTTACGGGAACATGTTGGCGTTGCACTCTCTCTATTTCCTTTCTAAAGACTCCCACTGCTCTGATGTGGATTTTCCTACAAGTAGCTGATCCTAGTCCACTTTGGACAGATCCTGCCTTATCATATTAAAATCGGCCTTCACCCAATTTAGAACCTTTATTTCGGTCCATCTTCGTCCTTTTCCATGACTACCTTAAATCTCACCGAATTATGGTCACTGTCACCAAAATGCTCTGCTACTGACACTTCTACCACTTGCCCGGCTACATTCCCTAGAATTAGCTCCAGTACCGCCCCCTCTTTTGTAGGACTTTCTACATGCTGGCTCAATAAGCTCTCCAGGATGCACTTTAAGAATTCCGCACCCTCTAAGCCTTTCACACTCTGACTATCGCAGTTAATATTGGGGAAGTTGAAATCCCCTACTATTATCACTAAGACGTTCTGATTGTCTGACGGTTTTTTCCAGTTCAGACCCGTGGAACAGACAGCACAAAAGCAATGAATCTGTGAAACATCTTTTTACTTAAAAATCCACAAGAGTTTACAAGTAATTACCAGAATACAGACTGTACTCAATTCATTTATTTATCAACCAAGGCCAAACATTGAAGAATTGGAGAGAGTCGTTGTTTTCACCTTTGCAGATTGTTGACTCGTGGTTCTCACAGAATTTTCAAGATATTGGGGTAGAAATTCGTCTGTTGTCGGGTGAGTACGCACTGTGTAATCACCCGTGGACGGAAAGATAGTGCCGGTTTCTTGCATGCACTGCGCATGCGCGGGAAACCGGCACTTCCTTTCTCCCGATAAAAAGGGGTTCTTGGTCGAACATGCACGCCGGAGGGCCAGCGCTTTCGCCTCGCACTTCGATTTTTTTTTACAGGTTCTTCTGTGAAGGTATGCACGGAGAAGATGGTAGTTTTCCTTTAAAAGATTGGCCCAGAAATTCGGCTCCCGGGCTTCCCGCGGGTGCAAGGATCGCACGCGCACCGACCTACCGCGCCTGCCGTTGACCTCTGGGCCCACGGGGACTTTAGCTCCTGGGCCTCCTGCAGCTGCCGGTGCGCAGTGCTTGTGAAAACCACGGACGTAGTTAGTGCGATGCGGCCCCTGGGATCACATGGGCCATGGAGAGCCAATGGCAGCAGACCATAATTCATTCATAGAATTGACAGGAACAGCTGTCAAAAGTATGAATACAATTCGGCCCCAAAACCTCCCTAAAACTACAAATAAATTAAAAAAGACATCACATTTTTAAAATAACTATGAATTACTTAATTAAGTATTTTAAACAAAAATTTAAATTTTTGAAAAAATTTATTACATTAATCTGTGAAAAAAATGTTTAAACACTAACCTTGTTAAAAAAAGGCCTTGTGCATCCTATTTAAAAGTATGGCCTAGAAATTCGAATCGGAGGCTTGCCGCGGGGGTAAGGATCGCGCGCGATATCACCTACCGCGTCTGCCATTCTTGTTTGCCCCCGCAGGAACTTCGGGTCCTGGTCCTCTCCCTAGTGCCGGCGCGCAGTGCATCCGTGTTCCAGGGGCGCAGTTAGTGCGGTGCGACCCCTGCGATCACGTGGGCCATGGAGAGACAATGGCAGCAGACCATCTTTCATTCATAGGAGACCTGTCAAATCTGTGAATTGAAATCGGCCCCAAAAGAACAGCTAAACCTCAAATAAATTTAAAAAAACATCACATTAATAAAATAACTACAGTTAAATAAATTAACCACTTTAAACAAAAATTTAAATTTTTGAAAAAATTAAAATACTTTTTAAAAGTTATAAAAATAAACTTACCTTTCTTTAAAGTCTCCAAAAAAGATAAACCAGTGGATAAAAAAATTAAAATTATACTTAATTAACTACTTACCTTGTTCGAAAGGGGTCTTACATCTTTTTATTAGCCTAGAATCTTCAATACTTACCTTCACGTTGAAACCTGAAAAAAAACCAGTGTGCTGCGTGCGCGCAGCCTCTAGTGCGCACGCGGTTCACCTATGAACCGCTACCCTCGCCATACCGGAAGTGCCGGTTTCCCGCGCATGCGCAGTGCATGCAGGAAACCGGCACTTCGGGAATGAATACGGGTGAGTACGCACTGAGGACTCACCCGAGAATGGCCGAATTTTTGGGCCATTGTGTCAAAAGATCAGGATAATGAAACAGTTTGGGTAGAGATAAGGAATAACAAGGGGAAAAAAACACTGGTGGGCGTAGTATATAGGCCTCCTATTGGTTGCAACTCTGTTGGAAGAAGTATTAATCAGGAAATAGTTGGGGCATGTAATAAGGGAACAGCTATAATTATGGGGGATTTTAACTATCATATTAACTGGACAAATCAAATTGGGCAGGGCAGCCTTGAGGAAGAGTTTATTGAGTGTCTTAGGGATGGATTTCTTGAGCAGTATGTAACTGATCCTACAAGGGGGCAAGCAACCTTGGACCTGGTACTGTGTAATGAGTCTGGATTAATTAATAATGTCCTAGTTAAGGATCCCCTTGGAATGAGTGACCATAACATGGTTGAATTCCATATCCAATTAGAGGGTGAGAAGGTTGGTTCTCAATCAAGCATACTGAGCTTGAATAAAGGAGACTATGATGGCATTAGAGCAGAATTGATTAAAGTGGCCTGGGAAAATAGATTAAAGGGTAAGACGGTACATGAGCATTGGTGTTCATTCAAGTAGTTATTTTACAACTTTCAAAATAAATATATTCCACTGAGGAAAAAAGGGTGTAAAAGAAATGACAGCCATCCATGGCTTAGTAAAGAAATTAAAGAAAGTATCCAACTAAAAACAAGGACATATAAGGTAGCCAAAGTTAGTGGGAGGATAGAAGATTGGGAAGTCTTCAAAAGACAACAAAAAGTAACTAAAGGATTGATTAAGAAATGGAAAATAGACTATGAAAATAAATTAGCAAAAAATATAAAAACAGAAAGCAAGAGTTTCTATAGTTATATAAAAAGAAAAAGGGTGGTTAAGGCAAACGTAGGTCCCTTAGAGGATGAGACCGGGAAATTAATGGTGGGAAACATGGAGATGGCAAAAATGCTGAACAAATATTTTGTTTCAGTCTTTACGGTAGAGGACACTAAGAATATCCCAACACTGGACAAACAGGGGGCTCTAGTGGGGGAGGAGCTAAATACGATTAAAATCACTAAGGAATTGGTACTCAGTAAAATAATGGGACTCAAGGCGGATAAATCCCCTGGACCTGATGGCTTACATCCTAGCGTCTTGAGGGAAGTGGCAGTAGGAATTGTGGATGCTTTGGTAATAATTTTCCAAAACTCCCTGAACTCAGCAAAGGTCCCGGCAGATTGGAAAACTGCTAATGTAACACCCTTATTTAAAAAGGGTTGTAGGCAGAAGGCTGGAAATTATAGACCAGTTAGCTTAACATCTGTGGTGGGTAAAATTTTGGAGTCTATTACTAAGGAGACAGTAACGGGACATTTAGATAAACATAATTTAATAGGACAAAGTCAGCATGGCTTTATGAAGGGGAAGTCATGTCTGAAAAATTTGCTCGAGTTCTTTGAGGACATAACGTACAGGTTGGATAAAGGGGAACCAGTGGATGTAGTGTATTTAGACTTCCAGAAGGCATTCGACAAGTTGCCACATAAAAGATTATTACTCAAGATAAAAAAATCACTGGATTGGGGGTAATATTCTGGCATGGGTGAAGGATTGATTATCTAACAGGAAGCAGAGAGTTGGGATAAATGGTTCATTCTCGGAGTGGCAACCAGTAGCCAGTGGTGTTCCGCAGGGGTCGGTGCTTGGTCCCCAAAATCTTTACAATCTATATTAACGATTTGGAGGAGGGGACCGAGTGTAACATATCAGAGTTTGCAGATGATACAAAGATGGGAGGGAAAGTAGAGAGTGAGGAGGACATAAAAAACCTACAAGGGGATATAGACAGGCTGGGTGAGTGGGCAGAGATTTGGCAGATGCAATACAATATTGGAAAATGTGAGGTTATGCACTTTGGCAGGAAATATCAGAGAGCAAGTTATTATCTTAATGGCGAGAAACTGGAAAGTACTGCAGTACAAAGGGATCTGGGGGTCTTGGTGCAAGAAAATCAAAAAGTTAGTATGCAGGTGCAGCAGGTGATCAAGAAAGCCAATGGAATGTTGGCTTTATTGCTAGGGGGATAGAATATAAAAACAGGGAGGTATTGCTGCAGTTGTATAGGGTATTTGTGAGATCGCAAATGGAGTACTGCATACAGTTTTGGTGTCCATACTTAGGAAAAGACATACTTGCTCTCGAGGCATTACAAAGAAGGTTCACTCGGTTAATTCCGGGGATGAGGGGGTGGACATACGAGGAGAGGTTGAGTAGATAGGGACTCTACTCATTGGAGTTCAGAAGAATGAGAGGCGATCTTATTGAAACATATAAGTTTGTGAACGGGCTTGATCGGGTGGACGCGGTGAGGATGTTCCCAATGATGGGTGAAACTAGAACTAGGGGACATAATCTTAGAATAAGGGGCTGCTCTTTCAAAACTGAGATGAGGAGAAACTTGTTCACTCAGAGGATAGTGGGTCTGTGGAATTTGCTACCCCAGGAAGCTGTGGAAGCTACTTCATTAAATAAATTTCAAACAGAAATAGACTGTTTCCTAGCAGTAAAGGGAATCAGGGGTTACGGGGAGCGGGCTGGAAATTGGACATGAGTTTGAGTTCGGATCGGTCAAGGC
This sequence comes from Squalus acanthias, assembly GCA_030390025.1. Taxonomy (NCBI): domain Eukaryota; kingdom Metazoa; phylum Chordata; class Chondrichthyes; order Squaliformes; family Squalidae; genus Squalus; species Squalus acanthias. Next base: position 425,040 of record JASTWF010000079.1, read on the forward strand.
CCTGTGGGTGGCGGAGCGGGCCCAGGGGCCGAGTGGCCTGGTCCTGCTCCTACTTCTTGTGCTCCTACTTCTTGTGTTCTTTAGATTTGAGGTTGGATCAGATCAGCCATGATCTCATTGAATGGCGGAGCAGGCTCGAGGGTCCGATTGGTCTACTCCTGCTCCTATTTCTTATGTTCTTAATACTAATTTGTTCAAGTATATCACAATCACCCTGCCTGATTTCTATGCCTACATCGTCCTTCTACTAGTGAACACAGATACAAAATATTCATTTAAAACCTCACCAACATCTTCTGGCTCTATACACAGATTGACACTTTGGTCCCTAATGGGCCCTACTCTTTCCCTGGTTATCCTCTTACCCTTAATATACTTATAAAACACCTTGGGATTTTCCTTTATTTTGCCCGCCAGTGTTTTTTCATGCCCACTCTTCGCTCTCCTAATTTATTTTTTAAGTACCCCCCTGCATTTTCTATTCTCCTCCAGGGATTCCACTGTTTTTAGTCCTTTGTATCTGTCAAAACCCTCCCTTTTTTCCTACTCCATTCTTGTATATCCCTTGACATCCAGGTTTCCCTGGGCTTGTTGGTGCCACCATTGACCTTTACGGGAACATGTTGGCGTTGTACTCTCTCCATTTCCATTCTGAAAGACTCCCACTGCTCTGATGTGGATTTTCCTGCAAGTAGCTGATCCCAGTCCACTTTGGCCAGATCCTGCCTTATCATATTAAAATCGTCCTTCCGCAAATTTAGAACCTTTATTCCGGTCCATCTTTGTCCTTTTCCATGACTACCTTAAATCTCACCGAATTATGGTGACTGTCACCAAATGCTCTCCTACTGACACTTCTACCAGTTGCCCGGCTACATTCCCTGGAATTAGGTCCAGTACCGCCCCCTCTCTTGTAGGACTTTTTACATGCTGGCTCAAAAAGCTCTCCTGGATGCACTTTATGAATTGCGCACCCTCTAAGCCTTTCACACTCTGACTATCCAAGTTAATATTCGGGAAGTTGAAATCCCCTACTATTATGACCCTATTATTTCTACACTTCTCTGAGATTTGCCTACATATCTGTTCCTCTATCTCCCCCAGACTGTTTGGGGGCCTACAGTACACTCCCAGCAAAGTGCTTGCCCACTTTTAATATTTTTCAGTTCTGCCCATATGGCCTCATTAGAGGAACCTGCTAAAATATCATCCCTCCTTACAGCAGTAATTGACTCATTGATTAATATTGCGACACCCCCTCCTATTTTACATCCCCCTCTGTCTCGCCTGAAGATTATATACCCCGGAATATTGAGCTGCCAGTCCTGCCCCTCCCTCAACCATGTCTCTGTGACAGCAACAATATCATACTACCATGTGTTCATCAACACCTTCAATTCATCTGCCTTACTCGCAAGACTCCTTGCATTAAAATAAATGCCATCCTGCCTTGCCATACTCCCTTGTGCCGTTACACATTTGCAGTGCCTTCCAGGCTGATTTGTTTTTTCCTCTATATTTGGCTGTGCATCACCCCCTACTATAACTCCACGCCGTATCCCATCCCCCTTCCAAGTTAGTTTAAACCTTCCCCAAAAGTACTTGCACACCTCCCCGCAAGGATGTTGGTCCCGTTGCAACCCGTCCGACTTGTACAGGTGCCACATTCCCCAGAAGCAGACCCAGTGATCCAGGAAACTGAAGCCCTCCCTCCTGCACCAACTCTTTAGCCACGCATTCATCTGCTCTATCCTCCTATTCCTATACTCACTAGAACGTGGCACCGTGAGTAATACAGAGATTAAAACCTTTGAGGCCCTGCTTTTTAATCTGCTACCTAGCTCCCTAAATTCTTGTTGCAGGACCTCATCCCTCTTTCTACCCATGTAGGAGGAGCACGGTCACATATAGTGTAAGTGTAGGGAACCACTAGTACTGGAGGAGCACGGTCACATATAGTGTAAGTGTGGGGAACCACTAGTACTGGAGGAGCACGGTCACATATAGTGTAAGTGTAGGGAATCACTAGTACTGGAGGAACATGGTCACATATAGTTTAAGTGTAGGGAACCACAAGTACTGGAGGAGCATGGTCCGATATTTAGTTAAAGTGTAGGGTACCACTGGTACTGGGGGAGCATGATCTCATTTAGTTAAAGTGTAGGGAACCACTAGTACTGTAGGAGCACGCTCACCTCTGATATAATTGTAGGGTTTGAGTAGTACCGTAGCAGCACGGTCACCTGCAGATTAAGTGTAAATGCACCATTAGTACAACACAGAAGAGCAGGGTCACCTCTAGTGTAGGTGTAGATTACCACCATTACCGGAGGAGCACAGTCACATCTCGTGCTGCTCGGCTGAAGTAATCACCAAATCTGCAGCAGTCGGTGCACCGCCTGTTCTGGAGGGCTTGGACTGCTTGGACTCAGTCCAGGGCAGGTGCAGGACGTTTAGTATAAGAGGAGCTGGCTTCACCAATCCTGCAGGAAGACGCTCAGCCCCAGGGCTGGGAAATTCAACTATCAATTTTGAAGAATTTTTTTAGATTTTTTTTTTAAACTGTCCAATAACCATTTCACTAATTTTCTCAATTTGAAGTGTCAGACAAACTGCTACTTAACTGAATCTATTTGTTCAATGACTGTAACTAATGCTAATGATGTTGTAACGTGACTGACTCACTGGAGGATTGATGTGAGTATAAATATAGGTTCCCTTCCTTCTCCTCTGCCGTGCGCTGGTCAGAGTCTGTCATCTCCGACAGAATTCTCGCATTCTCACGGAAAATGAGGCGACCAACTATTCTGCAGATAAAGGAGATTTACTACCCGATTATCGCAGCCGTCGGTATCCCGGGTGAGCCATTGTGACCTGTTTGTTGTTAATAGGTGTTAACTGTCTCCCTTTTCACACAGCCTGTTGGATAAGGTAACGAGTTTCCCCGGATGTCAGCATTATAAAGTCGGCATTTACCGGAACAAACTGGTGAACCGCGTGTCTTCACTCCCCCCTTCCCCCTTATTCCGATATCCTCACTGATGTGACAATGTTCTTTTTAGCGAATTTTCGGACGTGTGTCACCCCGTGCAGAGGGAGTGCTGCAGCAACTCATTAAAATGTGTGGGTGGGTTTCCCAGGTAGTGGCTCCAATACTAATCCTGTTCTCACACTGCTCCGTGTGGACAATCACACTGACTGGAGTAAAATGTTCTCAACAGATATCTCCATATATATTTCAATCCGACGCTGGAACATTATTTCTCTCCTCTCTCTTTCTTACAGCGAACTTGGTGACAATTGTGATTCTCTCCCGAGGAAACTGCGGCCTTTCCAAGTGTATCTCTGTCTACATGGTGGCCATGGCAACAGCGGATCTACTGGTCATGATCATCAATGTAATGGTGTATTATATTTTCACTCATCATTTCCCACTTTCCTTCCTGTCCCACACTCCGGTGTGTCGGGCAATTCTATACCTGACTGCTGTGGCCCTCGATTTGTCGGTCTGGTTCACCGTCTCCTTCACGTTTGACCGATTTGTAGCTCTCTGCTACCAGAAGTTGAAAACAAAGTATTGCACCGCCAGAACAGCGGCCGCGGTTATAACAACGCTCTCTGTTTTTATCTTTGTGACGGACATCCCCATTTTGTTTGTGTATGAAGCTGAACGAATGATCGGCAACGTGCAGTGGGGCTGTCGGAACAGTGTGGCTTTTTTCTCCTTACCCGTGGCAATACCCTTAACCTGGTTCCACAGCATCTGGCTCGTTTGGCTTCCTTTCGCTTTAATCGCCTTGTTTAATTCTTTGATAATCAGGCGGATTTTAGTGGCCAATAGAGCGCGCAGGGGACTCCGGGATCGCAGCAGGGAGGTTCAGAATGATCCGGAGATGGAGAACCGAAGGAAATCCATCATCTTGCTCTTCACTATATCGGGCAGTTTTATAGTGCTGTGGCTGACAACTGCCGTGACTTTCTTAACCACCGGAATGACAAACACCACTTATTATCGAGGCGACTTCACAAACCCAGCCTATATCGCCACTGAAACCGGAGCCATGCTGAAGTATTTGAGTTCCTCTCCAAACACGTGTATTTATGCAGCGACCCAGAAGAAGTTCAGAGAAGAGCTGAAGAAGGTGGTGAAATCTCCCTGGACACTGATTCTGAGATTGATTAAAAATGAAAGAAACACGAACTAGAGCTTCGGTTGGGACATTACAATTCAGTTATTGCCCCTGTTCTAGCTCAGGTTGGGTTTCTCTGTCCTTACAGTTACATCAGTTTGGTTCACCCATCACTCCTGTGCTCGCTGACATAAGAACATAAGAACATAAGAAATAGGAGCAGGAGTAGGCCATTTGGCCCTTCGAGCCTGCTCCGCCATTCAATAAGATCATGGCTGATCTTTTACCTCATCTCCACTTTCCTGCACTATCCTCATATCCCTTGATTCCCTTAATATTCAAAAATCTATCGGTCTCCGTCTTGAATATATTAAACGACTGATCCTCCACAGACCTCTGGGGTGGAGAATTCCAAAGATTCACACCATCTGAGTGAAGAAATTTCTCCTCATCTCAGTCCTAAATGGCCGACCCCTTATTCTGAGACTGTGACCCCCTGGTTCTAGACTCTCCAGCCAGGGGAAACATCCTCCCTGCATCTACTCTGTCAAGCCCTGTAAGAATTTGGTAGGTTTCAATGAGATCACCTCTCATTCTTCTAAACTCTAGAGAATATAGGCCTAGCCTACTGAAACTGTCCTCATAGGACAATTCCCCCATCCCAGGAACCAGTCTGGTGAACCTTCGTTGCATTCCCTCTGTGGCAAGTATATCCTTCCTGAGATAAGGAGAATAGAACTGTACACAATACTCCAGCTGTGGTCTCACCAGGGCCCAATATAACTGCAGTAAGACGTCTTTATTCTTGTACTCTAATCCTCTTGTAATAAAGGCTTACATTCTCTCCAGGTTAAGCAACGCCTCGATTTCAAAATTATCATCCTTGTTTGCAAATCCCTCTATGGCCTCGCCCCTCCCCATCTCTGTAATCTCCACCAGCCCCACAACCCTCCGAGATATCAGCTGTTTGAATATCACAGTGCGAGGACTGTAATTCAATTCTGCCATGTAATTGACAGGAAAAATCCAACAGTTTTACAGAAAGATTCAAGGGTTATCAATGCAAGAGGTCAGGACTCCGTCTTGGGCTGTAGCTCAAAATCACGTCGCTGCCTGATATTTGCACGGCGCAATATTCAGTTCCATTGCAGTCAATGGTACGGAATATCGGATGGAACATATAACAGGCGACCGACGGCCGCCTCTTTCCAGCGGAATCTGCCATTTGTTCCACTTAGCGTTTGAAGATTCTAACGGGATCTTTACCTCGGCCGGAATTGAACACATGTTACGTTATATTAAAGAAAAGAAAATCAATGTTCAGCGCTGATGTCCAGCAGCACTAATGCCCGCGAAAAATAATAAAAGGTACACATAAATATTAGCGAGTTATTTGTTATCACTTTTGAACTGCGAGACTCACATAAAACTGCTGTGAACGCAAGGTTCAAGGAGTGAAAGATGGACGAGCTCCTGAATATAATTGGGGGCACGTCGACTGAATGTTGCACCCATTAGATGTTAGTGTCAGAAATGATGACGTAGCAGATTCACTTCTGTAATACCCCCATCAATAAACCCCTACTTCAGACTGTGGCGCTGTCTGCGAACGTGAGAACATAAGAACATAAGACGTCGGAGCAGGAGTCGGTCATTTGACCCCTCGAACCTGCCCCGCCATTTAATGAGATCATGGCTGATCTGATATTGGCCTCAACTCCACTTCCCTGCCCGCTCCCCCTAACCCTTGACGCCATTACCATTCAAAAATCTGTCTATCTCCACCTTAAATATATTCAATGACCCAACCTCCACAGCTCTCTGGGGAAGAGAATTCCAAAGATTCACGACCCGTTGAGAGAAGAAATTCCTCCTCATGTCCTATTTAAATGGGTGCCCATTATTCTGAAATTATGCCCCCTAGTTCTAGATTCCCCCTCGAGGTGAAACATCCTCTCTGCATCTACCGTGTCAAGCCCCTTGAGAATCTTATATGTTTCATTAAGATCCCATCTCATTCTTCTAAAGTCCAATGAGAATAGGCCCAACCTGCTCAACTTTTCTTCATAAGACAACCCCTTCATCTCCGGAATCAGCCTCGTGAACCTTCTCTGAACTGCCGCCAATGCACGAGAGGCCGCGGTTTGATTGACTTAGAGCAGGAAATGCTGCCGCCGATCAGTGTCTGTGTCAGAATGCTCCGGCTCTCTCAGTGATGACCTGATGTCAATTTCCCCAGTCCCGTAATTCCGCCGGCCCACCAGTTTAGGGGAGTAATACCGAACACCAAGTCCGTCAGCCCCACGATATCAGTTCCATTTACAACTCGTCAAGCAAAGAACACAGAAGAATTGGAACAACTGTCACTGGGCAAAGCAAATGGGACATTAAGTCTACTCAGAGCAACATCCATGTGTAGTCATGCCTAAAGTACCATATAGTCACAGAGTCAAAGAGTCATAGAGTTATACAGCACAGAAAGAGTCCCTTCGGCCCATCGTGTCCGCGCTCGCCATCAAGCCCTGTCTATTCTAATCCCATTTTCCAACACTTCGTCCGTAGCCTTGTATGCTATCGCGTTTCAAGTGCTCATCTAAATGTTTCTTGAATGTTGTGAGTATTCCTGCCTCTACCACCCTTTCAGGCAGTGAGTTCCAGATTCCAACCACCCTCTTGGTGAAAACGTTTTTCCTCAAATCCCCTCTAAACCGCCTGCCCCTTACCTTGAAACTATGCCCCCTGTTTATTGACCCATCTACTAAGGGGAAAAGTTCCTTTCTATCTACCCTATCTATGCCCCTCATAATTTTGTACACCTCAATCAGGTCCCCCCTCAGCCTTCTCTGCTCTAAGGAAAACAACCCCAGCCTGTCCAGTCTCTCTTCATAGCTGAAGCGCTCCAGCCCAGGTAACATCCTGGTGAATCTCCTCTGCACCCTCTCCAATGCAATCACTTCCTTCCTATATTGTGACGACCAGAACTGCACTCAGTATTACAGCTGTGGCCTAACTAGTGTTTTGTACAGTTCTATCATAACCTCCCTGCTCTTATATTCTATGCGTCGGCTAATGAAGGCAAGTATCCCATATGCCTTTTTAACAACTTATCTATCTGTCCTGCTGCCTTCAGGGATCGATGTATATGCACACCAAGATCCCACTGATCCTCTGCCCTTCCTAGGGTCCTACCATTCATTGTGTATTCCCTTGCCTTGTTAGTCCTCCCAAAATGAATCACCTCACACTTATCAGGGTTAAATTCCATTTGCCACTGTTCTGCCCATCTGACCAACCCGTCTACATCGTCCTGTAGCCTGAGGCTTCCCTCCTCGCTATTTCCCACTCCACCAATGTTCGTGTAATCTGCGAACTTACTGATCATACCTCCAACATTCATATCTAAATCATTAATGTACACTACAAACAGCAAAAGACCTAGCACCGATCCCTGCGGTACAACACTGGACACAAGCTTCCAGTCACAAAACAACCTTCGACCATCACCCTCTGCCTCCTGCCACTAAACCAATTTTGGATCCAACGTGCCAAATTGCCCTGGATCACAAAAGCTCTTACCTTCTTGGCCAGTCTCCCATGCGGGACTTTGTCAAAAGCCTTACTGAAGTCCATGTAGACGACATCAACTGCACTACCCTCATCCACGCACCTAGTCACCCTCGAAAAATTCAATCATATTCGTTAGACATGATCTCCCCCTGACAAAGCCATGCTGACTATCCTTGATTAATCCTTGTCTCTCTAAGTGGAGACTAATTCTGTCCCTCAGATTTTTTTCCAATAATTTCCCTACCACTGATGTTAGGCTCACTGGCCTGTAATTCCCTGGTTTATCCCTACTAACCTTCTTTAATAATGGAACTACGTTAGCTGTCCTTCAGTCCTCTGGTAACTCCCCTGTGGCAAGAGAGGTTCTGAAAATGTGTGTCAGAGCCCCTGCGATCTCCTCCTTTGCCTCACATAGCAGTCTGGGATACTTCTCGCCTGAGCCTGGGGATTTAGCCACTTTTAAGCCAGCTAAAACCGCTAGTACCTCCTCCCTCTCAATACTAATTTGTTCAAGTATATCACAATACCCCTGCCTGATTTCTATGACTACATCGTCCTTCTCCATAGTGAACACAGATGCAAAATATTCATTTAAAACTTCACCAACATCTTCCGGCTCTACACACAGATTGCCACTTTGGTCCCTAATGGGCGCTACTCTTTCCCTGGTTATCATCTTGCCCTCAATATACTTATAAAACTCCTTGGGATTTTCCTTTATTTTGCCCACCAGTGTTTTTTCATGTCCCATTTTCGCTCTCCTAATTTCTTTTTAAAATACCCCTCTGCATTTTCCATACTCCTCTCGGGCTTCCACTGTTTTTAGTTCTTTGTATCTGCCATAAGCCTCCCTTTTTTTCAAATCCATTCTTACATATCCCTTGACATCCAGTGTTCCCTGGGCTTGTTGGTCCAACCCTTGCCCTTTACGGGAACATGTTGGCATTGTACTCTCTCTATTTCCTTTCTGAAACACTCCCACTGCTCTGATGTGGATTTTCCTACAATTAGCTGATCCCAGTCCACTTTGGCCAGATCCTGTCTTATCATATTAAAATCGTCCTTCCCCCAATTTAGAAACTTTATTTCCGGTCCATTTTTGTCCTTTTTCCATGACTACCTTAAATCTCCTCGAATTATGGTCACTCTCACCAAAAAGCTCTCCCACTGACACATCTAACACTTGCCCGGCTACATTCCCTAGAAGTAGGTCCAGTACCGCCCCCTCTCTTGTAGGACTTTCTACATGCTGGCTCAAAAAGCTCTCCTGGATGCACTTTAAAAATTCCGCACCCGCTAAGCCTTTCACACTCTGACTATCCCAGTTAATATTGGGGAAGTTGAAATCTCCTACTATTATTACCTTATTATTTCTACACTTCTCTGAGATTTGCCTACATATCTGTTCCTCTATCTCCCCGTGACTGTTTGGGGGCCTATAGTTCACTCCCAGCAAAGTGCTTGCCCCCTTTTTGTTTATAAGTTCTACCCATATGCCCTCATTAGAGTAACCTGCTAAGATATCATCTCTCCTTACACCAGTAATTGACTCATTGATTAATATTGCGACACCCCCTCCTCTTTTACACCGCCCTCTGTCTCGCCTGAAGATTCTATACCCCGGAATATTGAGCTGCCTGTCCTGCCCCTCCCTCAACCATGTCTCTCTGATAGCAACAATATCATACCCTCATGTGTTCATCAACACCTTCAATTCATCTGCCTTACTCGCAAGACTCCTTGCATTAAAATAAATGCCATCCTGCCTTGCCATACTGCCTTGTGCCGTTACATATTTGCTCTGCCTTCCAGGCTGATTTGTTTTATCCTCTATATTTGGCTGTGCATCACCCCCTACTATAGTTCCACGCCGTATCCTATCCCCCTGCCAAGTTAGTTTAACCCCCCCCCCCCCCAACAGTACTTGCAAACCTCCCCGCAAGGATGTTGGTCCCGTTCCGGTTCAGGTGCAACCCGTCCGACTTGTACAGGTGCCACATTCCCCAGAAGCAGACCCAGTGATCCAGGAAACTAAAGCCCTCCCTCCTGCACCAACTCTTTAGCCACGCTTTCATCTGCTCTATCCTCCTATTCCTATACTCACTCGCACGTGGCACCGGGATTAATACAGAGATGACAACCTTTGAGCTCCTGTTTTTTAATCTGCTACCTAGCTCCCTAAATTCTTGTTGCAGGACCTCATCCCTCTTTCTACCCATGTCGTTGGTACCAATGTGAACCACGATTTCTAACTGTTCGCCCTCCCCCTTCAGAATGCCCTGCAGCCGTTCAGTGACATCCTTGACCCTGGCATAAGGTAGGCAACATACCATCCTGGAGTCACGTCTGCGGCTACAGAAACGTCTATCTGTTCCCAATACGATAGAATCCCCTATCACTATTGCTCTCATATAACACAGTAGATTTTTATTTTATTTTATATATTTTATTTTCAAACTGACTTTAGGTTGCTAATTTGCTTTCTGACTTTGTTGAATTTAGATTTACATTGATGACAGCAGTGGATCTCCCGTGTTATTGTTGGTAGCGAGTTGCAGGGTGAGGTGTAAGTTTAGGAAAGGCTGCACTGAGTAAGGGGAGTGACTGATTGTGGGAAGCGGATCTGGGATCTAGAAGTAACTTTGGGAGATGAGGGCTCACAGTGAATTGCTGAGTCAGCAGAAAAAGACACGAAGTAACGTGAACCTTTCGCCCACCCTTTCTCCCCAATAACCACTGACAGTCAAGTAAGAGTGAACTGGTTTTTCTTTCCTTTAAGATAAATTTAAGTGAATCAGAAATTTCTAACCGTGTTTTTATTTACTGTTAGTGTTTCGAATGAAACACATCACTCGCTATATCCAGTCACACATTACTCATAGAATCATAGACATTTACAACAGAGAAGGAGGCCATTCGGCCCATCTTGTCCGTGCCGGCCGACAACAAGCTATCCACCCTAATCCCACTTTCCAGCACTTGGTCTGTAGCATTGTAGGTTATGGCATTTCAAGTGCATATGCAAGTATTTTTGAAATGTGATGAGGGTCTCTGCCTCTACCACCCTTTCAGGCAGTGAGTTCCAGACCCCCACCACCATCTGGGTGAAAAATGTTCTCCTTAAATCTCCTTTAAACTTCCGCCAATTACTTTAAATCTATGCCCCCTGGATATGGACCCATCTGCTGAGGGAAATAGGTCCTTCCTATCCACACTATCTAGGCCCCTCATAACTTTATACACCTCAATTAGGTCTCCTCTCAACCTCCTCTGTTCCAAAGAAAACAAAACCAGCCTATCCAATCTTTCCTCATAGCTAAAATTCCCCAGCCCAGGCAACATCCTCGTAAATCTCCTCTTCACCCCCTCTAGTGCAATCACATCCTTCCTGTAATATTGTGACCAGAATTGCACGCAGTATTCTAGCTGAGGCCTAACTAGTGTTTTATACAGTTCAAGCATAACCTCCCTGCTCTTATATTCTATGCTGCGGCTAATAAAGGCAAGTATCCCGTATGCCTTCTTAACCACCTTATCAACCTGTCCTGCTACTTTAGGGATCTGTGGACGTGTACGCCAAGGTCCCTCTGATCTTCTGCACTTCTCAGTGTCCTACCATTTATAGTTTATTCACTTGCCTTGTTAGCCGTCCCCAGAGGCATTACCTCACACTTCTCCAGATTGAATTACATTTGCCACTGTTGAGCCCACCTGACCAGTCCATTGATATCTTCCTGCAGTCTGCAGCTTTCTTCTTCATTATCGACCACACGGACAATTTATGAACCATCTGAAAAATTCCTAATCATACTTCCTACATTCAAGTCCAAATCATTGATATATACCACAAAAAGCCAAGGACCCAGTACTAAGTCCTGCAGAACCCCAATAGAAACAGCCTTTCAATCACAAAACCACCGTTCGACCATTCCCCTTTGTTTCCTTCCTCTGAGCCAACTTTGCATCCGACTTTGCTTTCGATCCCATGGACATTTACTTTCGTGACCAGTCTGCCAGGCGGGACCTTATTAAAAGCCTTGCTAAAATCCATATAGACTACATCAAACGAAAAAACCTCATCGACCCTCCTTGTTACCTCCTCAAAATAATCAGTCACGTTAGTCAGACACGACTTTCCCTTATCAAATCCTTGTTGACTGACCATGATTAATCCGTGTCTTTCTAAATGAAGATTTATCCTGTCTCTCAGAATTGTTTCCAATAATTTTCCCACCAACGAGATTATTAAAGATAATACATTCATAAAAATTGAAATATTACTGGAATAGAGAAGTAACAATCCCAGAACATCAGCAATTATCTTTGAAAATTGCCTGCAGTACTTTCACCGCATACCTTGCTTCTCTCTCTCTCTGGAACCGAATTATTAATTCTGCTGCATTTCCACAATCAAGATGCACAGCAAAGCCGCACAGTCCAAGAATGTACCTGTACGAGTTTGAGCCTCTCTCAGGAATGGACTACAACTTCTAGAATGCAGCAGTGATTCAGTGCGTATTATTCCCTTTCATGGCTCAGTTGTCAGCATCCTCGACTTGCAGTCAGAAGGTTCAGGGTTCAAAGTCCTGCTGCAGAGACTTGAGCACAAAATTCAGGCTGACACTGCATTGCAGTGCTGAGGGAGCGCTGCACTCTCGGAGGTGCCGTCTTTCAGATGAGACGTTGAACAGAGGCCCCATCGGCTCTCTCATGTGGACGTCAAAGATCCCATGAAGCTATTTCGAGGAAGAGCCAGGGGAGTTATCCCAGGTGTCCTGGTCAATATTTATTCCTCAAACATCAGAGGGAGTGCTTACAGGGGAGGGGTTAGAGGGGGAATCACAGGCGGTGGAGAGTGGCAGCATGTAGGGATTAATCATAGAATCATAGAAAGTTACAGCATGGAAGGAGGCTATTTCAGCCCATCGTGACCGCGCCGTCCAACAAAGAGCTATCCAGCCTAATCCCACTTCCCAGCTCTTGGTCCGTAGCCCTGCAGGTTAGAGCATCCCACGTGCATATCCAAGTACTTTTTTAAATGTGGTTAGGGTTCCTGCCTCTACCACCCTTTCAGGCAGTGAGTTCCAGACCCCCACAACCCTCTGGGTGAAGAAATTTCCCCTCAAATCCCCTCTAAACATTCCCCCAATTACTTTAAATCTGTGCCACCTGTTTTTTGAACCCTCTGCTAAGGGAAGTAGGTCCTTTCTATCCACTTTATCTATGCCCCTCATAATTTTATACACCTCAATACGGTCTCCCCTCAGTCTCCAGTGTTCCAAGGAAATAAACCCAGCCTATCCAGTCTTTCCTCATAGCTAAGATTCGCAACTCCCGGCAACGCCCTCGCAAAACTCCTCTGTACCCTCTCTAGTGCAATCACATCATTCCTGTAATGTGGTGACCAGAACTGCACGCAGTACTCTAGCTGAGGCCTAATTGGTGTTTTATACAGTTGAAGCATAACCCCACAGCTCTTGTATTCTATGATGTGGAGATGCCGGTGTTGGACTGGGGTGGACAAATCTGAGAAGTCGCACAACACCAGGTTATAGTCCAACAGTTTTATTTGAAATCACAAGCTTTCGGAGCGCTGCTCCTTCGTCAGGTGAAGTCACCTGACGAAGGAGGAGCGCTCCGAATGCTTGTGATTTCAAATAAAACTGTTGGACTATAACCTGGTGTTGTGCGACTTCTCACACTTGTATTCTATGCCACGGCTAATAAAGGCAAGCATTCCGTATGCCTTCTTAATCAAGTTATCTTTTGGCCTGCTACCTTCAGGGATCTGTGGACGTGCACTCCAATGTCCCTTTGTTCCTCTACACTACTCAGTGTCCTACCACTTATAAAGTTGCCAGAAAAAGCGGTCAGCCTGAGGATAGGGATCTTTTTAGAAATCAGCAAAGGGAGACCAATAAATTGATAAAGAAAGGGAAAATGGAATATGAGCACTAACTAGTGAAAAATATCAAAACGGATTGTAAAAGCTTCTATAGATATTTGAAAAGGAAAAGACTGGCAAAGGTAAATGTAGGTCCTTTACAGTCAGAGACGGGATAATTTATAATGGGGAATGAGGAATTGGCTGAGAAATTAAATAAATACTTTGTTTCTGTCTTCACGGAGGAAGACACAAAAAAACTCCCAGAAATACGAGAAACCGAGGGTGTGCCGAGAATGAGGAACTTAAAGAAATTATTATTCGTAAAAAAAACAGTACCAGCAATGTTAATGGGACTAAAAGTCGTTAAATCCCAAGGACCGGATGACTTACATCCTAGGGTTTTGAAAGAGGTGGCCATTGGGATAGTGGACGCATTTGTTGTCATCTTCCAAAATTCTATAGATTCTGGAACGGTTCCTGCAGAATGGAGGATAGCAAATGTAACTCCGCTGTTTAAGAAAGGAGGGAGAGAGAAAACGGGTAACTACAGACCTGTTAGCCTCACATCAGTGGTTGGGAAAATGCTGGAATCTATTATAAAGATGCAATAACTGGGCAATTAGAAACTAATAGTAAGATTGGGCAGAGTCAACATGGATTTATGAAATGGAAATCCTGTTTAACAAACCTATTGGAGTTCTTTGAGGTTATAACTAGTGGAGTAGACAAAGGGGAACTGGTAGATGTGGTGTATTTGTGTTTTCAGAAGTCCTTCAATAAGGTCCCGCAGAAGAGGTTGGTGAACAAATTTAGGGCACATGGAATGGGGGTAATATACTAGCATGGATTGAGAATTGGTTAACAGACAGAAAACAAAGAGTAGGGATAAACGTGTCTTTTTCAGGATGGCAGGTGGGGTACCGCAAGGATCAGTGCTTGGACCCCAGCTATTCACAAACTATATCAATGATTTGGATGAGGAGACTAAATGCAACATTTCCAAATTTCCTGATGATACAAAACTAGGTGGCAGTGTCAGTTGCGAAGAGGATGTGAAGTGGCTTCAAGCGGATCTCGACAGGCTCAGTGAGTTGGCGAGAAGATGGCAGATGGAATATAATGTGGATTAATGTGAAGTTATCCAATGGGTAGAAAAAACAGAAAGGCAGAGTATTTCCTAAATGGTAAAAGATTGGGGAATGCAGGTGCTGAAAGGGACCTCGGTGTCCTTGTACATGAGTCACAGAAAGTTAATGTGCAGGTGCTGCAAGTTTTTAGGAAGGCAAATGGTAAGCTGGCCTTCATTACAAGAGGATTTGAGTACAGCAGTAAATAAGTCTTACTCCAATTATATAGGGCCTTGGTGAGAACACACCTGGAGTACTGTGTACAATTTTGGTCTCCTTACCTAGGGAAGGATATACTTGCAATACAGGGAGTGCAAAGAAGGTTCACGAGATTGATTCCTGGGATGGCAGGACTTTCGTATGAGAAGAGATTGAGTAAACTAGGCCTGTATTCTCTTGAATTCAGAAGGATGAGAGGGGATCTTATTGAAGCATACAAAATTATTGCAGGGCTTGATAGGTTGGATGCTAGGAAAATGTGCCCCTTGGCTGGGGAGTCTAGAACCAGGGGCCACAGCCTCAAGATAAAGGGTAGGCCATTCAGGACTGAGATGAGAAGAAATTTCTTCTCACAAAGGGTGGTGAATCTTTGGAATTCTCTACCCCAGAGGGCTGTGGAGGCTCAGTCATTGGGTCTATTCAAAACAGAAGTCGCTGGATTTCTGACTAGTAAGGGCATCAAGGGATATGGCGATAGGGCCGGTGAATGGAGTTGAGGCAGAAGATCTCATTGAATGGCGGAGCAGGCTCGAAGCGCCGAATGGCCGACTCCTGCTCCGATTTCTTATGTTCTTATGTTCTTATGTGTATTCCCTTTCCTTGTTAGGCCCTCCCCAAATGCATTACCTCACACTTCTCCGGATTGGATTCCATTTGTCACTGTTCTGCCCACCTGACCAATTTATTGTTATCTTCCTGCAGTCAACAGCGTCCTTCTTCTTCAGTATCAACCACTCCTACAGGCTATAGCTTCCTTATCCAGTATCAACCACAAGCAGGAGGGAGTTTCACAGGGAATGGAGTTTCACAGAGGGGGAGTTTCACAGGGTGGGAATTTCACAGGGAAAATGTTTTACAGTTGGTGTAGTTTCACAGGGGAGCACTTTCACAGGAGGGTGTTCCACATGGGGACGTTTTACGAGGGGAGTTTCACAGGGAGGAGTTTCACGGGGAGGAGTTTCACAGGGGGTTTGGCGCAGTTTCACAGGGGTTAATTTCACAGGAGGGTGTTTCTCCGGGGAGAGTTTCACAGGAGGGAGTTTCAAGGGCAGGAGTTTCACAGGGGAACAGTTTCACAGGAGGAAGTTCCACATGGGGGCGTTTCACGTTTTGAGTTTCACGGACAGTTGTTTCTCGTAAGTGGTGGCGCAGTTTCACAGCGTTTAGTTTCACGGGGGGGGGGGGGGGATTTTCACAGGGAGGAGATTCACCGGGCAAGAGTTTTACAGGGAGACGAGTTTCAAAGTGGGGAATTTTAAAGGAGAGTCTTAAGGGGAGAGATTTCCAGGGGTTGGGGTTACACGGGCAGAGTTTCAAATGGGGAGTTTCAGAGGGGGGTGAGTTTTTCGGGGGGTGGAGTTTCACAATCGGTGGAGTTTCATAGGTGTTGGAGTTTCACAGAGGGGAGTTTCGCAGGGTGGAAGTTTCCGCGGGGATGGGGTTACACAGGAGGTGTGGTTACACGGATGGTGGAGCTGCACAAGGTTGGGGTTTCTCAGGAGTTGCAGTTTCACAAGGGCGATTTTCACCGAGGGTAATACACAAGGGGTACAGTTCCAACTGTGCAATCTAAGGGGGCTGGGTTACATGGGGCAGGCACAGGGGATGATATCACATTGAATCATAGAATGTTTACAGCAAAGAAGGAGCCTATTCGGCCGTCGAGTCCTTGCCGGCTCTCTTTAAGAACACTTCAGCTAGTTCCACTCCCCCTCCCTTTCCCCGTCGACCTGCTATTTTTTACTTCAGGTACTTATCCAATTCCCTTTCGAAAGCCATAATTGAATCTGCCTCCACCACCCTCTCAGGCAGTGCATTCCAGTTCGTGGACTAGGGTTTAACATTTGCAATTCTCCAGTCCTCTGGCAGCACCCCCATATCTAAGGAGGATTAGGAAGGTTATGGCCAGTACCTCCGCAATTTCCACCTTTACTTCCATCAGCATCCTAGGATGCATCACATCCGGTCTTGGTGACTTATCTACTTTAATCTACTTTTCATCTACTTTGGTGTCATATTTAAACCACAATTGAGCTTCCGACCACATATCCGCAGCATAAGTAAGACCTTCTGTTTCCACCTTTGTAACATCGACCGTCTCCGCCCTTGCTTCAGCTCATCCGCTGCTGAAACCCTCACCCATGCCTCTAGACTTAACTATTCCAACATACTCCTGGCTGGCCTCCCACATTCTACCATATGTAAACTTGAGGTCATCCAAAACTCGGCTGCCCATGTCTTGACTCGCACCAGGTCCCGTTCACCCATCACCCCAGTACTCGCTGACCGACATTGGCTCCCGGTTAAGTGTGAAGGAATATGCCATATTCAGGAAAATACACCATTCTATGAAAGAATTCTGATTAAAACATGACAGACTGGGATTGAAAATCTGGAAGCCTCAACAATGAAAAGCTGTAAACAGCATACAAGCTTTTGAGATAAGATAAGTTGTTGACACTAAAACAATAGCCTCATTGAAGCAGAGGGTTAGAGCTACCAGAAAGTCTGCAGCTTGGAAAAAAGACGATACCATACCCAGTTAAATGTCTCTTAAAACAACACTTTGAAATGAATCACATAAATTAAAGAAACATATGCCTTCATATATATGACATCAAATGAAACATGGAGACTCGAGTCTGAATACAACCAACTGAGGTAGCTAAGAAGACAATGATGCATCCGGTCGAGGTGTTCTAAATGCAAAAGATACAAACAGAAGACTTTCATAAATATGACATCAATAGATGCAACAGCCATCACATTGTTTTTGTGTTGAACTTGGAACACCTAGGAGACACGAAGTCTGCTTACAACCAGCTAAGGTGACTTAACAATTGAATAGAAAACCTTTGTGAGAATGACATCAAATAGATACATAGAAACATAGAAACATAGAAAATAGGTGCAGGAGTAGACCATTCGGTCCTTCGAGCCTGCACCGCCATTCAATGCGTTCATGGCTGAACATGCTACCTCAGTACCCCATTCCTGCTTTCTCGCCATACCCCTTGATACCCCTAGTTGTGAGTATTATATCTAACTCCCTTTTGAATATATTTAGCGAACTGGCCTCAACAACCTTCTGTGGTAGAGAATTCCACAGATTCACCACTCTCTGGGTGAAGAAGTTCCTCCTCATCTCAGTCTTAAATGGCTTCCCCTTTATCCTTAGACTGTGACCCCTGGTTTTAGTTTTCCCTAACATTGGAAACATTCTGCCCGCATCTAATTTGTCTAAACCAGTCAGGATTTTAAACGTCTCTATAAGATCCCCCCTCATTCTTCTGAACTCCAGAGGATACAAGTTCAGTTGATCCAGTCTTTCTTGATATGTCAGTCTGGCCATCGCAGGAATCAATCTAGTGAACCTTCGTTGCACTCCCTCAATAGCAAGAATGTCCTTCCTCAAGTTCGGAGACCAAAACTGCACACAATACTCCAGGTGTGGCCTCACCAAGGCCCTGTACAACTGTAGCATCACCTCCCTACTCCTGTACTCAAATCCCCTTGCTATGAAGGCCAACATGCCATTTGCTTTCTTGACTGCCTGCTGCACTTGCCTTCCCACATTCAGTGACTGATGTACCATGACGCCCAGGTCTCGTTGCACCTCCCCTTTCCCTAATCTGCCACCATTCAGGTAATAGTCAGCCTCCCTATTTTTACCACCAAAGTGGATAACCTCACATTTATCCACATTGTACTTCATCTGCCATACATTTGCCCATTCACCCAAACTGTCCAAGTCACTCTGTAGCCTCCTAGCATCCTCCTCATTGTTCACACTGCCTCCCAATTTAGTGTCATCCGCAAATTTGGAGATATTGCAATTAATCCCTTCGTCCAAATCATTAATATATAATGTAAACAGCTGGGGCCCCAGCACCGAACCCTGCGGTACCCCGCTGGTCACTACCTGCCATTCTGAAAAGTACCCATTTACTCCTACTCTTTGTTTCCTGTGTGCCAACCAGTTCTCAATCCACGTCAACACATTACCCCCAATCCCATGTGCTTTAACTTTGCACACCAATCTCTTGTGTGGGACCTTGTCGAAGGCCTTCTGAAAGTCCAAATACGCCACATCTACTGGCTCCCCCCCGTCCACCCTATTGGAAACATCCTAAAAAAATTCCAGACGATTTGTCAAGCATGATTTCCCTATCACAAATCCATGCTGACTTGGACCTATCATGTCGCCACTTTCCAAATGGTCTGTTATGACATCTTTAATAATTGATTCCATCATTTTACCCACCACCGATGTCAGGCTGACCGGTCTATAATTCCCTGCTTTCTCCCTCCCTCCTTTTTTTAAAAGAGGGGTTACATTAGCTACCCACGACTCCTTCGGAACTGATCCAGAGTCTAAGGAATGTTGAAAAATGATCGTCAATGCATCCACTGTTTCCAAGGCCACCTCCTTAAGTACTCTGGGATGCAGACCATCAGGCCCTGGGGATTTATCAGCCTTCAGTCCCATCAATTTCCCCAACACTTTTTCCCGACTGATAAGGATTTCCCTCATTCCTGCCTCTTACCAGATCCTTTGATCTCTATATTTCCAGAAGGTTGTTTGTGTCCTCCACAGTAAACACCGAACCACAGTACTTGTTCAATTGATCTGCCATTTCTTTGTTCCCCATTATGACTTCCCCTGTTTCTGACTGCAGGGGACCTACGTTTGTTTTTACTAACCTCTTTCTTTTTACATATTTATAGAAGCTTTTGCAGTCCGTTTTAATGTTCTCCGCAAGCTTCCTTTCATATTTTATTTTCCCTGCCCTAATTAAACTCTTCGTCCTCCTCTGCTGAGTTTTAAAGTTCTCCCAGTCCCCGGGTTTGCTGCTACTTCTGGCCAATTTGCATGCCACTTCCTTGCTTTGAATACTATCCCTGATTTCCCTTGTTAGCCATGGTTGAGCCACCTTCCCTTTTTTATTTTTACGCCAGACAGGGATGTACAATTGCTGAAGTTCATCCATGCGATCTCTAAATGTCTGCCATTGCCCTTCCACTGATAACCCCTTAAATATCGCTTGCCAATCTAAGCTCGCCAATTCACGCCTCATACCCTCAAAGTTGCCCTTATTTAAGTTTAACATCTGTTACAAACGTTTTTTATGATGAACTTGAAACACCTAAAGGAGAGACACGAGTCTGAAACCAAAAGCTGAACTAACTGTAAGAATAGAAGTGGTCAACAGAAAAATGACGAGAGATAATTAGCTTACATCAACAGAAAACTTCAAAGGATATACCACTGAGAAAGAGTATAAATATAGAACTTTCAAATAGGAATACAGAATTCGCTGGAAGGGGCAAAGCGGCTCTTAACTTCAGAGGCAATCTCTGCAAGTTTTCAACTCTTTTGGTCTCGGGGATCAAAGATACTTGTATTTGATTTTGGTGGATATTCTGGAATAAACTAAGAAATGTAAAAATGTAACAAATTTAAGATTTGAGAATAAGGATCTCTGATAATAAGATTGTAAAATAATTTTGTATTTTGAGCTGTTAATGTTGCGACTGAAACATCTACTGTAAACTGCATGTCGGTTCTTAATAAATCTATATTTTTTTAGAATTGTCTCACATAGTACTTCTGTATCAAACTCGTGAACTCAATCACTGTACACTCTTTGGTGAGGAGTTGCAGAATTCTGGGGGAGTTTTCCGGACCCTCATAATATCCGGATGGTTACAGTCTAGCTAAACTTATTAAAAGTGCTATCTGGAGGACGGTAACATCGTCAGGCTGTACCTTTCCTTTAGGGAGAGATAGTCTGGACATTTAGACCAATTAAGCAACTTTAGGATCCGGCAACCTCTAACTTTAGTTGAAGGTGAGCGTCTGGGGAATACGCCTGATCTGGGGTAGCCCGAAAAGGGCTAGGACTAGTAATAATCCTTTCATAAGCAGTGACTCGATTACAAAATTCTCATCCATGTTTTCAACTTCCTCCGTGGCCTCGCCCCTCCCTATCTCTGTCATCTCCTTCAGCCCCACAGCCCTCAGAGATCTCTGCATTCCTCTAATTCTGCCCTCTTGAGCATCCCTGATTATAATCGCTCAAAGATTGTTGGGCGTGCCTTCTGTTGCCTGGGCCCTAAGCTCTGGAATTCCCTGCCTAAACCTCACCGCCTCTCTACATCTTTTCCTCCTTTAAGACGCCCCTTAAAACCTACCTCTTTAACCAATGCTACTGGTCACCTGCCCTAATTTCTCCTTATGTGGCTCGGTGTCAAATGTTTTTCTTATAATACTCCTGCGAAGCACCTTGGGACGTGTTACTACGTCAAAGACGCTATATTAATACAAGTTGTTGTTGTTGTTGTTAAGTACAGCCAGCCTTTCTAGTACCTCCTCTTTATTAATGTTTATCTCATCCAGTATCTCAACTGCTTCCTCTTTCACTATGATTTTGGCAGCATCTTCTTCCTTGGTAAAGACAGATGCAACGTATTTATTTAGTACCTCCGCCATGCCCTCTGCCTCCACAAGAATATTTCCTTTTTGTTCCCTAATCGGCCCCACCCTTTCTTTGACTACCCTTTCACTACTTGTATGTTTGTAAAAAACTTATGGGTTCCCATTTATTTTACTCGCTAATCTGTTCTCAATCAATCACTTTGTATTCCTTATTTAGTTTTTCAGTGCTCCCCTGTACTTTCTGTGTTCAGCTTTGTTCTCCACTGAATTATGAACCGGACATATATCACAAACTTCCTTTTTCAGGTTCATTTTAATCTACATGGGGGGAAAATTTTGTTTTGACTGTTTTGGGCCACGAATATCTGCCGGGCGCAAAATTTAGCACCCGTCGCAAATTATCGCCGGTGACCGGTAAGTTCATGTCCAGTGCCCCTTGAGGTGATTGGAACACTAAATCAAGCGCTACACTCTTCTCTTAGTGAGCTAACGTCGGGGAACGGGGCGCTACCTCAGAGTGCTACTCAAGCTCAGGCACTGTCAATTATCTTTTTCTCAGATATACTGCCGCCTTCCAGTTCTTAAAGGGGAAGGTTCATCATGCTGCACAGCCTCACCCTGATCATTGCTGCGTTTGACCTGGGCCTGCAAGGAGTTGCAAATCTTCAGCAACTATTATCATGGCTGCTCAGAGGCCCATGGAGAGAGCTCGCCGGTTCAGTAATCAGGCATTGGAGGCTATGGTTGTGACTGTGGAAGGCCGACGAACAGCGCTGTTTCCAGACATGGCAGGAGGCCATTACCCCGGGAATTCACAAGGATGTAGAGGGAGGTGGTCCATTACATATCATTCAGAAGCCTGGTCCAAAGGACTCACACCCAGTGCCACAGGAAGTTCAATGAACTCACTCGGGTGGTCAGGGTGAGTAGATGTTTGTCCTACCTTTACATCCCACTATCTCAAACTCACTCTGTGCACAAACAGTGTAAAATGCCAAATCCCCAACACTCACCCAACAAATATGCCCATTTACTAAATGTCACATCCACAACTCACACCTTAACACACATTAACGGCTATTCAACTATGGTAGGCAAATCTGCCAAACACATGGCTGCACACTCACTCACACGCTGTCCTTTTTCTTGCAGGCCATGCTTTCTCATAACAGAAGGGAGCAACAACGCATGGGAGGAGGTCAGGTGGAGCTGCACCCCCTCACACAGCTGGAGGAGCGAGTTCACAGATTAATCGCGAGCCATGTCGTAGGTGCTGTGGCAGTTGGAGAGGTCGACCCCCTTGGGGACAGCAACGGTATGTTCAGCATCTCTTTCTCCTCTCTCATACCACTTTCCCCTCACAACACGAGCCTACCCCACTTTCCATCTAACTATATTATCTCCATTCCTTGCTCCCTTCCTGTCCTCTGCCCTCACGTTAAAGCCACTGTAGTGCCCTCCTGCTTTCAGATAGTGAGCCACCATCTGACCAGCCTGTCCCTCAGCCTCCCAGTGGCAGCGATGCAGGACAGGAGGAGGAACACAAAGCTGGATCCTCACTGGGAGGGTAAGGTCTCCTGTGAAGAGCTCTGTTGCCCCTCCTCCCTCTGGCCACGTTTTCCTCTCTCTCTCACCAATTCCACTGCCACCGACGGTGAAGCTGGAGGACGAGGCACCACGTTAGTACAGCCCCCATTAAATCTTCTAAATGTAGCAGAAATAAAGCTTACACAAATGGGAACCTGGAAAGTCTTGCTGACGACCAAAACTCCTTCAAGCAGGATAGCGTTAAATGTCTCCAGATGCCCCTCTCCTTCTCTCAACCTGCGAATGCAGAATTGATTGCTGACTTGAAAAATAATGAAACGCAAGCCTTTAAATAGCGCTCCCCCAGCCGACTGCAAACCATGTCCCTCTACCAGTCGCTGATGCAGGGGTCGAGAATCAATTTCCAGCCTGGGGCGCTACCAGGGTGATGCGCCCTTGGATGACATCACAATCTCTGGGCGCATGTAAATCATGGCGGTAGTGTTTAGCGCCACCGCAAACTGCCAGGTCAATTTCGGAGGTAGTGCTAAGATCACCGTACATGGGCAGTAAGTTGTTAGCGCCCCATTAGCGCCCCTGGAGGTGCTAACAGGAGGCGCTAAACAACCTAACTTCCCCCCCCCCCCGCCCACCCCCATATCTTTAGTCATCCAGGGAGCTCTAGCTTTGAATGCCCTTCCTTTCCCTCTTGTGGCAATGGTCTAGTCTGTACCCGAACTATCTCCTCTTTGAAGGCCTCCAGTTGCTCATTTACTGTTTTGCCTACGAATCTGAGATTCCAATCAACCTGTGCCAGAACCCTTTTCAACTCTTTGAAATTAGCCGTCCTCTATTTAAATGTTTTCACGTTTGATTTTTCCTTGTCTTTTTCCATAACTAGTCTAAACCTAATGATATTGTGATGACTGTTTCCCAAATACTCACTCACTGAAACAGACTCCACTTCCCCGACTCATTCCCCAGAACTAGATCCAGCACTACTTCCTTTCTTGTTAGAAGTCGCACAACACCAGGTTATAGTCCAACAGCTTTATTTGAAATCACAAGCTTTCGGAGTGCTGCTCCTTCGTCAGGTGAAGACTTCACCTGACGAAGGAGCAGCGCTCCGAAAGCTTGTGATTTCAAATAAAGCTGTTGGACTATAACCTGGTGTTGTGCGACTTTTCACATTTGTCCACCCCAGTCCAACACCGGCATCTCCACATCATGGCTACTATCATCCTTTCTTGTTGGACTGGGAACATACTAATCAGGATAATTTCCTGTACACATTTTAGGAATTCTTCCCCAGTCTATATTCGGACAAGTGAAGTGCCCCGTTATCACTACTCTAAAGTTCTTGTAGCCATCCGCAATTTGCCTGCAAATTTGCTCCTCTATCTCCTTTGCGCTATTTGGTTACCTATATTATACACCCAGCAGTGTAATAGCTCCTCTATTGTTCCTTAATTTTAACCAAATAGATTCTGTCTTTGAACTCTTTGAACCCTCAAGTGTATCATCACTTTCTAGTGCTGTAACAGTATATTTGATTAATACTGCTACCCGCTACTGTTTTCCATCTCTATCTTTCCTGAATATTTTGTAGTCAGGAACATCAAGTGTCCATTCATCACCTTGTTTGAGCCCGGTTTCCGTTATTGCCACTTTATGAACATATCATAATCCCATGTGGCTACTTTTGCCTGCAGTTCGCCAACCTTATGATGCACATGCACTGTAAACCCATTTTAGTCGGCCTTGCATTTCGCACCCGCCCACCCCCCACCCCGCCCCCCATCCCGCGCCCACGTCTGAACCTTCCTATTTCTGAAGTACTCTTTCTCCTAATGCTGTTTGTCTCTCTCAGTCCTCTGTGCACCTTGCATATCCTCGCTAATGTTTCATCCTGGTGCCCCTCTCCCTGCCAAATTCTTTATAAATAACTAGTTAGACATCAGCTAGAGTATTGTGCCCAATCCTGTACATGTCAACATTTTAGAAAGTACGACAAGGCCTCAGAGAGGGCGCGGAGGAAATTTATTCGAATGGTGCCAGGGATGAAGAGTTTCAGTTATCTGGAGAAACTGGAGAAACTGCGATAGTTCTTCTTAGAGCAGGGAAGACTGAGGGCAGATTTACCAGAATGGTACCAGGGATGAGGGACTTCAGTTACGTGGAGAGACTTGGAAAGCTGGGTTTGTCCTCCTTAGCTGTGGCTCCGTTGGTAGCACACTCGCCTCTGATAGTCCTAAGGTTGTGGGTTCAAGTCTCCAGGGACTTGTGCACATAAAGCTAGGCTGACACTCCAGTGCAGTGCTGAGGGAGTGCTGCATTGTCGGAGGTGCCGTCTTTCAGATGAGACGTTATACCGAGGCCCCATCTGCTCTCTCAGGTGGATGTAAAAGATCACATGGCACTATGTCGGAGAAGAGCAGGGGAGTTATCCCCGGTGTCCTGGCCAATATTTATCCCTCAACCAATATAACAAAAACAGATTATCTGGTCATCATCACATTGCTGTTTGTGGGAGCTTGCTGTGTGGATTTTTGGCTGCAGCGTTTCCCACATTGCAACAGTGACTGCACTTCAAAAGTGCTTCATTAAATGTAAAGTGCTTTGAGACGACCGGTAGTCGTGAAAGGCGCAATATAAAAGCAAGTCTTTCTTTCTTAGAGCAGAGAAGGTTAAATGGAGATTTAATTGCTCATGTATAAACAACACGGACTGGTTGGGCAAAACGGCACATTTCAATGTTGTAAATTCTATGTAATTTTGACTTAAGCGCCTTCGTTTGTTTGAGTTTTGCTCCCTTTGCACTAGCACTTGGTTGTCTCAAACATTCTTTGGATTGGAGCTTTCACAGGAATCAAATCAAACACAGGAAATAGGAAACATAGGAAACTGGAAACATAGGAATGAGTAAACAAAGGATCAGTAAACACAGGAAACATAGGAAACGGGAAGGATAAGAAACAATAACCACGCGAAACAGACGAACACAGGAACAGGAGTAGGACAGAAACGTTTCCAATTTGATCCGCCATTCCGTTGAATCATGGATGATCTGGAACTCAACACAATTCGCCCACTTTAGTTCCATATATCTTGATAATCTTAACGAACAAAACACTATCGATCTCAGTTTTGAAAGCTATTGCATCTCGGAAACGATTGCAACACAGAAAAGCTGACTGAGAAAAGCGAACAACATTTGCCCCCAGAATAGGTAACAAATGGCAGTGACTTTGACGAATTGGAGTTCATGGAGGGTGGGAGACTGGCGAGAACATCGTTGTGGAATGGCGTATGGAAATAACAAAGGAATTTATGAGGGGTTCAGGGGGTGAAGTAGTTCCGGTGGTGAGTGATGATGTGGATTTAGAGCTCGGCTCTCTTTGTGAGGGAGAAGATGTGCAGTCAGAAAATCAGCTCGGAGTTGAACAGTACACCAAGGTGGAATCAAGTTGGATCAGCTTGAGATAGCGGCTGAGGATCAGGAGGACAAAGTTGAGTACAAGCTGGTTCAGCATGAGGTACTGGCTGCGGAGGGGGGTGGAGTGACTGCCGAGGGAGTGGAGATTAGGGATGGGTCAAAGCCGATGGCTCAACAGGACATCTTCAAAAGCGTGGATCATAGCCAGCTGCAGTAAGATCATCAGGCATATAGTGGGAACACAGAATCAACAGCAGAAATGTCACATTGTAATTACCATCAGTACTGTTAGAGAGGAGTCACCACCAGTAACCTTAAAGTAGGGTCACCATCTGTAGTGGTAGACTAGGATCTCCACCACAAAATTGTATAATGTTTTCACGACTAGTAATGCGAGCGTACGGTCATCACCAGTAATGTTAGAGTGGAGTCACCGCCAGTAATGTTAGAGTAGAGTCACCACCAGTAATGTTAGAGTAGGATCACCACGAGTAATGTTAGAGTAGAGTCACCACCAGTAATGTTAGAGTAGGATCACCACCAGTAATGTTAGAGTAGAGTCACCACGAGTAATGTTAGAGTAGAGTCACCACCAGTAATGTTAGAGTAGAGTCACCACCAGTAATGTTAGAGTAGGGTCACCACAGTAATGTTAGAGTAGAGTCACCACCAGTAATGTTAGAGTAGGGTCACCACCAGTAATGTTAGAGTAGGAGTCACCACCAGTAATGTTAGAGTAGAGTCACCACGAGTAATGTTAGAGTAGGTCACCACGAGTAATGTTAGAGTAGAGTCACCACCAGTAATGTTAGAGTAGGGTCACCACGAGTAATGTTAGAGTAGAGTCACCACCAGTAATGTTAGAGTAGTGTCACCACGAGTAATGTTAGAGTAGAGTCACCACCAGTAATGTTAGAGTAGGGTCACCACCAGTAATGTTAGAGTAGGGTCACCACCAGTAATGTTAGAGAGGAGTCACCAGCAGTAATGTTAGAGTAGTGTCACCACGAGTAATGTTAGAGTAGATTCACCACCAGTAATGTTAGAGTAGGGTCACCACCAGTAATGTTAGAGAGGAGTCACCACCAGTAATGTTAGAGTAGTGTCACCACCGAGTAATGTTAGAGTAGATTCGCCACCAGTAATGTTAGAGTAGGAGTCACCACGAGTAATGTTAGAGTAGATGTCACCACGAGTAATGTTAGAGTAGTGTCACCACCAGTAATGTTAGAGTAGAGTCACCACCAGTAATGTTAGAGTAGGGTCACCACCAGTAATGTTAGAGAGGAGTCACCACCAGTAATGTTAGAGTAGGGTCACCACCAGTAATGTTAGAACGGAGTCAACACCAGTAAAGTTAGAGTGGAGTCACCACCAATAAAGTTAGAGTAGGATCACCACCAGTAATGTTAGAGTAGATTCACCACCAGTAATGTTAGAGTTGATTCACCACCAGTAATGTTACAGCAGGGTCACCACCAGTAATATCAGAGTAGTGTCACCACCAGTAATGTTAGAGTTGGGTCAACACCAGTGATGTTGGTGTATATTCGCCACCAGTAATGTTAGAGTAGGGTCCCAATAATGTAAAGTAGAGTCACCACCAGTAATGTCAGAGTAGGGTCACCGCAAATCATATTAGAGCAGGGTCACCAGCAGTTGTGTTAGAGTAGAGTCATCACCAGTAATGTTAGAGTAGGGTTACCAACAGTAATGATAGAGTAGGGTCATCACCAGTAATATTATAGTAGGGTCACCACAAGTAATGTTAGATTGGAGTCACCACCAGTAATGTTAGAGAAGTGTTACAAACAGTAATGTTAGAGTCGGGTCACCATCAGTAACATTATAGTAGGTTCACCACCAGTAATGTTAGAGTCGGGTCACCAGCAGTAACGTTCGGGAGGATCACCACCAGAAATTTTAGAGTAGAGTCACTACGAGTAATATTGGAGTAGGTTCACCAGCAGTAATGTTAGAGTAGGGTCACAATCAGTAATGTTAGAGTAGGGTCATCACCAGTAATATTATAGCAGGATCACAACTATTAATGTTAGAGTAGGTCACCAGCAGTAATGTTAGAGTAGAGTCATCACCAGTAATGTTAGAGAAGGGTTACCAACAGTAATGTTAGAGTAGGGTCATTACCAGTAATATTATAGTGGGGTCACCACAAGAAATATTAGAGTAGGGCCATCACCAGTAATATTATAGTAATATTATAGTAATATTATAGCGGCTGCTCCGAAAGCTTGTGATTTCAAATAAAACTGTTGAACTATAACCTGGTGTTGTGCGACTTCTCACTTTTATCCACCCCAGTCCAACACCGGCATCGCCGCATCATGGACATATAGTGTAAGTGTAGGGAACCACTAGTACTAGATGAGCACGGTCACATATAGTGTAAGTGCAGGGAACCACAAGTACTGGAGGAGCATGGTCACATATAGTGTAAGTGTAGGGAACCACTAGTACTGGAGGAGCATGGTCACATATAGTGTAAGTGTAGGGAACCACTAGTACTGGAGGAGCACGGTCACATATAGTGTAAGTGTAGGGAACCACTAGTACTGGAGGAGCACGGTCACATATAGTGTAAGCTGAGGGAACCACTAGTATTGGAGGAGCTGGTCACGTATAGAGTTAGTGTAGGGAACCACTAGTACTGGAGGAGCATGGTCACATATAGTGTAAGTGTAGGGAACCACTAGTACTGGAGGAGCACGGTCACATATAGAGTAAGTGTAGTGGAACCACTAATACTGGAGGAGCACGGTCACATATAGAGTAAGTGTTGGGAACCACAAGTATTGGAGGAGCTGGTCACGTATAGAGTTAGTGTAGGGAACCACTAGTACTGGAGGAGCACGGTCACATATAGTGTAACTGTAGGGAACCACTAGTAATGGAGGAGCACGGTCACATATAGTGTAAGTGTAGGGAACCACTAGTACTGGAGGAGCATGGACACATATAGAGTAGTGTAGGGAACCACTAGTACTGGAGGAGCACGGTCACATATAGTGTAAGTGTAGGGAACCACTAGTACTGGAGGAGCACGGTCACATATAGTGTAAGTGTAGGGAACCACTAGTACTGGAGGAGCATGGTCACATATACTGTAAGTGTAGGGAACCACTAGTACAGGATGAGCATGGTCACATATACTGTAAGTGTAGGGGACCACTATTACTGGAGGAGCACGGTCACATACTAGTGTAAGTGTAGGGAAGCCAAGTACTGGATGCGCACTGTGTCCATCTAGAGTAAGTGTAGGGAACCACTAGTACTGGAAGGGACATGGTCACATATAGATGTAATTGTAGGGAACCACAGTACTGGAGGAGCACGGTCACATATAGTGTAAGTGTAGGGAACCACAAGTACTGGAGGAGCACGGTCACATATAGTGTAAGTGTAGGGAACCACTAGTACTGAGGAGCACGGTCACATATAGTGTAAGTGTAGGGAACCACAAGTACTGGAGGAGCATGGTCGCATATATAGTTAAAGTGTAGGGAACCACTAGTACTGGAGGAGCATGATCTCATTTAGTTAAGTGTAAGGGAACCATAGTACTGTAGGAGCACGCTCACCTCTGATATAATTGTAGGGTTTGAGTAGTACCGTAGCAGCACGGTCACCTGCAGTTTAAGTGTAAATGCACCATTAGTACTACACAGAAGAGCAGGGTCACCTCTGGTGTAGGTGTAGATTACCACCAGTACCGGAGGAGCACAGTTACATCTCGTGCTGCGAGGCTGAAGTAATCACCAAATCTGCAGCAGTCGGTACACCGCCTGTTCTGGAGGGCTTGGAATACTTGGACTCAGTCCAGGGCAGGTGCAGGACGTTTAGTATAAGAGGAGCTGGCTTCACCAATCCTGCAGGAAGACGCTCAGCCCCAGGGCTGGGAAATTCAACTATCAATTTTAAACTGTCCAATAACCATTTCACTAATTTTCTCAAATTGAAGTGTCAGACAAAATGCAACTTAACTGATTCTATTTGTTCAATGACTGTAACTAATGCTAATGATGTTCGAACCTGACTGACTCACTGAAGGATTGATGTGAGTATAAATATAGGTTCCCTTCCTTCTCCTCTGCCGTGCGCTGGTCAGAGTCTTTCATCTCCGACAGAATTCTCGCATTCTCACGGAAAATGAGGCGACCAACTATTCTGCAGATAAAGGAGATTTCCCGGATGTCAGCATTATATAGTCGGCATTTACCGGAACAAACTGGTGATCCGCGTGTCCTCACTCCCCCCTTCCCCCGTCATCCGATAACCTCACTGATGTGACAATGTTCTTTTTAGCGAATTTTCGGACCGTGTGTCACCCCGTGCAGAGGGAGCACTGCAGCAGCTCATTAAAATGTGTTGGTGGGTTTCCCAGTTAATGGCTCCAATACTAATCCTGTTCTCACACTGCTCCGTGTGGACAATCACACTGACTGAAGTAAAATGTTCTCAACAGGGATCTCCATATATAGTTCAATCCGACGCTGGAACATTATTTCTGTCCTCTCTCTTTCTTACAGCGAACTTGGTGACAATTGTGATTCTGTCTCGAGGAAACTGCGGCCTTTCCAAGTGTATCTCTGTCTAAATGGTGGCCATGGCAACAGCGGATCAACTGGTCATGATCATCAATGTAATGGTGTATTATATTTTCACTCATCATTTCCCACTTTCCTTCCTGTCCCACACGCCGGTGTGTACGGCAATTCTATACCTGACTGCTGTGGCCCTCGATTTGTCGGTCTGGTTCACCGTCTCCTTCACATGAGACAGATTTGTAGTTCTCTGCTACCAGAAGTTTAAAACAAAGTATTGCAACGCCAGAACAGCGGCCGCGGTTATAACAACGCTCTCTGTTTTTATCTTTGTGACGGACATCCCCATTTTGTTTGTGTATGAAGCTGAACGAATGATCGACAACGTGCAGTGGGGCAGTCGGAACAGTGTGGCTTTTTTCTCCTTATCCGTGGCAATACCCTACTTCTGGTTCCACAGCATCTGGCTCGTTTGGCTTCCTTTCGCTTTAATCGTCTTGTTTAATTCTTTGATAATCAGGCGGATTTTAGTGGCCAAGGAGCGCGCAGGGGACTCCGGGATCGCAGCAGGGAGGTTCAGAATGATCCGGAGATGGAGAACCGAAGGAAATCCATCATCTTGCTCTTCACTATATCGGGCAGTTTTATAGTGCTGTGGCTGACAACTGCCGTGACTTTCTTAACCACCAGAATGACAAACACCACTTATTATCGAAGCGACTTCACAAACCCAGCCTATATCGCCACTGAAACCGGAGCCATGCTGAAGTATTTGAGTTCCTCTCCAAACACGTGTATTTATGCAGCGACCCAGAAGAAGTTCAGAGAAGAGCTGAAGAAGGTGGTGAAATCTCCCTGGACACTGATTCTGAGATTGGTTAAAAATGAAAGAAACACGAACTAGAGCTTCGGTTGGGACATTACAATTCAGTTATTGCCCCTGTTCCAGCTCAGGTTGGGTTTCTCTGTCCTTACAGTTACATCAGTTTGGTTCACCCATCACTCCTGTGCTCGCTGACATAAGAACATAAGAACATAAGAAATAGGAGCAGGAGTAGGCCATTTGGCCCTTCGAGCCTGCTCCGCCATTCAATAAGATCATGGCTGATCTTCCACCTCATCTCCACTTTCCTGCACTATCCTCATATCCCTTGATTCCCTTAATATTCAAAAATCTATCGATCTCCGTCTTGAATATACTCAACGACTGATCCTCCACAGACCTCTGGGGTAGAGAATTCCAAAGATTCACACCCTCTGAGTGAATAAATTTCTCCTCATCTCAGTCCTAAATGGCCGACCCCTTATTCTGAGACTGTGACCCTGGTTCTCGAATCTCCAGCCAGGGGAAACATCCTCCCTGCATCTACCCTGTCCAGCCCTGTAAGAATTTGGTATGTTTCAATGAGATCACCTCTCATTCTTCTAAACTCTAGAGAATATATGCCTAGCCTACTGAAACTGTCCTCATAGGACAATTCCCCCATCCCAGGAACCAGTCTGGTGAACCTTCGTTGCATTCCCTCTGTGGCAAGTATATCCTTCCTGAGTTAAGGAGAGTAGAACTGTACACAATACTCCAGGTGTGGTCTCACCAGGGCCCTATATAATTACAGTAAGACATATTTATGCTTGTACTCTAATCCTCTTGTAATAAAGGCTTACATTCTCTCCCGATTAAGCAACGTCTCGATTTCAAAATTGTCATCCTTGTTTGCAAATCCCTCTATGGCCTCGCCCCTCCCTATCTCTGTAATCTCCACCAGCCCCACAACCCTCCGAGATATCAGCTGTTTGAATATCACAGTGCGAGGACTGTAATTCAATTCTGCCATGTAATTGACAGGAAAAATCCAACAGTTTTACAGAAAGATTCAAGGGTTATCAATGCAAGAGGTCAGGACTCCGTCTTGGGCTGTAGCTCAAAATCACGTCACTGCCTGATATTTGCACCGCGCAATATTCAGTTCCATTGCAGTCAATGGTACGGATTATCGGATGGAACATATAACAGGCGACCGACGGCCGCCTCTTTCCAGCGGAATCTGCCATTTGTTCCACTTAGCGTTTGAAGATTCTAAAGGGATCTTTACCTCGGCCGGAATTAAAGAAAATAAAATCAATGCCGAGGGCTGATGTCCGACGGCGAAAAAGTAATAAAAGGTACACATAAATATTAGCGAGTTATTTGTTATCACTTTTGAACTGCAAGACTCACATAAAACTGTTGTGAACTCAAGCTTCAGGGAGTGAAAGATGGATGAGCTCCTGAATATAATTGGGGGCACGTCGACTGAACCCATTAGCTGTTAGTGTCAGAAATGATGACGAAGCAGATCCACTTCTGTAATACCCCCACCCCATGTCATCAATAACCCCAGACTTCAGACTGTGGCGCTGTCTGCGAACGTGACAACATAAGAACATGAGACGTCGGAGCAGGAGTCGGTCATTTGGCCCCTCGAACCTGCTCCGCCATTTAATGAGATCATGGCTGATCTGATCTTGGCCTCAACTCCACTTCCCTGTCCGCTCCCCCTAACCCTTGACTCCCTTAAGTTTCAAAAATCTGTCTATCTCCACCTTAAATATATTCAATGACCCAGCCTCCACAGCTCTCTGGGGAAGAGAATTCCAAAGATTCACGACTCGTTGAGAGAAGAAATTCCTCCTTATTTCCGTTTTAAATGGATGCCCCTTATTGTGAAATTATGCCCCCTAGTTCTAGATTCCCCCACGAGGGGAAACATCCTCTCTACCCTGTCAAGCCCCTTCAGAATCTTATATCTTTCAATAAGATCCCCTCTCATTCTTCTAAAGTCCAATGAGCATAGGCCCAACCTGCTCAACCTTTCTTCATAAGATAACCCCTGCATCTCCGGAATCAGCCTCCTGAACATTCTCTGAACTGCCGCCAATGCACGGTAGGCCGCGGTTTGATTGACTTAGAGCAGGAAATGCTGCCGCCGATCAGTGTCTGTGTCAGAATGCTCCGGCTTTCTCAGTGATGACCAGATGTCAATTTCCCCAGTCCCGTAATTCCGCCGGCCCACCAATTTAGGAGAGTAATAAACAAAACCAACTCCGTCACCCCCACGATATCAGTTCCATTTACAACTCGTCAAGCAAAGAACACAGGAGAATTGGAACAACTGTCACTGGGCAAAGCAAATGGGACATTAAGTCTGCTCCGAGCAACATCCATGTGCAGTCAAGCCTAAAGTACCATATAGTCATAGAGTCGTAGAGTTATACAGCACAGAAATAGTCTCTTCGGCCCATCGTGTCCTCGCCGGCCATCAAGCCCTATCTATTCTAATACCATTTTCCAGCACTTGGTCCGTAGCCTTGTATGCTATGGCGTTTCAAGCGCTCATCTAAATGCTTCTTGAATGTTGTGAGGGTTCCTGCCTCTACCACCCTTTCAGGCAGTGAGTTCCCGATTCCAACCACCCTCTGGGTGAAAAAGATTTTCCTCAAATCCCCTCTAAACCTCCTGCCCCTTACCTTGCAACTATGCCCCCTGGTTATTGACCACTCTACTAAGGGGTAAAGTTCCGCTCTATCTACCCTATCTATGCCCCTCATAATTTTGTACAACTCAATCAGGTCCCCCCTCAGCCTTCTCTGCTCTAAGGAAAACAACCCCAGCCTGTCCAGTCTCTCTTCATAGCTGAAGCGCTCCAGCCCAGGTAACATCCTGGTGAATCTCCTCTGCACCCTATCCAATGCAATCACTTCCTTCCTATCGTGTGGCGACCAGAACTGCACACAGTATTCCAGCTGTGGCCTAACTAGCGTTTTGTACAGCTCCATCATAACCTCCCTGCTCTTATATTCTATGCGTCGGCTAATGAAGGCAAGTATCGCATAAGACTTTTTAACCAACTTATCTACCTGTCTTGTTGCCTTCAGGGATCTATGTACATGCACACCAAGGTCCCTCTGATCCTCTGTCCTTCATAGGGTCCTACCATTCATTGTGTATTCCCTTGCCTTGTTAGTCCTCACAAAATGCATCACCTCACACTTTTCAGGGTTAAATTCCATTTCCCACTGTTCTGCCCATCTGACCAACCCGTCTATATCGACCTGTAGCCTGAGGCTTCCCTCCTCGCTATTTACCACTCCACCAATTTTGGTGTCATCTGCGAACTTACTGATCATACCTCCTACATTCATATCTAATCATTAATGTGCACTACAAACAGCAAAAGACCCAGCACCGATCCCTGCAGTACACCACTGGACACAGGCTTCCAGTCACAAAACAACCTTCGACCATCACACTCTGCCTCCTGCCACTAAGCCAATTTTGGATCCAATGTGCCAAATTGCCCTGGATCCCATGGGCTCTTACCTTCTTGACCAGTCTCTCATGAGGGACTTTGTCAAAAGCCTTACTGAAGTCCTTGTAGACTACATCAACTGCACTACCCTCATCCACGCACCTAGTCACCCCCTCGAAAAATTAAATCAAATTCGTTAGACATGATTTCCTCTGACCAAGCCATGCTGACTATCCTTGATTAATCCTTGTCTCTCCAAGTAGAGACTAATTCTGTCCATCAGAATTTTTTCCAATAATTTCCCTACCACTGATGTTAGGCTCACTGGCCTGTAATTCCCTGGTTTATCCCTACTACCCTTCTTGAACAATGGAACTACGTTAGCTGTCCTCCAGTCCTCTGGCACCGCCCCTGTGGCTAAAGAGCTTCTGATAATTTGTGTCAGAGCCCCTGCAATCTCCTCCCTTGCCTCACATAGCAGCCTGGGATACATCTCGTCTGGGCCTGGGGATTTATCCGCTTTTAAGCCCGCTAAAGCCGCTAGTACTTCCTCCCTCCAAATACTAATTTGTTCAAGTATATCACAATCCCCCTGCCTGATTTCTATGCCTACATCGTCCTTCTCCATAGTGAACACAGATACAAAATATTCATTTAAAACCTTACCAACATCTTCTGGCTCTATACACAGATTGACACTTTGGTCCCTAATGGGCCCTACTCTTTCCCTGGTTATCCTCTTGCCCTTAATATACTTATAAAACAGCTTGGGATTTTCCTTTATTTTGCCCGCCAGTGTTTTTTCATGCCCACTCTTCGCTCTCCTAATTTCTTTTTTAAGTACCCCCCTGCATTTTCTATTCACCTCTACGGATTCCACTGTTTTTAGTCCTTTGTATCTGCCAAAACCCTCCCTTTTTTCCTACTCCATTCTTGTATATCCCTTGACATCCAGGGTTCCCTGGGCTTGTTGGTCCCACCATTGACCTTTACGGGAACATGTTGGCGTTGTACTCTCTCTATTTCCATTCTGAAAGACTCCCACTGCTCTGATGTGGATTTTCCTGCAAGTAGCTGATCCCAGTCCACTTTGGCCAGATCCTGCCTTATCATATTAAAATCGTCCTTCCCCAAATTTAGAACCTTTATTTCCGGTCCATCTTTGTCCTTTTCCATGACTACCTTAAATCTCACCGAATTATGGTGACTGTCACCAAAATGCTCTCCTACTGATACTTTTACCACTTGCCCGGCTACATTCCCTGGAATTAGGTCCAGTACCGCCCCTCTCTTGTAAGACTTTTTACATACTGGCTCAAAAAGCTCTCCTGGATGCACTTTATGAATTCCGCACCCTCTAAGCCTTTCACACTCTGACTATCCCAGTTAATATTCGGGAAGTTGAAATCCCCTACTATTATGACCCTATTATTTCTACACTTCTCTGAGATTTGCCTACATATCTGTTCCTCTATCTCCCCCAGACTGTTTGGGGGCCTATAGTACACTCCCAGCAAAGTGCTTGCCCCCTTTTAATGTTTTTCAGTTCTACCCATATGGCCTCATTAGAGGAACCTGCTAAAATGTCATCCCTCCTTACAGCAGTAATTGACTCATTGATTAATATTGCGACACCCCCTCCTATTTTACATCCCCCTCTGTCTCGCCTGAAGATTATATACCCCGGAACATTGAGCTGCCAGTCCTGCCCCTCCCTCAACCATGTCTCTGTGATAGCAACAATATCATACTCCCATGTGTTCATCAACACCTTCAATTCATCTGCCTTACTCGCAAGACTCCTTGCATTAAAATAAATGCCATCCAGCCTTGCCATACTCCCTTGTGCCGTTACACATTTGCAGTGCCTTCCAGGCTGATTTGTTTTTTTCCTCTATATTTGGCTGTGCATCACCCCCTACTATAACTCCACTCCGTATCCCATCCCCCTGACAAGTTAGATTAAACCTTCCCCAAAAGTACTTGCACACCTCCCCGCAAGGATGTTGGTCCCGTTGCAATCCGTCCGACTTGTACAGGTCCCACATTCCCCAGAAGCAGACCCAGTGATCCAGGAAACTGAAGCCCTCCCTCCTGCACCAACTCTTTAGCCACGCGTTCATCTGCTCTATCCTCCTATTCCTATACTCACTAGAACGTGGCACCGTGAGTAATACAGAGATTAAAACCTTTGAGGCCCTGCTTTTTAATCTGCTACCTAGCTCCCTAAATTCTTGTTGCAGGACCTCATCCCTCTTTCTACCCATGTCGTTGGTACCAATGTGAACCACGGCCTCTGACTGTTCGCCCTCCACCTTCAGAATGCCCTGCAGCCGTTCAGTGACATATTTGACCCTGGCACAAGGGAGGCAACATCTATCCTGGAGTCACGTCTGCGGCCACAGAAACGTCTATCTCTTCCCCTTACGATAGAATCCCCTATCAATATTGCTCTCATATAATATAGTAGATTTTTATTATATTTTATATATTTTATTTTCAAACTGACTTTAGGTTGCCAATTTGCTTTCTGACTCTGTTGAATTTAGATTTACGTTGATAACAACAGTGGATCGCCCGTGTTATTGGTGGTCGCGAGTTGCAGGGTAAGGTGTAAGTTTAGCAAAGGTTGCACTGAGTAAGGGGAGTGACTGATTTTGGGAAGCGATCTGGGATCCAGAAGTAACTTTGGGAGATGAGGGCTCACAGTGAACTGCTGATTCTGCAGAAAAAGACACAAAGTCACGTGAACCTTTCGCCCACCCTTTCTCCCCAATAACCGCTGACAGTCAAGTAAGAGTGAACTGTTTTTCTTTCCTTTAAGAGAAATATAAGTAAATCAGAAATTTCTAACCATGCTTTTATTTACTGTTAGTGTTTCGAACGAAACGCATCACTCGCTATATCCAGTCATACATTACTCATAGAATCATAGAAACATGGACATTTACAACAGGGAAGAAGGCCATTCGGCCCATCTTGTCCGTGCCGGCCGACAAACAGCTATCCACCCTAATCCCACTTTCCAGCACTTGGTCCCTAGCATTGTAGGTTATGGCATTTCAAGGGCATATGCAAGTACTTTTTAAATGTGATAAGGGTTTCTGCCTCTACCACCCTTTTTGAGGCAGTGAGTTACAGACCCCCACCACCCTCTGGGTGAAAAAAGTTCTCCTTAAATCCCCTTTAAACTTCCGACCAATTACTTTAAATCTATGCCCCCTGGTTATTGACCCTTCTGCTAAGGGAAATAGGTCCTTCCTATCGACTCTATCTAGGCCTCTCATATTGGCCCAGAAATTGATCTCGCTCTGTTCCCGCGGGGGTAAGCCTTCCCCGCGATGTCTCACCTCGCTTGTGCTTTTTCAGATCCAGCTCGCACGAACTTGATGTTCCAGACATCAGCTGTGCTGGGCTTGCGTATCCCAGCGGCGTAGTGAATTCGTGCGAGCTGTGGGATCACGTGACTCAGTTAGAGCCAATGGCAGCACACCATCTTCCATTCATAAGTTTCACAGACCTGTTGTGAAATCTATGAATCTTACACCCCCCCAAAATAACAGCTAAACCTCAATTAAATAAAAAAAAAACCATCACATTAATAAAATAAGTATAGTTAATTAAATTAACCATTTTAAATAAAAAATTAAATTTTTGAAAAAATTTAAAATCTTTTAAAAAGTTATAAAAATAAACTTACCTGTCTTTAAAGTCTATAAAAAAGATATACCTGTAAAAAAAAATTCAAAAAAATACTTAATTCACTACTTACCTTCTTAAAAGCGGGTCTTACTCCTCCTTTTTACATTTCCAAAATCTTCAGTACTTACCTGCGCGTCCAAAGCATGAAGTACACAGCGTGCCCGCAGCCTGTAGCGCGCACGCGATGCACCCAAGACCCGCCCCCTTTTCAGAAGAGCAATTGCCGGTTTTCAGCGCATGCGCAGGGCATGCAGAAAACCGGCAATTGGAGTGGGAATACGCGAGAGTACGCAGTGCGTACTCTCGCGTCCCGGGATCAAGTTTCGGCCCAATATTATGCACCTCAGGCGGGACCTCATCAAAAGCCTTGCTAAAATCCAAATAGACTACATCAAACGGACTACCCTCATCGACCCTCTTTGGTACCTCCTCAAAAAATTTAGTCAAGTTAGTCAGACACGACCTTCCCTTAACAAATCCATGCTGACTCTCCCTGATTAATCCGTGTCTTTCTAAATGAAGATTTACCCTGTGTCTCAGAATTTATTCCAATAATTTTCCCACCACCGAGATTACTAAAGATATTACAAGCATAAAAATTGAAGTAATACTGGAATAGAGAAGTAACAATCCCAGAGCATCAGCAATTATCTGTGAAAATTGCCTGCAGTACTTTCACTGCATTCCTTGCTTCTCTCTCTCTCTCTCTCTCTGGAACCGAATTATTAATTCTGCTGCATTACTTCAATCAAGATGCTCAACCAAGCCGCACAGTCCAAGAATGTACCTGTACGAGTTTGAGCCTCTCTCAGGGATGGACTACAACTCCCAGAATGCAGCAGTGATTCAGTGCGTATTATTCCCTTTCATGGCTCGGTTGTCAGCATCCTCGCCTCGCAATCAGAAGGTACAGGGTTCAAATTCCTACTGCAGAGACTTGAGCACAAAATTCAGGCAGACACTGCGATGCAATGCTGAGGGAGCGCTGCACTGTCGGAGGTGCCTTTTTTCGGATAAGACTTTGAACCGAGGCCCCATCGGCTCTGTCAGATGGACGTCAAAGATCCCATGGAGCTATTTCGAGTAAGAGCCAGGGGAGTTATCCCAGGTGTCCTGATCAATATTTAATCCTCAAACATCAGAGGGAGGGCTTACAGGGGACGTGTTAGAGGGGGAATCACAGGCGGCGGAGAGTGGCAGCATGTAGGGATTAATCATAGAATCATAGAAAGTTACAGCACGGAAGGAGGCCATTTCGGCCCATCATGTCCGCGCCGGCCAACAAAGAGCTATCCAGCCTAATCCCACTTCCCAGCTCTTGGTCCGTAGCCCTGCAGGTTAAAGCATCCCACGTGCACATCCAAGTACTTTTTCAACGTGGGTCGGGTCCCTGCCTCTGCCATCCTTTCAGGCAATGGGTTCCAGACCCCCACAACTCTCTGGGTGAAGAAATTTCCCCTCAAATCCCCTCTAAACATTCCCCCAATTACTTTAAATCTGTGCCCCCTGGTTTTTGTCCCCTCTGCAAGGGGAAATTGGTCCATTATATCCACTTTATCTATGCCCGTCATAATTGTATACACCTCAATAAGGTCTCCCCTCAGCCAAGGAAATTAGACCCAGCCTATCCAGTATTTCCTCATAGCTAAGATTCTCTACTCCCGGCAACATCCTTGTAAATCTCCTCTGTACCCTCTCTAGTGCAATCACATCTTTCCTGTAATGTGGTGACCAGAACTGCACGCAGTACTCTAGCTGAGGCCTGATTTGTGTTTTATACAGTTGAAGCATAACCCCCCTGCTCTTGTATTCTGTGCCACGGCTAATAAAGGCAAGCATTCCGTATGCCTTCTTAACCACCTTATCTACTTGGCCTGCTACCTTCAGGGCTATGTGGACGTGCACTTCACGGTCCCTTTGTTCCTCTACACTACTCAGTGTCCTACCATTTAATGGCTAACTTTCAAGGAAATAATGCCTAATTTGCCACAAGCATATATTCCTCTAGGGCATAAAAACCCAAAAGGAAAAGTAATCCCACTATGGCTAGCAAAAGAAATTAAAGCCAGTATTAAGTCAAAGGAGGAAGCTTATAAAGTTGCCAGAAAAAGCGGTCTGTCTGAGGTTTGGGATCTTTTTAGAATTCAGCAAATGGGGACCTAGAAATTGGTAAAGAAAGGTAGAATCGAATATGAGCACAAACTAGCGAAAAATATAAACACGGAATGTAAAAGCTTCTATAGGTATGTGAAAAGGAAAAGGCTGGCGAAGGTAAATGTAGGTCCTTTACAGTCAGAGACGGGAGAATGTATAATGGGGAATGAGGAAATGGCTGAGAAATTAAATAAATACTTTG
This sequence comes from Squalus acanthias, assembly GCA_030390025.1. Taxonomy (NCBI): domain Eukaryota; kingdom Metazoa; phylum Chordata; class Chondrichthyes; order Squaliformes; family Squalidae; genus Squalus; species Squalus acanthias. The sequence continues at coordinate 466,281 of JASTWF010000079.1, forward strand.
TTTCTGTCTTCACAGAAATACGAGAAAACCAAGTGTGTGACGAGAATGAGGAACGTAAAGAAATTATAATTTGTAAAAAAAACAATACCAGCAAAATTAATGGGACTAAAAGTCTATAAATCCCAAGGACCGAATGACCGACAGACTAGGGTTTTGAAAGAGCTGACCATTGTGATAATGGATGCATTGGTTGCCATCTTCCAAAATTCGATAGATTCTGCAATGGTTTCTGCAGATTGGAGGATAGCAAATGTAACCCCGCTATTTAAGAAAGGAGGGAGTGAGAAAACGGATAACTACAGACCTGTTAGCCTCACATCAGTAGTTGGGAAAATGCTGGAATCTATTATAAAGGATGCGATAACTGGGCACTTAGAAACTAATAGTAAGATTAGGCAGAGTCAACATGGATTTATGAAAGGGAAATCCTGTTTAACAAACACATTGGAGTTATTTGAGGATGTAACTAGTGTAGTAGACAAAGTGGAACCGGTAGATGTGGTGTATTTGGATTTTCAGAAGGCCTTCGATAATGTCCCACAGAAGAGTTTGGTAAAAAAAAGTTAGGGCACAGGGAAATGGGGGTAATATACTAGCACGGATTGAGAATTGGATAACAGAAAGAAAATGAACAGTAGGGATAAAGGGGTCTTTTTCAGAATGCCAGGCTGTGAATATTGGTGTACCGCAAGCATCGGTGCTTGGGCCGCAGCTATTCACAATCTATATCAATGATTTGGATGAGGGGACTAAATGTAACATTTCCAAATTTGCTGATGATACAAAGCTAGGTGACAGTGTCAGTTGCGAAGAGGATGTGAAGAGGATTCAAGGGGATCTCGACAGGCTCAGTGAGTGGGCGAGAGTATGGCAGATGGAATATACTGTGGATAAATGTGAAGTTATCCACTTTGGTAGAAAAAACAGGAAGGCAGAGTATTTGCTAAATGGTGAAAGATTGGGCAATGCAGATAGAACATAGAACATAGAACATAGAACAGTACAGCACAGTACAGGCCCTTCGGCCCTCGATGTTGTGCCGAGCATTGTCCGAAACCAAGATCAAGCTATCCCACTCCCTATCATTCTGGTGTGCTCCATGTGCTTATCCAATAACCGCTTGAAAGTTCCTAAAGTGTCCGACTCCACTATCACAGCAGGCAGTCCATTCCACACCCCAACCACTCGCTGAGTAAAGAATCTACCTCGGACATCCCTTCTATATCTCCCCCCATGCACCTTATAGTTATGCCCCCTTGTAACAGCTACATCCACCCGAGGAAATAGTCTCTGAACATCCACTCTATCTATCCCCCTCATCATCTTATAAACCTCTATTAAGTCGCCTCTCATCCTCCTCCGCTCTAAAGAGAAAAGCCCCAACTCCCTCAATCTTTCCTCATAAGACCTCCCCCCCAAACCAGGCAGCATCCTGGTAAATCTCCTTTGCACTCTTTCCAATGCTCTCACGTCCTTCCTATAGTGAGGTGACCAGAACTGCACACAATATTCCAAATGTGGTCTCACCAAGGTCCTGTACAGTTGCAGCATAACCTCACGCTTCTTAAACTCAAACCCCTTGTTAATAAACGCTAACACACTATAGGCCTTCTTTACTGCTCTATCCACTTGAGTGGCAACCTTCAGAGATCTGTGGATATGAACCCCCAGATCCCTCTGTTCCTCCACGTTCCTCAGAACCCTGCCGTTGACCCTGTAATCCTTATTCAAATTTGCCCTACCAAAATGAATCACCTCGCACTTATCAGGGTTAAATTCCTTCTGCCATTTTTCGGCCCAGCTCTGCATCCTATCAATGTCTCTTTGCAGCCTACAACAGCCCTCCACCTCATCCACTACTCCACCAATCTTGGTGTGATAAGCAAATTTACTGATCCACTCTTCAGTCCCCTCCTCCAAGTTATTGATATAAATCACAAACAGCAGAGGACCCAACACCGACCCCTGTGGCACACCGCTGGTAACTGGTCTCCAGTCCGAAAATTTTCCATCCACCACCACCCTCTGCCTTCTATGAGATAAAATTGAGAGGTCGCACAACACCAGGTTATAGTCCAACAGTTTTATTTGAAATCACAAGCTTTCGGAGCTATCGATTTGCTCCTTCCTCAGGTGAAGTAAATTAGATACAGAATCTCCAAAGCATATATAGATGGAAAACAAAGCATGTGTACTTTACAATTGCAGACCAATAAATTAAATCATCCTGACTATCTGCCGAGGTGTGATAAAGTTAATTAAGTCAGCCAGGAAGGTACCACTTCAAAGACATAGCAAGATACAACTGAGACAATGAGGTGTAGTCGCAGGGGTTCTAATGTGTCAAAAGCTGCCGTCTGTATGTAAAACGAAAAGCTTTAACATTTTTTTACTTTTTTACTGGGAAAATTTTTACTTTTTTACTGGGAATCACATCTGTGAACAAGCTAACGACGACTCGAGTCCGGATCACGTCATGTATCGTGACATAAACCCAAGATCCCGATTGAGACGACGGAGCAAATCGATAGCTCCGAAAGCTTGTGATTTCAAATAAAACTGTTGGACTATAACCTGGTGTTGTGCGACCTCTCAATTTTGTCCACCCCAGTCCAACACCGGCATCTCCACATCATGACTTCTATGAGATAGCCAGATACTTATCCATTCGGCCAAATTTCCCTCTATCCCACAACTCATAACTTTCTTCATGAGCCGAACATGGGGAACCTTATCAAACGCCTTACTAAAATCCATGTATACGACATCAACTGCTCTACCTTCATCTACACACTTAGTCACCTCCTCAAAGAATTCAATCAAATTTGTTAGGCAAGACTTACCCTTCACGAATCCGTGTTGACTATCTCGGATTTAGTTGCATCTTTCCAAATGGTCATAAAACCTATCCCTCAGGACCTTTTCCATTATCTTACCAACCACCGAAGTAAGATGCTCAAAGGGTCCTGGGTGTCCTTGTACATGAGTCACTGAAAGTGAATGCGCAGGTGCAGCAAGCCATTAGGAAGGGAAATGGTATGCTGTACTTCATTACAAGAGGATTTGAGTACAGGAGTAAAGAAGTCTTACCCCAATTATATAGGGCCTTGGTGAGACCACACCTGGAGTACTGTGTATAATTTTGGTCTCCTTACCTAAGGAAGGATATACTTGCCGTAGAGGGAGTGCAACGAAGGTTCACGAGGTTGATTCCTGGGATGGCGGGACTGTCGTATGAGAAGAGATTCAGTAAACTAGGCCTGTATTCTCTTGAATTCAGAAGGATGAGAGGTGATCTCATTGAAGCATACAAAATTATTACAGGGCTGTAAGTTGGATGCTGGGAGAATGTTTCCTTTAGCTGGGGGGTCTAGAACCAAGGGCCACAGCCTCAGGATAAAGGGTAGGACATTCAGGACTGAGATGAGAATAATTTCTTCTCACGGAGGGTGCTGAATCTTTGGAATTCTCTACCCCAGAGGGCTGTGGAGGCTCAGTCATTGGGTATTTTCAAAACAGAAGTCGATAGATTTCTGACTAGTAAGGGCAGGAAGGGATATGGCGAAAGGGCCGGTGAATGGAGTTGAGGCAGAAGATCAGCCATAAACGCATTGAATGGCGGAGCAGGCTCGAAGTGCAGAATGGCCGACTCCTGCTCCTATTTCTTATGTTCTTATGTTCTTACATTTAATGTGTAATCCCTTTCCTTGTTAGCCCTCCCCAAATGCATTACCTCACACTTCTCCGGATTGAATTCCATTTGTCACTGTTCTGCCCACCTGATCAATTTATTGATATCGTCTTGCAGTCTACAGCATCCTTCTTCTTCAGTATCAACCACTCCTGCAGTCTACAGCTTCCTTATTCAGTTTCAACCACTAGCTGGAGGGAGTTTCACAGGGAATGGAGTTTCACAGGGAGGGAGTCTCACAGAGGGGGAATTGCACAGAGGGGAGTTTCACAGCAGAGAGTTTCACAGTGGGGGCTTTTTACGAGGGGCATTTCACGTAGAGGAATTTCAATGGGAGGATTTTCAAAGGATTTAATTTCACAGGGGAGGAGTTTCACAAGCGGTAGATTCACACGGATTGGAGTTTCGCAGGGGTGGAGTTTCAGAGGGGGGGAGTTTCAGAGGGGTGGAATTGCACAGGGGGTGCATTTTCACAGGGGGGAGTTTCACAAGGGGTAGTTTCACAGGGGGGGGGGAGTTTTACATTGGGTGGAGTTTCACAAGGGGTAGTTGCGCAGTGGGGGAGTTTTACAGTTGGTGGAGTTTTACAGGGGGGATTTCACAGGAGGGTGTTTCTCCGGGGAGAGTTTCAGAGGGGAGCACTTTCAGAGGAGTGAATTTCAAGTGGAGGAGTTTCACAGGGGAACAGTTTCACAGAAAGAAGTTCCACACGGGGGCGTTTCACGAGGGGAGTTTCAGGGGGAGGAGAGTCACGGGGAGGAAATTCACGGAGGGGGCAGTTTCACAGGGGTTACTTTCACAGGGGAGGGGATTTTCACAGGGAGGAGTTTCACCGGGGCAGAGTTTTATAGGGAGACGAGTTTCACTGGGGTGTGTTTCAAAGGGGGAGTCTCAAAGGGAGATATTCCCAGGGGTTGGGGTGTCACGGGGGGATTTTCACATGGTGAGTTTCAGAGGGGGGTGAGTTTCACAGGGGGTGGAGTTTCACAATGGGTGGAGTTTCACAGAGGGGAGTTTCGCAGGGTGGAAGTTTGCTCGGGGATGGGGTTACACAGGAGGTGTGGTTACACGGATGGTGGAGCTTCGCAAGGTTGGGGTTTCTCAGGAGTTGCAGTTTCACAAGGGCGATTTTCACCGAGGGTAATACACAAGGGGTGCAATTGCAACTGTGAATTCACAGGGGGCTGGGTTACATGGGGGAGGCACAGGGGATGATATCACATTGAATCAGAGAATGTTTACAGGAAAGAAGGAGCCCATTCGGCCCGTCGAGTCCTTGCCGGCTCTCTTTAAGAACACTTCAGCTAGTTCCACTCCCCCGCCCTTTCCCCGCAGCCCTGCTTTTTTATTTGTTCAGTGCTTATCCAATTCCCTTTTGAAAGCCTTAATTGAATCTGCCTCCACCACCCTCTCAGTCAGTGCATTCCAGTTCATGGACTAGGGTTTAACATTTGCAATTCTCCAGTCCTCTGGCACCACCCCTATATCTGAGGAGGATTAGGAAGGTTATGGCCAGTACCTCCGCAATTTCCATCTTTACTTCCCTCAGCATCCTAGGATGCATCACATCCGTTCCTGGTGACTTATCAACTTTAATCTACTTTTTATCTACTTTGGTGTCATATTTGACCCTGAAATGAGCTTCCGACCACATATCCGCAGCATAAGTAAGAGCTCCTGTTTCCACCTCTGTAACATCGCCGGTCTCCGCCCTTGCTTCAGCTCATCCACTGCTGAAACCCTCATCCATGTCTCTAGACTTGACTACTCCAACACACTCCTGGCTGGCCTCCCACATTCTAGCCAATGTAAACTTGAGGTGATCCAAATCTCGGCTGCCCGTGTCCTAACTCGCAATCAAGTCACGTTCATCCATCTCCCCTGTACTCTCTGACGTACATTGGCTCCTGGTTAAGCAACGCCTCGATTTCAAAATTCTCATCCATGTTTTCAAATTCCTCCATGGCCTCGCCCCTCCCTATCTCTGTAATCTCCTCCAGCCTCACAACCCCCCTTGATCTCTGTGTTACTCTAATTCTGACCTCTTGAGCATCCCTGATTATAATCGCTCAACCATTGTTGGGCGTGCCTTCTGTTGCCTGGGCCCTAAGCTCTGGAATTCCCTGCCTCAACCTCTGCGCCTCTCGACGTCTCTTTCCTCCTTTAAGACGCTCCTTAAAACCTACCTCTTTAACAAAGCTTCTGGTCACCTACCCTAATTTCTCCTTATGTGGCTCGGTGTCAAGTTTTTTGTCTTATAATATCCTGCGAATCACCTTGGGACGTGTTACTATATCAAAGGCGCTATACAAATACAAGTTGTTGTTGTTGTTGTTAAGTACGGCCAGCCTTTCTAGTACCTCCTCTTTATCAATTTTTATCTCATGCAGTCTCTCAACTGCCTCCTCTTTCACTATGATGTTGGCAGCACCTTCTTCCTTGGTAAAGACAGATGCAAAGTACTCATTTAGTACCTCCGCCATGCCCTCTGCCTCCACAAGAATATTTCCTTTTTGTTCCCTAATCGGCCCCACCCTTTCTTTTACTACCCTTTTACTACTTGTATGTTTGTAAAAAACGTATGGGTTCCCTTTTATGTTACCCACTAATCTGTTCTCAATCAATCACTTTGTCGTTGATGTTTCGTTTTTCAGTGCTCCCCTGTACTTTCTGTGTTCAGCTTTGTTCTCCACTGAATTATGAACCGGACATATATCACAAACTTCCTTTTACTGTTTCATTTTAATCTCCATGGGGGAAAAATTTGGTTTTGACCATTTTGGGGCGCGAATATGCGCCGGGTGCAAAATTTTGCGTCTGGCGCAATTTATCGCCGGTGACCGGTAAATTCATCTCCAGCGCCCCTGGAGGTCAATGGAACGCTAAATCAAGCGGTACACTCTTCTATTAGTGCGCTAACGTTGGGGAACTGGGCGCTACCACAGAGAGCTACTCAAGCTCAGGCGCTGTCAATTACCTTGTTCTCAGACATACTGGCACCTTCCAGTTCTTAAAGGGGAAGGTCCGTCATGTTGCACAGCCTCGTCCTGATCATTGCTGCGTTTGACCTGGGCCCGCAAAGGAGGTGCAAATCTTCAGCATGGCTGATCAGAGGCCGAGGGAGAGAGCTCGCCGGTTCAGCAACCAGGCATTGGAGACTATGGTTGTGACTGTGGAACGCCGATGGGCAGTGCTGTTTCCAGACACTGGCAGGAGGCCATTGCGCCGGGAATTCACAAGGATGTAGAGGGAGGTGGCCCATTACATATCATCCAGAAGCCTGTTCTAAAGGACTCACACCCAGTGCCACAAGAAGTTCAATGACCTCACTCGGGTGGTCAGGGTGAGTAGATGCTTGTACTACCTTTACATCCCACTATCTCAAACTCACTCTGTGCACAAACGGTGTAAAATGCCATATCCCCATCACTCACCCAACAACTATGCCCATTTACTAAATGTCACTTCCACAACTCACATCTTAAGACACATTAACGGCTACTCATCTATGGTAGGCACATCTGCCAAACACATGGCTGCACTCTCACTCACACGCTGTCCTTTTTCTTGCAGGCCAAGCTTTCCCATAACAGAAGGGAGCAACAACGCACGGGAGGAGGTCGGGTGGAGCTGCACCCCCTCACACAGCTGGAGGAGCGAGTTCACAGATTAATCGCAAGCCATGTCGGAGGTGGTGTGGCAGTTGGAGAGGTCAACCTACTTGGGTACTTCAACGGTATGTTCAGCATCTCTCTCTCCTCTCTCATACCACTTCCCCCTCACAACACGAGCCTATCCCACTTTCCATCGAACTAAACTATCTCCATTCCTTGCTCCCTTCCTGTCCCCTGCCCTCACGTTAAAGCCACTGTTGTGCCTTCCTGCTTTCAGATAGTGAGCCATTATCTGACCAGCCTGTCCCTCAGCCTCCCAGTGACAGCGATGCAGGACAGGAGGAGGAACACCAAGCTGGAGCCTCTCTGGGAGGGTAAGGTCTCCTGTGCAGAGCCCTGTTTGCCCTCCTCCCTCTGGCCATGTTTTCCTCTCTCTCTCTCCACTTCCACTGCCTCCGACGGTGAAGCTGGAGGACGCGGCCCCGCTGGAGTACAGCCCCCATTAAATCTTCTAAATGTAGCAGTAATAATGCTTACAGAAATGGGAACCTGGAAAGTATTGCTGACGTCCAAAACTCCTTCAATTAGGATAGCGTTAAATGTCTCCAGATGCCGCTCTCCCTCTCTCAACCTGCGAATGCAGAATTGATTGCAAACAGGAAAGAGCATGAAACGCTCGCCTTTAAATAGCGCATCCCCAGCCGACTGCAAAACATCCCCCCCTACCAGGCGCTGAGGCAGGTGTCGAGAATCAATTTCCAGCCTGGGGCGCGACCAGTGTGATGCGCCCTTGGATGACATCATAATCTCTGGACGCATGTAAATCATGGCGGTAGTGTTTAGCGCAACCGCAAACTGGGTATCTGGGGATATTGGGGTGTAAAGGGGGTATCTGGGGATATTGGGGGTGTAAAGGGGGTATCTGGGGATATTGGGGGTGTAAAGGGTGTATCTGGGGATATTGGGGTGTAAAGGGGGTATCTGGGGATATTGGGAGTGTAAAGGGGGTATCTGGGGATATTGGGGTGTAAAGGGGATATCTGGGGATATTGGGGTGTAAAGGGGTATCTGGGGATATTGGGGTGTAAAGGGGGTATCTGGGGATATTGGGGTGTTAAGGGGGTATCTGGGGATATTGGGGTGTAAAGGGGGTATCTGGGGATATTGGGGTGTAAAGGGGGTATCTGGGGATATTGGGGGTGTAAAGGGGTATCTGGGGATATTGGGGTGTAAAGGGGGTATCTGGGGATATTGGGGTGTAAAGGGGGTATCTGGGGATATTGGGGTGTAAAGGGGGTATCTGGGGATATTGGGGTGTAAAGGGGGTATCTGGGGATATTGGGGTGTAAAGGGGGTATCTGGGGATATTGGGGTGTAAAGGGGGTATCTGGGAATATTGGGGTGTAAAGGGGGTATCTGGGGATATTGGGGTGTAAAGGGGTAATCTGGGGATATTGGGGTATAAAGGGGGTATCTGGGGATATTGGGGGTGTTAAGGGGTATCTGGGGATATTGGGGTTTTAAGGGGGTATCTGGGGATATTGGGGTGTGAAGGGGTATCTGGGGATATTGGGGTTGTAAAGGGGGTATCTGGGGATATTGCGGTGTAAAGGGGGAATCTGGGGATATTGGGGGTATAAAGGGGGTATCTGGGGATATTGGGGTGTAAAGGGGATATCTGGGGATATTGGGGGTGTAAAGGGGGTATCTGGGGATATTGGGGATTTAAAGGGGTTATCTGGTGATATTGGGGTGTAAAGGGGGTATCTGGGGATATTGGGGGTGTAAAGGGGGTATCTGGGGATATTGGGGGTGTAAAGGGGGTATCTGGGGATATTGGGGTGTAAAGGTGGTATCTGGGGATATTGGGGGTGTAAAGGGTGTATCTGGGGATATTGGGGGTGTAAAGAGGGTATCTGGGGATATTGGGGTGTAAAGGGGATATCTGGGGATATTAGGGTGTAAAGGGGATATCGGGGATATTGGGGTGTAAAGGGGGTATCTGGGGATAATGGGGTGTAAAGGGGGTATCTGGGGGATTTTGGGTGTAAAGGGTGTATCTGGGGATATTGGGGTGTAAAGGGGTAATCGGGATATTGGGGTTAAAGGGGTATCTGGGGATATTGGGGTGTAAGGGGTATCTGGGGATATTGGGGTGTAAAGGGGGATCTGGGGATATTGGGGGTGTTAAGGGGTTATCTGGGGATATTGGGGGTGTAAAGGGGTATCTGGGGATATTGGGGTGTAAAGGGGTATCTGGGGATATTGGGGTGTAAAGGGGTATCTGGGGATATTGGGGTGTAAAGGGGTATCTGGGGATATTGGGGTGTAAATGGGGTATCTGGGGATATTGGGGTGTAAAGGGGTATCTGGGGATATTGGGATATAAAGGGGGTATCTGGGGATATTGGGGGTGTTAAGGGTGTATCTGGGGATATTGGGGTGTTAAGGGGTTATCTGGGATATTGGGGTGTAAAGGGGGTATCTGGAGATATTGGGGGTGTAAAGGTGGTATACATAGATACATAGAACAGTACAGCACAGTACAGGCCCTTCGGCCCTCGATGTTGTGCCGAGCATTGTCCGAGACCAAGATCAAGCTATCACACTCCCTATCACTCTGGTGTGCTCCATGTGCTTATCCAATAACCGCTTGAAAGTTCCTAAAGTGTCCGACTCCACTATCACAGCAGGCAGTCCATTCCACACCCCAACCACTCTCTGAGTAAAGAATCTACCTCGGACATCCCTTCTATATCTCCCCCCATGCACCTTATAGTTATGCCCCCTTGTAACAGCTGCCTCTACCCGAGGAAATAGTCTCTGAACATCCACTCTATCTATCCCCCTCATCATCTTATAAACCTCTATTAAGTCGCCTCTCATCCTCCTCCGCTATAAAGAGAAAAGCCCCAACTCCCTCAATCTTTCCTCATAAGACCTCCCCCCCAAACTTGGCAGCATCCTGGTAAATCTCCTTTGCACTCTTTCCAATGCTTCCACGTCCTTCCTATAGTGAGGTGACCAGAACTGCACACAATATTCCAAATGTGGTCTCACCAAGGTCCTGTACAGTTGCAGCATAACCTCACGGTTCTTAAACTCAAACCCTCTGTTAATAAACGCCAACACACCATAGGCCTTCTTTACTGCTCTATCCACTTGAGTGGCAACCTTCAGAGATCTGTGGATATGAACCCCCAGATCCCTCTGCTCCTCCACGTTCCTCAGAACCCTGCCGTTGACCCTGTAATCCTTATTCAAATTTGCCCTACCAAAATGAATCACCTCGCACTTATCAGGGTTAAATTCCATCTGCCATTTTTCGGCCCAGCTCTGCATCCTATCAATGTCTCTTTGCAGCCTACAACTGCCCTCCACCTCATCCACTACTCCACCAATCTTGGTGTCATCAGCAAATTTACTGATCCACCCTTCAGTCCCCTCCTCCAAGTCATTGATAAAAATCACAAACAGCAGAGGACCCAGCACCGACCCCTGTGGCACACCGCTGGTAACTGGTCTCCAGTCCGAAAATGTTCCATCCACCACCACCCTCTGCCTTCTATGAGATAGCCAGTTACTTATCCAATCGGCCAAATTTCCCTCTATCCCACAACTCCTTACTTTCTTCATGAGACGACCATGGGGAACCTTATCAAACGCCTTACTAAAATCCATGTATACGACATCAACTGCTCTACCTTCATCTACACACTTAGTTACCTCCTCAAAGAATTCAATCAAATTTGTTAGGCAAGACTTACCCTTCACGAATCCGTGTTGACTATCCCTGATTAAGTTGCCCCTTTCCAAATGGTCATAAATCCTATCCCTCAGGACCTTTTCCATTATCTTACCAACCACCGAAGTAAGACTAACCGGCCTATAATTACCAGGGTCATTCCTATTTCCTTTCTTGAAGAGAGGAACAACATTCGCCACTCTCCAGTCCTCTGGCACCATCCCCGTGGACAGTGAGGACCCAAAGATCAAAGCCAGAGGCTCTGCAATCTCCTCCCTTGCCTCCCAAAGAATCCTAGGATATATCCCATCTGGCCCAGGGGACTTATCGACCCTCAGGTTCTTCAAAATTGCTAAAACATCTTCCCTCAGAACATCTACCACCTCCAGCCTATCCACCTTTATCACACTCTCATCCTCAAGAACATGGCCCCTCTCCTCGGTGAACACTGACGAAAAGTATTCATTCATCACCTCTCCTATCTCTTCTGACTCCATGCACAAGTTCCCACTACTGTCCTTGACCGGCCCTACCCTCACCCTGGTCATTCTTTTATTTCTCACATAAGAGTAAAAAGCCTTGGGGTTTTTCTTGATCCGACCCGCCAAGGACTTCTCATGCCCCCTCCTAGCTCTCCTAAGCTCTTTTTTTAGCTCATTCCTTGCTACCTTGTACCCCTCAATCGACCCAACTGAACCTTGTTTTCTCATCCTTACATACGCTTCCTTTTTCCTCTTGACTAGACATTCAACCTCTTTTGTGAACCATGGTTCTCTCACTCGGCCATTTCCTCCCTGCCTGACAGGGACATACCTATCAAGACACGCAGTAATTGCTCCATGAAAAAGCTCCACTTTTCGTTTGTGCCTTTCCCTGATAGTTTCTGTTCCCATCTTATACTCCCTAATTCTTGCCTAATCGCATCATAATTACCCCTCCCCCAATTATAAACCCTGCCCTGCCGTATGGCCCTATCCCTCTCCATTGCAATAGTGAAAGTTACCGAATTGTGGTCACTATATCCAAAGTGCTCTCCCACATACAAATCAAACACTTGGCACGGTTCATTACCCAGTACCAAATCCAACGTGGCCCCACCTCTTGTCGGCCTATCCACATATTGTGTCAGGAAACCCTCCTGCACACACTGTGCAAAAACTATCCCATCCGAACTGTTTGACCTATAAAGGTTCCAATCAATATTTGGAAAGTTGAAGTCACCCATGACAACTACTCTGTGACCTCCACACCTATTCATAATCTGCTTTGCAATTTCTTCCTCCACATCTTTATTACTATTTGGGGGCCTGTAGAAAACTCCTAACAACGTGACCGCTCCTTTCCTATTTCTAACTTCAGCCCATATTACCTCAGACGGCAGATCCCCCTCGAACTGCCTTTCTGCCGCTGTTAAACTATCCTTGATTAACAATGCTACTCCTCAACCTTTCTTACCAACTTCCCTACTCTTACTGAAACATCTATACCCCGGAACTTCCAACAACCATTCCTGTCCCTGTTCTAACCATGTCTCCGTAATGGCCACCACATCGTAGTCCCAAGTACCAATCCACGCTCCAAGTTCTCCTACCTTATTCCGGATGCTCCTTGCATTGAAGTAGACACACTTCAAGCCATCTTCCTGTCTGCCGGTACATTCCTGCGACCTTGATACCCTCCTCAGTACCTCCCTACACTCACTACTGGCTCGTGGACTACAGCCCTTTTTCCCATCCCCCTGACAAATTAGTTTAAAACCCCCCGAAGAGCCGTAGCAAATTTCCCTCCCAGGATATTGGTGCCCCTCTGGTTCAGGTGCAAACCGTCCTGTTTGTACAGGTCCCACCTTCCCCAGAATGTGCTCCAATTATCCACATAACTGAAACCCTCCCCCCTACACCATCCCTGCAGCCACGTGTTTATCTGCACTCTCTCCCTGTTCCTCAACTCGCTAGCACGTGGCACCGGCAACAAACCAGAAATTACAACATGGTTTGTACTGGCTCTCAGCTTCCAACCTAGCTCCCTAAATTCCTGTTTTAAATCCCCGTCCCTTCTCCTACCTATGTCGTTGGTACCGATGTGTACCACGACTTGTGATTGTTCCCCTTCCCCTTTGAGGATTCTGAAAACATGGTCCGAGACGTCACAGACCCTGGCACCCGGGAGGCAACATACCATCCGTGAGTCTCTTTTGCTGCCACAGAACCTCCTATCTGTCCCTCTGACTATTGAGTCCCCAATAACTATTGCTCTCCTGCTCTCCCCCCTTCCCTTCTGAGCAACAGGGACGGACCCAGCGCCGGAGATCCGGTCACCGTGGCTTACCACTGGTAAGTCGTCCCCCTCAACAGTATTCAAAGCGGTATACCTGTTACTGAGGGGAACGACCACAGAGGATCCCTGCACTGACTGCTTCCTCCTAGCCCCTCTCACCGTCACCAATCTATCTTCATGCTTTGGAGTAATTACATCCCTGAAGCTTCTATCTATGACCTCTTCTGCCTCCCGAATGATCCGAAGTTCATCCAGCTCCAGCTCCAGTTCCCTAACACGGTTTTCGAGGAGCTGGAGATGGGTGCACTTCCCACAGGTGTAATCAGCAGGGACACCTACGGCGTCCCTCACCTCAAACATTCTGCAGGAGGAACATTTCACTGCCTCCCCTGCCATCCCCTCCAGCTAACTTGCAGATTAAACTAGAACAAAAAAGAGCTTACCTGATAGTCACTCACCTCCTTTAGGTTAGAGGAGGAGGAAGGGTGGGGGAACACTACAAGTGTAGTGTCTCGGGTTCAGGAACCGCCCAACTTATATACAGGTAAAAATGAATCACCTACCCAGCAACCACTGCGTCCTGCACTTTAAAAGCCTCTGTGGGCCTACCTGGTCGCCGCCGCCTCTTGACTCCTCCGCCTCGCCGCAGCCGCTCCACCCAGGTCCGCCGCCTCCGTGGGCCTACCTGGTCGCCGCCGCCTCTTGACTCCTCCGTCACGCCGCAGCCAGTAAAGGGGGTATCGGGATATTGGGTGTGTAAAGTGGGTATCTGGGAATATTGGGGTGTAAAGGGGCAATCTGGGGATATAGGGGGTGTGAAGGGGGTATCTGGGGTTATTGGGGTGTGAAGGGGCTATCTGGGGATATTGGGGGTGTAAAGGGGGCATCTGGGGATATTGGGGGTGTAAAGGGGGTATCTGGGGATATTGGGGGTGTAAAGGGGGTATCTGGGGATATTGGGGGTGTGAATGGGGTATCTGGGGGTGAAAAGGGGGTATCTGGGGATATTGGGGGTGTAAAGGGGGTATCTGGGGATAGTGGGGTGTAAAGGGGTATCTGGGGATATTGGGGGTGTGAAGGGGTATCTGGGGATATTGCGGTATGAAGGGGTATCTGGGGATATTGGGGGTGTAAAGGGGGTATCTGGGGATATTGGGGTGTAAAGGGGATATCTGGGGATATTGGGTTGTAAAGGGGGTATCTGGGGATATTGGGGTGTAAAGGGGGTATCTGGGGATATTGGGGTGTAAAGGGCGTATCTGGGGATATTTGGGTCTAAAGGGGGTATCTGGGGATATTGGGGTTGTAAAGGGTGTATCTGGGGATATTGGGGGTGTAAAGGGGTATCGGGGATATTGGGGTGTAAAGGGCGTATCGGGGATATTGGGGTGTGAAGGAGTATCTGGGGATATTGGGGTGTAATGTGTGTATCTGGGGATATTGGGGTGTAAAGGGGGTATCTGGGGATATTGGGGGTGTAAAGGGGGTATCTGGGGATATTTGGGTGTAAAGGGGGTATCTGGGGATATTGGGGGTGTAAAGGGGGTATTTGGTGATATTGGGAGTGTAAAGGGGGTATCTGGCAATATTGGGTTGTAAAGGGGGTATCTGGGGATATTGGGGTGTAAAGGGGTATCTGGGGATATTGGGTTGTAAAGGGGGAATCTGGGGATATTGGGATATAAAGGGTGTATCTGGGGATATTGGGGGTGATAAGGGGGTATCTGGGGATATTGGGGGTGTAAAGGGGGTATCTGGTGATATTGGGAGTGTAAAGCGGGTATCTGGGAATATTGGGTTGTAAAGGGGGTATCTGGGGATAGTGGGGTGTAAAGGGGTATCTGGGGATATTGGGTTGTAAAGGGGGAATCTGGGGATATTGGGATATAAAGGGGGTATCTGGGGATATTGGGGGTGTTAAGGGGGTATCTGGGGATATTGGGATGTTAAGGGGGTATCTGGGGATATTGGGGTGTTAAGGGGGTATCTGGGGATATTGGGGGTGTAAAGGGTTTATCTAGGGATATTGCGGTGTAAAGGGGGAATCTGGGGATATTGGGGGTGTAAAGGGGGTATCTGGGGATATCGGGGTGTAAAGGGGGAATCGGGATATTGGGGGTGTAAAGGGGGTATATGGGGATATTTGGGGTGTAAAGGGGGTATCTGGGGATATTGGGGTGTAAAGGGGGTATCTGGGGATATTGGCGGTGTAAAGGGGGTATCAGGGGATATTGGGGGTGTAAAGGGGTAATCTGGGGATATTGGGGTGTAAAGGGGGTATCTGGGGATATTGTGGTGTAACGGGGGTATCGGGGATATTGGGATATAAAGGGGTATTCTGGGGATATTGGGGGTATTAAGGATGTATCTGGGGATATTGGGGTGTTAAGGGTATATCTGGGGATTTTGGGGTGTTAAGGGGGTATCTGGGGATATTGGGGGTGTAAAGGGGGTATCTCGGGATATTGGGGTGTAGAGGGGGTATCTGGGGATATTGGGGGTGTAAAGGGGGTATCTGGGGATATTGAGTGTGAAAAGGGGGTATCTGGGGATATTGGGGTGTAAAGGGGTATCTGGGGATATTGGGGGTATAAAGGGGGTATCTGGGGATATTGGGGTGTAAGGGGGATATCTGGGGATATTGGGCTGTAAAGGGGGTATCTGGGGATATTGGGGTGTAAAGGGGGTATCTGGGGATAATGGGGTGTAAAGGGGGTATCTGGGGGTATTGGAGGTGTAAAGGGTGTATCTGAGGATATTTGGGTGTAAAGGGGGTATCTGGGGATATTGGGGTTGTAAAGGGCGTATCTGGGGATATTAGGGGTGTAAAGGGGGTATCTGGGGATATTGGGGGTGTAAAGGGGGTATCTGGGGATATTGGGGGTGTGAATGGGGTATCTGGGGGTGTAAAGGGGGTATCTGGGGATACTGGGGGTGTAAAAGGGGTATCTGGAGATAGTGGGGTGTGAAGGGTGTATCTGGGGATATTGGGGGTGTAAAGGGGGTATCTGGGGATATTGGGGTGTAAAGGGGGTATCTGGGATATTGGGGTGTAAAGGGGGTATCTGGGGATATTGGGGTGTAAAGGGGGTATCTGGGGATATTGGGGTGTAAAGGGGGTATCTGGGGATATTGGGGTGTAAAGGGGTATCTGGGGATATTGGGGGTGTAAAGGGGTATCTGGGGATATTGGGGTATGAAGGGGGTATCTGGGGATATTGGGGTGTAAAGGGGGTATCTGGGGATATTGGGGTGTAAAGGGGGTATCTGGGGATATTGGGGTGTAAAGGGGTATCTGGGGATATTGGGGTGTAAAGGGGTTTCTGGGGATATTGGGGGTGTAAAGGGGTATCTGGGGATATTGGGGTGTAAAGGGGTATCTGGGGATATTGGGGTGTAAAGGGGGTATCTGGGGATATTGGGGTGTAAAGGGGCTATCGGGGATATTGGGGGTTTAAAGGGTGTATCGGGGATATTGGGGTGTGAAGGGGTATCTGGGGATATTGGGGTGTAAAGGGGTTATCTCGGGATATTGGGGTGTAATGGGGTATCTGGGGATATTGGGGTGTAAATGGGGTATCTGGGGATATTGGGATATAAAGGAGGTATCTGGGGATATTGGGGGTGTTAAGGGTGTATCTGGGGATATTGGTGGTGTAAAGGGGGTATCTGGGGATATTGGGATATAAAGGAGGTATCTGGGGATATTGGGGGTGTTAAGGGTGTATCTGGGGATATTGGGGTGTTAAGGGGTTATCTGGGGGTATTGGGGTGTAAAGGGGGTATCTGGAGATATTGGGGGTGTAAAGGTGGTATAGATAGATACATAGAACAGTACAGCACAGTACAGGCCCTTCGGCCCTCGATGTTGTGCCGAGCATTGTCCGAGACCAAGATCAAGCTATCACACTCCCTATCACTCTGGTGTGCTCCATGTGCTTATCCAATAACCGCTTGAAAGTTCCTAAACTGTCCGACTCCACTATCACAGCAGGCAGTCCATTCCACAGCCCAACCACTCTCTGAGTAAAGAATCTACCTCGGACATCCCTTCTATATCTCCCCCCATGCACCTTATAGTTATGCCCCCTTGTAACAGCTGCCTCTACCCGAGGAAATAGTCTCTGAACATCCACTCTATCTATCCCCCTCATCATCTTATAAACCTCTATTAAGTCGCCTCTCATCCTCCTCCGCTATAAAGAGAAAAGCCCCACAACTCCCTCAATCTTTCCTCATAAGACCTCCCCCCCAAACTTGGCAGCATCCTGGTAAATCTCCTTTGCACTCTTTCCAATGCTTCCACGTCCTTCCTATAGTGAGGTGACCAGAACTGCACACAATATTCCAAATGTGGTCTCACCAAGGTCCTGTACAGTTGCAGCATAACCTCACGGTTCTTAAATTCAATCCCTCTGTTAATAAACGCCAACACACCATAGGCCTTCTTTACTGCTCTATCCACTTGAGTGGCAACCTTCAGAGATCTGTGGATATGAACCCCCAGATCCCTCTGCTCCTCCACGTTCCTCAGAACCCTGCCGTTGACCCTGTAATCCTTATTCAAATTTGCCCTACCAAAATGAATCACCTCGCACTTATCAGGGTTAAATTCCATCTGCCATTTTTCGGCCCAGCTCTGCATCCTATCAATGTCTCTTTGCAGCCTACAACTGCCCTCCACCTCATCCACTACTCCACCAATCTTGGTGTCATCAGCAAATTTACTGATCCACCCTTCAGTCCCCTCCTCCAAGTCATTGATAAAAATCACAAACAGCAGAGGACCCAGCACCGACCCCTGTGGCACACCGCTGGTAACTGGTCTCCAGTCCGAAAATGTTCCATCCACCACCACCCTCTGAGATAGCCAGTTACTTATCCAATCGGCCAAATTTCCCTCTATCCCACAACTACTTACTTTCTTCATGAGACGACCATGGGGAACCTTATCAAACGCCTTACTAAAATCCATGTATACGACATCAACTGCTCTACCTTCATCTACACACTTAGTTACCTCCTCAAAGAATTCAATCAAATTTGTTAGGCAAGACTTACCCTTCACGAATCCGTGTTGACTATCCCTGATTAAGTTGCCCCTTTCCAAATGGGCATAAATCCTATCCCTCAGGACCTTTTCCATTATCTTACCAACCACCGAAGTAAGACTAACCGGCCTATAATTACCAGGGTCATTCCTATTTCCTTTCTTGAAGAGAGGAACAACATTCGCCACTCTCCAGTCCTCTGGCACCATCCCCGTGGACAGTGAGGACCCAAAGATCAAAGCCAGAGGCTCTGCAATCTCCTCCCTTGCCTCCCAAAGAATCCTAGGATATATCCCATCTGGCCCAGGGGACTTATCGACCCTCAGGTTCTTCAAAATTGCTAAAACATCTTCCCTCAGAACATCTACCACCTCCAGCCTATCCACCTTTATCACACTCTCATCCTCAAGAACATGGCCCCTCTCCTCGGTGAACACTGACGAAAAGTATTCATTCATCACCTCTCCTATCTCTTCTGACTCCATGCACAAGTTCCCACTACTGTCCTTGACCGGCCCTACCCTCACCCTGGTCATTCTTTTATTTCTCACATAAGAGTAAAAAGCCTTGGGGTTTTTCTTGATCCGATCCGCCAAGGACTTCTCATGCCCCCTCCTATCTCTCCTAAGCTCTTTTTTTAGCTCATTCCTTGCTACCTTGTACCCCTCAATCGACCCAACTGAACCTTGTTTTCTCATCCTTACATACGCTTCCTTTTTCCTCTTGACTAGACATTCAACCTCTTTTGTGAACCATGGTTCTCTCACTCGGCCATTTCCTCCCTGCCTGACAGGGACATACCTATCAAAGACACGCAGTAATTGCTCCATGAAAAAGCTCCACTTTTCGTTTGTGCCTTTCCCTGATAGTTTCTGTTCCCATCTTATACTCCCTAATTCTTGCCTAATCGCATCATAATTACCCCTCCCCCAATTATAAACCCTGCCCTGCCGTATGGCCCTATCCCTCTCCATTGCAATAGTGAAAGTTACCGAATTGTGGTCACTATATCCAAAGTGCTCTCCCACATACAAATCAAACACTTGGCACGGTTCATTACCCAGTACCAAATCCAACGTGGCCCCACCTCTTGTCGGCCTATCCACATATTGTGTCAGGAAACCCTCCTGCACACACTGTGCAAAAACTATCCCATCCGAACTGTTTGACCTATAAAGGTTCCAATCAATATTTGGAAAGTTGAAGTCACCCATGACAACTACTCTGTGACCTCCACACCTATTCATAATCTGCTTTGCAATTTCTTCCTCCACATCTTTATTACTATTTGGGGGCCTGTAGAAAACTCCTAACAACGTGACCGCTCCTTTCCTATTTCTAACTTCAGCCCATATTACCTCAGATGGCAGATCCCCCTCGAACTGCCTTTCTGCCGCTGTTAAACTATCCTTGATTAACAATGCTACTCCTCCACCTTTCTTACCAACTTCCCTACTCTTACTGAAACATCTATACCCCGGAACTTCCAACAACCATTCCTGTCCCTGTTCTAACCATGTCTCCGTAATGGCCACCACATCGTAGTCCCAAGTACCAATCCACGCTCCAAGTTCTCCTACCTTATTCCGGATGCTACTTGCATTGAAGTAGACACACTTCAAGCCATCTTCCTGTCTGCCGGTACATTCCTGCGACCTTGATACCCTCCTCAGTACCTCCCTACACTCACTACTGGCTCGTGGACTACAGCCCTTTTTCCCATCCCCTGACAAATTAGTTTAAACCCCCCCGAAGAGCCGTAGCAAATTTCCCTCCCAGGATATTGGTGCCCCTCTGGTTCAGGTGCAAACCGTCCTGTTTGTACAGGTCCCACCTTCCCCAGAATGTGCTCCAATTATCCACATAACTGAAACCCTCCCCCCTACACCATCCCTGCAGCCACGTGTTTATCTGCACTCTCTCCCTGTTCCTCAACTCGCTAGCACGTGGCACCGGCAACAAACCA
The DNA here is from genome assembly GCA_030390025.1 of Squalus acanthias. Taxonomy (NCBI): domain Eukaryota; kingdom Metazoa; phylum Chordata; class Chondrichthyes; order Squaliformes; family Squalidae; genus Squalus; species Squalus acanthias. Next base: position 486,625 of record JASTWF010000079.1, read on the forward strand.
GAAATTACAACATGGTTTGTACTGGCTCTCAGCTTCCAACCTAGCTCCCTAAATTCCTGTTTTAAATCCCCGTCCCTTCTCCTACCTATGTCGTTGGTACCGATGTGTACCACGACTTGTGATTGTTCCCCTTCCCCTTTGAGGATTCTGAAAACACGGTCCGAGACATCACAGACCCTGGCACCCGGGAGGCAACATACCATCCGTGAGTCTCTTTTGCTGCCACAGAACCTCCTATCTGTCCCTCTGACTATTGAGTCCCCAATAACTATTGCTCTCCTGCTCTCCCCCCTTCCCTTCTGAGCAACAGGGACGGACCCAGCGCCGGAGATCCGGTCACCGTGGCTTACCACTGGTAAGTCGTCCCCCTCAACAGTATTCAAAGCGGTATACCTGTTACTGAGGGGAACGACCACAGAGGATCCCTGCACTGACTGCTTCCTCCTAGCCCCTCTCACCGTCACCAATCTATCTTCATGCTTTGGAGTAATTACATCCCTGAAGCTTCTATCTATGACCTCCTCTGCCTCCCGAATGATCCGAAGTTCATCCAGCTCCAGCTCCAGTTCCCTAAAACGGTTTTCGAGGAGCTGGAGATGGGTGCACTTCCCACAGGTGTAATCAGCAGGGACACCTACGGCGTCCCTCACCTCAAACATTCTGCAGGAGGAACATTTCACTGCCTCCCCTGCCATCCCCTCCAGCTAACTTGCAGATTAAACTAGAACAAAAAAGAGCTTACCTGATAGTCACTCACCTCCTTTAGGTTAGAGGAGGAGGAAGGGTGGGGGACACTACAAGTGTAGTGTCTCGGGTTTAGGAACCGCCCAACTTATATACAGGTAAAAATTAATCACCTACCCAGCAACCACTGCGTCCCGCACTTTAAAAGCCTCTGTGGGCCTACCTGGTCGCCGCCGCCTCTTGACTCCTCTGCCTCGCCGCAGCCGCTCCACCCAGGTCCGCCGCCTCCGTGGGCCTACCTGGTCGCCGCCGCCTCTTGACTCCTCCGCCTCGCCGCAGCCAGTAAAGGGGGTATCGGGATATTGGGTGTGTAAAGTGGGTATCTGGGAATATTGGGGTGTAAAGGGGCAATCTGGGGATATAGGGGGTGTAAAGGGGGCATCTGGGGATATTGGGGGTGTAAAGGGGGTATCTGGGGATATTGGGGGTGTAAAGGGGGTATCTGGGGATATTGGGAGTGTGAATGGGGTATCTGGGGTGAAAAGGGGGTATCTGGGGAAATTGGGGGTGTAAAGGGCGTATCTGGGGATAGTGGGGTGTAAAGGGTGTATCTGGGGATATTGGGGGTGTGAAGGGGTATCTGGGGATATTGCGGTATGAAGGGGGTATCTGGGGATATTGGGGGTGTAAAGGGGGTATCTGGGGATATTGGGGTGTAAAGGGGATATCTGGGGATATTGGGTTGTAAAGGGGGTATCTGGGGATATTGGGGTGTAAAGGGGCTATCTGGGGATATTGGGGTGTAAAGGGCGCATCTGGGGATATTTGGGTCTAAAGGGGGTTTCTGGGGATATTGGGGTTGTAAAGGGTGTATCGGGGATATTGGGGGTGTAAAGGGCGTAACGGGGATATTGGGGTGTGAAGG
>JASTWF010000079.1:488733-793733 GCA_030390025.1 Squalus acanthias
CCTTGTAGTGTCCCCACCCTTCCTCCTCCTCTAACCTAAAGGAGGTGAGTGACTATCAGGTAAGCTCTTTTTTGTTCTAGTTTAATCTGCAAGTTAGCTGGAGGGGATGGCAGGGGAGGCAGTGAAATGTTCCTCCTGCAGAATGTTTGAGGTGAGGGACGCCGTAGGTGTCCCTGCTGATTACACCTGTGGGAAGTGCACCCATCTCCAGCTCCTCGAAAACCGTGTTAGGGAACTGGAGCTGGAGCTGGATGAACTTCGGATCATTCGGGAGGCAGAGGAGGTCATAGATAGAAGCTTCAGGGATGTAATTACTCCAAAGCATGAAGATAGATTGGTGACGGTGAGAGGGGCTAGGAGGAAGCAGTCAGTGCAGGGATCCTCTGTGGTCGTTCCCCTCAGTAACAGGTATACCGCTTTGAATACTGTTGAGGGGGACGACTTACCAGTGGTAAGCCACGGTGACCGGATCTCCGGCGCTGGGTCCGTCCCTGTTGCTCAGAAGGGAAGGGGGGAGAGCAGGAGAGCAATAGTTATTGGGGACTCAATAGTCAGAGGGACAGATAGGAGGTTCTGTGGCAGCAAAAGAGACTCACGGATGGTATGTTGCCTCCCGGGTGCCAGGGTCTGTGATGTCTCGGACCGTGTTTTCAGAATCCTCAAAGGGGAAGGGGAACAATCACAAGTCGTGGTACACATCGGTACCAACGACATAGGTAGGAGAAGGGACGGGGATTTAAAACAGGAATTTAGGGAGCTAGGTTGGAAGCTGAGAGCCAGTACAAACCATGTTGTAATTTCTGGTTTGTTGCCGGTGCCACGTGCTAGCGAGTTGAGGAACAGGGAGAGAGTGCAGATAAACACGTGGCTGCAGGGATGGTGTAGGGGGGAGGGTTTCAGTTATGTGGATAATTGGAGCACATTCTGGGGAAGGTGGGACCTGTACAAACAGGACGGTTTGCACCTGAACCAGAGGGGCACCAATATCCTGGGAGGGAAATTTGCTACGGCTCTTCGGGGGGGTTTAAACTAATTTGTCAGGGGATGGGAAAAAGGGCTGTAGTCCACGAGCCAGTAGTGAGTGTAGGGAGGTACTGAGGAGGGTATCAAGGTCGCAGGAATGTACCGGCAGACAGGAAGATGGCTTGAAGTGTGTCTACTTCAATGCAAGTAGCATCCGGAATAAGGTAGGAGAAATTGGAGCGTGGATTGGTACTTGGGACTACGATGTGGTGGCCATTACGGAGACATGGTTAGAACAGGGACAGGAATGGTTGTTGGAAGTTCCGGGGTATAGATGTTTCAGTAAGAGTAGGGAAGTTGGTAAGAAAGGTGGAGGAGTAGCATTGTTAATCAAGGATAGTTTAACAGCGGCAGAAAGGCAGTTCGAGGGGGATCTGCCATCTGAGGTAATATGGGCTGAAGTTAGAAATAGGAAAGGAGCGGTCACGTTGTTAGGAGTTTTCTACAGGCCCCCAAATAGTAATAAAGATGTGGAGGAAGAAATTGCAAAGCAGATTATGAATAGGTGTGGAGGTCACAGAGTAGTTGTCATGGGTGACTTCAACTTTCCAAATATTGATTGGAACCTTTATAGGTCAAACAGTTCGGATGGGATAGTTTTTGCACAGTGTGTGCAGGAGGGTTTCCTGACACAATATGTGGATAGGCCGACAAGAGGTGGGGCCACGTTGGATTTGGTACTGGGTAATGAACCGTGCCAAGTGTTTGATTTGTATGTGGGAGAGCACTTTGGAGATAGTGACCACAATTCGGTAACTTTCACTATTGCAATGGAGAGGGATAGGGCCATACGGCAGGGCAGGGTTTATAATTGGGGGAGGGGTAATTATGATGCGATTAGGCAAGAATTAGGGAGTATAAGATGGGAACAGAAACTATCAGGGAAAGGCACAAACGAAAAGTGGAGCTTTTTCATGGAGCAATTACTGCGTGTCTTTGATAGGTATGTCCCTGTCAGGCAGGGAGGAAATGGCCGAGTGAGAGAACCATGGTTCACAAAAGAGGTTGAATGTCTAGTCAAGAGGAAAAAGGAAGCGTATGTAAGGATGAGAAAACAAGGTTCAGTTGGGTCGATTGAGGGGTACAAGGTAGCAAGGAATGAGCTAAAAAAAGAGCTTAGGAGAGATAGGAGGGGGCATGAGAAGTCCTTGGCGGATCGGATCAAGAAAAACCCCAAGGCTTTTTACTCTTATGTGAGAAATAAAAGAATGACCAGGGTAAGGGTAGGGCCGGTCAAGGACAGTAGTGGGAACTTGTGCATGGAGTCAGAAGAGATAGGAGAGGTGATGAATGAATACTTTTCGTCAGTGTTCACCGAGGAGAGGGGCCATGTTCTTGAGGATGAGAGTGTGATAAAGGTGGATAGGCTGGAGGTGGTAGATGTTCTGAGGGAAGATGTTTTAGCAATTTTGAAGAACCTGAGGGTCGATAAGTCCCCTGGGCCAGATGGGATATATCCTAGGATTCTTTGGGAGGCAAGGGAGGAGATTGCAGAGCCTCTGGCTTTGATCTTTGGGTCCTCACTGTCCACGGGGATGGTGCCAGAGGACTGGAGAGTGGCGAATGTTGTTCCTCTCTTCAAGAAAGGAAATAGGAATGACCCTGGTAATTATAGGCCGGTTAGTCTTACTTCGGTGGTTGGTAAGATAATGGAAAAGGTCCTGAGGGATAGGATTTATGCCCATTTGGAAAGGGGCAACTTAATCAGGGATAGTCAACACGGATTCGTGAAGGGTAAGTCTTGCCTAACAAATTTGATTGAATTCTTTGAGGAGGTAACTAAGTGTGTAGATGAAGGTAGAGCAGTTGATGTCGTATACATGGATTTTAGTAAGGCGTTTGATAAGGTTCCCCATGGTCGTCTCATGAAGAAAGTAAGTAGTTGTGGGATAGAGGGAAATTTGGCCGATTGGATAAGTAACTGGCTATCTCATAGAAGGCAGAGGGTGGTGGTGGATGGAACATTTTCGGACTGGAGACCAGTTACCAGCGGTGTGCCACAGGGGTCGGTGCTGGGTCCTCTGCTGTTTGTGATTTTTATCAATGACTTGGAGGAGGGGACTGAAGGGTGGATCAGTAAATTTGCTGATGACACCAAGATTGGTGGAGTAGTGGATGAGGTGGAGGGCAGTTGTAGGCTGCAAAGAGACATTGATAGGATGCAGAGCTGGGCCGAAAAATGGCAGATGGAATTTAACCCTGATAAGTGCGAGGTGATTCATTTTGGTAGGGCAAATTTGAATAAGGATTACAGGGTCAACGGCAGGGTTCTGAGGAACGTGGAGGAGCAGAGGGATCTGGGGGTTCATATCCACAGATCTCTGAAGGTTGCCACTCAAGTGGATAGAGCAGTAAAGAAGGCCTATGGTGTGTTGTCGTTTATTAACAGAGGGTTTGAGTTTAAGAACCGTGAGGTTATGCTGCAACTGTACAGGACCTTGGTGAGACCACATTTGGAATATTGTGTGCAGTTCTGGTCACCTCACTATAGGAAGGACGTGGAAGCATTGGAAAGAGTGCAAAGGAGATTTACCAGGATGCTGCCAAGTTTGGGGGGGAGGTCTTATGAGGAAAGATTGAGGGAGTTGTGGGGCTTTTCTCTTTATAGCGGAGGAGGATGAGAGGCGACTTAATATAGGTTTATAAGATGATGAGGGGGATAGATAGAGTGGATGTTCAGAGACTATTTCCTCGGGTAGAGGCAGCTGTTACAAGGGGGCATAACTATAAGGTGCATGGGGGGAGATATAGAAGGGATGTCCGAGGTAGATTCTTTACTCAGAGAGTGGTTGGGCTGTGGAATGGACTGCCTGCTGTGATAGTGGAGTCGGACAGTTTAGGAACTTTCAAGCGGTTATTGGATAAGCACATGGAGCACACCAGAGTGATAGGGAGTGTGATAGCTTGATCTTGGTCTCGGACAATGCTCGGCACAACATCGAGGGCCGAAGGGCCTGTACTGTGCTGTACTGTTCTATGTATCTATGCATACCACCTTTACACCCCCAATATCTCCAGATACCCCCTTTACACCCCAATACCCCCAGATAACCCCTTAACACCCCAATATCCCCAGATACACCCTTAACACCCCCAATATCCCCAGATACCTCCTTTATATCCCAATATCCCCAGATACCCCATTTACACCCCAATATCCCCAGATACCCCATTACACCCCAATATCCCCAGATAACCCCTTTACACCCCAATATCCCCAGATACCCCCTTTACACCACCAATATCCCCAGATACACCCTTTACACCCCAATATCCCCAGATACCCCTTCACACCCCAATATCCCCGATACGCCCTTTAAACCCCCAATATCCCCGATAGCCCCTTTACACCCCCAATATCCCCAGAAAACCTCTTTAGACCCAAATATCCCCAGATGCGCCCTTTACACCCCAATACCCCCGATACCCCCTTTACACCCCAATATCCCGATACCCCCTTTACACCCCTAATATCCCCAGATACGCCCTTTACACCCCTAATATCCCCAGATACGCCCTTTACACCCCCAATATCCCCAGATACCCCCTTTACACCCAAATATCCTCAGATACACCCTTTACACCCCCAATACCCCCAGATACCCCCTTTACACCCCATTATCCCCAGATACCCCCTTTAAACCCCAATATCCCCAGATACCCCCTTTACACCCCAATATCCCCAGATATCCCCCTTACACCCCAATATCCCCAGATACCCCCTTTACACCCCAATATCCCCAGATACCCCCTTTACACCTCCAATATCCCCAGATACCCCCTTTACACCCCAATATCCCCAGATACCCCCTTTACACCCCCAATATCCCCAGATACCCCCTCTACACCCCAATATCCCGAGATACACCCTTTACACCCCCAATATCCCCAGATACCCCCTTAACACCCCAAAATCCCCAGATATACCCTTAACACCCCAATATCCCCAGATACACCCTTAATACCCCCAATATCCCCAGATACCCCCTTTATATCCCAATATCCCCGATACCCCCGTTACACCCCAATATCCCCAGATACCCCCTTTACACCCCAATATCCCCAGATTACCCCTTTACACCCCCAATATCCCCAGATACCCCCTTTACACCCCAATATCCCCAGATACCCCCTTTACACCCCAAATATCCCCATATACCCCCTTTACACCCCCAATATCCCCAGATTCCCCCTTTACACCCCGATATCCCCAGATACCCCCTTTACACCCCCAATATCCCCAGATTCCCCCTTTACACCGCAATATCCCTAGATAAACCCTTTACACCCCCAATATCCCCAGATAGCCCTTAACACCCCAATATCCCCAGATACACCCTTAACATCCCAATATCCCCAGATACCCCTTATCACCCCCAATATCCCCAGATACCCCCTTTATATCCCAATATCCCCAGATTCCCCCTTTACAACCCAATATCCCCAGATACCCCTTTACACCCCAATATCCCCAGATACCCCCTTTACAACCCAATATTCCCAGATACCCCCTTTACACTCCCAATATCACCAGATACCCCCTTTACACCCCCAATATCCCCAGATACCCCCTTATCACCCCCAATATCCCCAGATACCCCCTTTATATCCCAATATCCCCAGATTCCCCCTTTACAACCCAATATCCCCAGATACCCCTTTACACCCCAATATCCCCAGATACCCCCTTTACAACCCAATATTCCCAGATACCCCCTTTACACTCCCAATATCACCAGATACCCCCTTTACACCCCCAATATCCCCAGATACCCCCTTTACACCCCCAATATCCCCAGATACCCCCTTTACACCCCAATATCCCCAGATACACACATTACACCCCAATATCCCCAGATACTCCTTCACACCCCAATATCCCCGATACGCCCTTTACACCCCCAATATCCCCGATACGCCCTTTACACCCCCAATATCCCCGATACACCCTTTACAACCCCAATATCCCCAGAAACCCCCTTTAGACCCAAATATCCCCAGATGCGCCCTTTACACCCCAATATCCCCAGATACCCCCTTTACACCCCAATATCCCCAGATACCCCCTTTACAACCCAATATCCCCAGATATCCCCTTTACACACCAATATCCCCAGATACCCCCTTTACACCCCCAATATCCCCAGATACCCCCTTCATACCGCAATATCCCCAGATACCCCTTCACACCCCCAATATCCCCAGATACACCCTTTACACCCCACTATCCCCAGATACCCCCTTTACACCCCCAATATCCCCAGATACCCCCTTTTCACCCCCAGATACCCCATTCACACCCCCAATATCCCCAGATACCCCCTTTACACCCCCAATATCCCCAGATACCCCCTTTACACCCCCAATATCCCCAGATGCCCCCTTTACACCCCCAATATCCCCAGATAGCCCCTTCACACCCCAATAACCCCAGATACCCCCTTCACACCCCCTATATCCCCAGATTGCCCCTTTACACCCCAATATTCCCAGATACCCACTTTACACACCCAATATCCCGATACCCCCTTTACTGGCTGCGGCGAGGCGGAGGAGTCAAGAGGCGGCGGCGACCAGGTAGGCCCACGGAGGCGGCGGACCTGGGTGGAGCGGCTGCGGCGAGGCGGAGGAGTCAAGAGGCGGCGGCGACCAGGTAGGCCCACAGAGGCTTTTAAAGTGCAGGACGCAGTGGTTGCTGGGTAGGTGATTCATTTTTACCTGTATATAAGTTGGGCGGTTCCTGAACCCGAGACACTACACTTGTAGTGTTCCCCCACCCTTCCTCCTCCTCTAACCTAAAGGAGGTGAGTGACTATCAGGTAAGCTCTTTTTTGTTCTAGTTTAATCTGCAAGTTAGCTGGAGGGGATGGCAGGGGAGGCAGTGAAATGTTCCTCCTGCAGAATGTTTGAGGTGAGGGACGCCGTAGGTGTCCCTGCTAATTACACCTGTGGGAAGTGCACCCATCTCCAGCTCCTCGAAAACCGTGTTAGGGAACTGGAGCTGGAGCTGGATGAACTTCGGATCATTCGGGAGGCAGAAGAGGTCATAGATAGAAGCTTCAGGGATGTAATTACTCCAAAGCATGAAGATAGATTGGTGACGGTGAGAGGGGCTAGGAGGAAGCAGTCAGTGCAGGGATCCTCTGTGGTCGTTCCCCTCAGTAACAGGTATACCGCTTTGAATACTGTTGAGGGGGACGACTTACCAGTGGTAAGCCACGGTGACCGGATCTCCGGCGCTGGGTCCGTCCCTGTTGCTCAGAAGGGAAGGGGGGAGAGCAGGAGAGCAATAGTTATTGGGGACTCAATAGTCAGAGGGACAGATAGGAGGTTCTGTGGCAGCAAAAGAGACTCACGGATGGTATGTTGCCTCCCGGGTGCCAGGGTCTGTGACGTCTCGGACCGTGTTTTCAGAATCCTCAAAGGGGAAGGGGAACAATCACAAGTCGTGGTACACATCGGTACCAACGACATAGGTAGGAGAAGGGACGGGGATTTAAAACAGGAATTTAGGGAGCTAGGTTGGAAGCTGAGAGCCAGTACAAACCATGTTGTAATTTCTGGTTTGTTGCCGGTGCCACGTGCTAGCGAGTTGAGGAACAGGGAGAGAGTGCAGATAAACACGTGGCTGCAGGGATGGTGTAGGGGGGAGGGTTTCAGTTATGTGGATAATTGGAGCACATTCTGGGGAAGGTGGGACCTGTACAAACAGGACGGTTTGCACCTGAACCAGAGGGGCACCAATATCCTGGGAGGGAAATTTGCTACGGCTCTTCGGGGGGTTTTAAACTAATTTGTCAGGGGATGGGAAAAAGGGCTGTAGTCCACGAGCCAGTAGTGAGTGTAGGGAGGTACTGAGGAGGGTATCAAGGTCGCAGGAATGTACCGGCAGACAGGAAGATGGCTTGAAGTGTGTCTACTTCAATGCAAGGAGCATCCGGAATAAGGTAGGAGAACTTGGAGCGTGGATTGGTACTTGGGACTACGATGTGGTGGCCATTACGGAGACATGGTTAGAACAGGGACAGGAATGGTTGTTGGAAGTTCCGGGGTATAGATGTTTCAGTAAGAGTAGGGAAGTTGGTAAGAAAGGTTGAGGAGTAGCATTGTTAATCAAGGATAGTTTAACAGCGGCAGAAAGGCAGTTCGAGGGGGATCTGCCGTCTGAGGTAATATGGGCTGAAGTTAGAAATAGGAAAGGAGCGGTCACGTTGTTAGGAGTTTTCTACAGGCCCCCAAATAGTAATAAAGATGTGGAGGAAGAAATTGCAAAGCAGATTATGAATAGGTGTGGAGGTCACAGAGTAGTTGTCATGGGTGACTTCAACTTTCCAAATATTGATTGGAACCTTTATAGGTCAAACAGTTCGGATGGGATAGTTTTTGCACAGTGTGTGCAGGAGGGTTTCCTGACACAATATGTGGATAGGCCGACAAGAGGTGGGGCCACGTTGGATTTGGTACTGGGTAATGAACCGTGCCAAGTGTTTGATTTGTATGTGGGAGAGCACTTTGGAGATAGTGACCACAATTCGGTAACTTTCACTATTGCAATGGAGAGGGATAGGGCCATACGGCAGGGCAGGGTTTATAATTGGGAGAGGGGTAATTATGATGCGATTAGGCAAGAATTAGGGAGTATAAGATGGGAACAGAAACTATCAGGGAAAGGCACAAACGAAAAGTGGAGCTTTTTCATGGAGCAATTACTGCGTGTCTTTGATAGGTATGTCCCTGTCAGGCAGGGAGGAAATGGCCGAGTGAGAGAACCATGGTTCACAAAAGAGGTTGAATGTCTAGTCAAGAGGAAAAAGGAAGCGTATGTAAGGATGAGAAAACAAGGTTCAGTTGGGTCGATTGAGGGGTACAAGGTAGCAAGGAATGAGCTAAAAAAAGAGCTTAGGAGAGATAGGAGGGGGCATGAGAAGTCCTTGGCGGATCGGATCAAGAAAAACCCAAGGCTTTTTACTCTTATGTGAGAAATAAAAGAATGACCAGGGTGAGGGTAGGGCCGGTCAAGGACAGTAGTGGGAACTTGTGCATGGAGTCAGAAGAGATAGGAGAGGTGATGAATGAATACTTTTCGTCAGTGTTCACCGAGGAGAGGGGCCATGTTCTTGAGGATGAGAGTGTGATAAAGGTGGATAGGCTGGAGGTGGTAGATGTTCTGAGGGAAGATGTTTTAGCAATTTTGAAGAACCTGAGGGTCGATAAGTCCCCTGGGCCAGATGGGATATATCCTAGGATTCTTTGGGAGGCAAGGGAGGAGATTGCAGAGCCTCTGGCTTTGATCTTTGGGTCCTCACTGTCCACGGGGATGGTGCCAGAGGACTGGAGAGTGGCGAATGTTGTTCCTCTCTTCAAGAAAGGAAATAGGAATGACCCTGGTAATTATAGGCCGGTTAGTCTTACTTCGGTGGTTGGTAAGATAATGGAAAAGGTCCTGAGGGATAGGATTTATGCCCATTTGGAAAGGGGCAACTTAATCAGGGATAGTCAACACGGATTCGTGAAGGGTAAGTCTTGCCTAACAAATTTGATTGAATTCTTTGAGGAGGTAACTAAGTGTGTAGATGAAGGTAGAGCAGTTGATGTCGTATACATGGATTTTAGTAAGGCGTTTGATAAGGTTCCCCATGGTCGTCTCATGAAGAAAGTAAGTAGTTGTGGGATAGAGGGAAATTTGGCCGATTGGATAAGTAACTGGCTATCTCATAGAAGGCAGAGGGTGGTGGTGGATGGAACATTTTCGGACTGGAGACCAGTTACCAGCGGTGTGCCACAGGGGTCGGTGCTGGGTCCTCTGCTGTTTGTGATTTTTATCAATGACTTGGAGGAGGGGACTGAAGGGTGGATCAGTAAATTTGCTGATGACACCAAGATTGGTGGAGTAGTGGATGAGGTGGAGGGCAGTTGTAGGCTGCAAAGAGACATTGATAGGATGCAGAGCTGGGCCGAAAAATGGCAGATGGAATTTAACCCTGATAAGTGCGAGGTGATTCATTTTGGTAGGGCAAATTTGAATAAGGATTACAGGGTCAACGGCAGGGTTCTGAGGAACGTGGAGGAGCAGAGGGATCTGGGGGTTCATATCCACAGATCTCTGAAGGTTGCCACTCAAGTGGATAGAGCAGTAAAGAAGGCCTATGGTGTGTTGGCGTTTATTAACAGAGGGATTGAATTTAAGAACCGTGAGGTTATGCTGCAACTGTACAGGACCTTGGTGAGACCACATTTGGAATATTGTGTGCAGTTCTGGTCACCTCACTATAGGAAGGACGTGGAAGCATTGGAAAGAGTGCAAAGGAGATTTACCAGGATGCTGCCAAGTTTGGGGGGGAGGTCTTATGAGGAAAGATTGAGGGAGTTGTGGGGCTTTTCTCTTTATAGCGGAGGAGGATGAGAGGCGACTTAATAGAGGTTTATAAGATGATGAGGGGGATAGATAGAGTGGATGTTCAGAGACTATTTCCTCGGGTAGAGGCAGCTGTTACAAGGGGGCATAACTATAAGGTGCATGGGGGGAGATATAGAAGGGATGTCCGAGGTAGATTATTTACTCAGAGAGTGGTTGGGGTGTAGAATGGACTGCCTGCTGTGATAGTGGAGTCGGACACTTTAGGAACTTTCAAGCGGTTATTGGATAAGCACATGGAGCACACCAGAGTGATAGGGAGTGTGATAGCTTGATCTTGGTCTCGGACAATGCTCGGCACAACATCGAGGGCCGAAGGGCCTGTACTGTGCTGTACTGTTCTATGTATCTATGTATACCACCTTTACACCCCCAATATCTCCAGATACCCCCTTTACACCCCAATACCCCCAGATAACCCCTTAACACCCCAATATCCCCAGATACACCCTTAACACCCCCAATATCCCCAGATACCCCCTTTATATCCCAATATCCCCAGATACCCCATTTACACCCCAATATCCCCAGATACCCCATTACACCCCAATATCCCCAGATAACCCCTTTACACCCCAATATCCCCAGATACCCCCTTTACACCCCCAATATCCCCAGATACACCCTTTACACCCCAATATCCCCAGATACCCCTTCACACCCCAATATCCCCGATACACCCTTTAAACCCCCAATATCCCCGATAGCCCCTTTACACCCCCAATACCCCCAGATACCCCCTTTATACCCCCAATATCCCCAGATACGCCCTTTACACCCCCAATATCCCCGATACCCCCTTTACACCCCCAATATCACCAGATACCCCCTTTACACCCAAATATCCCCAGATACACCCTTTACACCTCCAAATCCCCCAGATACCCCCTTTACACCCCCAATATCCCCAGATAAGCCCCTTTACACCCCCAATATCCCCAGATACCCCCTTTACACTCCCAATATCCCCAGATACCCCCTTTACACCCCCAATGTCCCCAGATACCCCCTTTACACCCCAATATCCCCAGATACCCCCTTTAAAACCCCAATTTCCCCAGATAACCCCTTTACACCCCCAATATCCCCAGATATCACCTTTACACCCCAATTTCCCCAGATACCCCCTTTATACCCCCAATATCCCCAGATTCCCCCTTTACACCGCAATATCCCCAGATAAACCCTTTACACCCCAATATCCCCAGATACCACTTCACACCCCAATATCCCCAGATACCCCCTTAACACCCCAATATCCCCAGATACCCCCTTAACACCCCCAATATCCCCAGATACCCCCTTTATATCCCAATATCCCCAGATTTCCCTTTTACACCCCAATGTCCCCAGATACCCCTTTACACCCCAATATTCCCAGATACCCCATTTACAGCCCAATATCCCCAGATACCCCCTTTAAACCCCCAATATCCCCAGATACACCCTTTACAACCCCAATATCCCCAGATTCCCCCTTTACACCCCAATATCCCCAGATACCGCTTCACACCCCAATATCCCCAGATAGCTCCTTTACACCCCAATATCCCCAGATACCCCCTTTTACACCCCCAATATCCCCAGATACCCCCTTAACACCCCACTATCCCCAGATACCCCCTTAACACCCCAATAGCCCCAGATACCCCCTTAACACCCCCAATATCCCCAGATACCCCCTTTACACCCCAATATCCCCAGATACCCCTTTACACCCCAATATCCCCAGATATCCCCTTTAAACCCCAATATCCCCAGATACCCCCTTTACACTCCCAATATCCCCAGATACCCCCTTTAAACCCCCAATAACCCTAGATACACCCTTTACACCCCCAATATCCCCAGATACCCCCTTTACACCCCCAATATCCCCAGATACCCCCTTTACACCCCAATATCCCCAGATACCCAGTTTGCGGTTGCGCTAAACACTACCGCCATGATTTACATGTGTCCAGAGATTATGATGTCATCCAAGGGCGCATCACACTGGTCGCGCCCCAGGCTGGAAATTGATTCTCGACACCTGCCTCAGCGCCTGGTAGGGTGGGATGTTTTGCAGTCGGCTGGGGATGCGCTATTTAAAGGCGAGCGTTTCATGCTCTTTCCTGTTTGCAATCAATTCTGCATTCGCAGGTTGAGAGAGGGAGAGCGGCATCTGGAGACATTTAACGCTATCCTAATTGAAGGAGTTTTGGACGTCAGCAATACTTTCCAGGTTCCCATTTCTGTAAGCATTATTACTGCTACATTTAGAAGATTTAATGGGGGCTGTACTCCAGCGGGGCCGCGTCCTCCAGCTTCACCGTCGGAGGCAGTGGAAGTGGAGAGAGAGAGAGGAAAACATGGCCAGAGGGAGGAGGGCAAACAGGGCTCTGCACAGGAGACCTTTACTCCCAGAGAGGCTCCAGCTTGGTGTTCCTCCTCCTGTCCTGCATCGCTGTCACTGGGAGGCTGAGGGACAGGCTGGTCAGATAATGGCTCACTATCTGAAAGCAGGAAGGCACAACAGTGGCTTTAACGTGAGGGCAGGGGACAGGAAGCGAGCAAGGAATGGAGATAGTTTAGTTCGATGGAAAGTGGGATAGGCTCGTGTTGTGAGGGGGAAGTGGTATGAGAGAGGAGAGAGAGATGCTGAACATACCGTTGAAGTACCCAAGTAGGTTGACCTCTCCAACTGCCACACCACCTCCGACATGGCTTGCGATTAATCTGTGAACTCGCTCCTCCAGCTGTGTGAGGGGGTGCAGCTCCACCCGACCTCCTCCCATGCGTTGTTGCTCCCTTCTGTTATGGGAAAGCTTGGCCTGCAAGAAAAAGGACAGCGTGTGAGTGAGAGTGCAGCCATGTGTTTGGCAGATGTGCCTACCATAGATGAGTAGCCGTTAATGTGTCTTAAGATGTGAGTTGTGGAAGTGACATCTAGTAAATGGGCATAGTTGTTGGGTGAGTGATGGGGATATGGCATTTTACACCGTTTGTGCACAGAGTGAGTTTGAGATAGTGGGATGTAAAGGTAGTACAAGCATCTACTCACCCTGACCACCCGAGTGAGGTCATTGAAATTCTTGTGTCCTTTAGAACAGGCTTCTGGATGATATGTAATGGGCCACCTCCCTCTACATCCTTGTGAATTCCCGGCGCAATGGCCACCTGCCAGTGTCTGGAAACAGCACTGCCCATCGGCGTTCCACAGTCACAACCACAGTCTCCAATGCTTGGTTGCTGAACCGGCGAGCTCTCTCCCTCGGCCTCTGATCAGCCATGCTGAAGATTTGCACCTCCTTTGCGGGCCGAGGTCAAACGCAGCAATGATCAGGACGAGGCTGTGCAACATGACGGACCTTCCCCTTTAAGAACTGGAAGGCGCCAGTATGTCTGAGAACAAGGTAATTGACAGCGCCTGAGCTTGAGTAGCTCTCTGTGGTAGCGCCCAGTTCCCCAACGATAGAGCACTACTAGAAGAGTGTACCGCTTGATTTAGCGTTCCATTGACCTCCAGGGGCGCTGGAGATGAATTTACCATCACCGGCGATAAATTACGGCAGACGCAAAATTTTGCACCCGGCGCATATTCGCGCCCCAAAATGGTCAAAACCAAATTTTTCCCCCATGGAGATTAAAATGAAACAGTAAAAGGAAGTTTGTGATATATGTCCGGTTCATAATTCAGTGGAGAACAAAGCTGAACACAGAAAGTACAGGGGAGCACTGAAAAACGAAACATCAACGACAAAGTGATTGATTGAGAACAGATTAGTGGGTAACATAAAAGGGAACCCATACGTTTTTTACAAACATACAAGTAGTAAAAGGGTAGTAAAAGAAAGGGTGGGGCCGATTAGGGAACAAAAAGGAAATATTCTTGTGGAGGCAGAGGGCATGGCGGAGGTACGAAATGAGTACTTTGCATCTGTCTTTACCAAGGAAGAAGGTGCTGCCAACATCATAGTGAAAGAGGAGGCAGTTGAGAGACTGCATGAGATAAAAATTGATAAAGAGGAGGTACTAGAAAGGCTGGCCGTACTTAACAACAACAACAACAACTTGTATTTGTATAGCGCCTTTGATATAGTAACACGTCCCAAGGTGATTCGCAGGATATTATAAGACAAAAAACTTGACACCGAGCCACATAAGGAGAAATTAGGGTAGGTGACCAGAAGCTTTGTTAAAGAGGTAGGTTTTAAGGAGCGTCTTAAAGGAGGAAAGAGACGTCGAGAGGCGCAGAGGTTGAGGCAGGGAATTCCAGAGCTTAGGGCCCAGGCAACAGAAGGCACGCCCAACAATGGTTGAGCGATTATAATCAGGGATGCTCAAGAGGTCAGAATTAGAGTAACACAGAGATCAAGGGGGGTTGTGGGGCTGGAGGAGATTACAGAGATAGGGAGGGGCGAGGCCATGGAGGAATTTGAAAACATGGATGAGAATTTTGAAATCGAGGCGTTGCTTAACCGGGAGCCAATGTACGTCAGAGAGTACAGGGGAGATGGATGAACGTGACTTGATTGCGAGTTAGGACACGGGCAGTCGAGATTTGGATCACCTCAAGTTTACATTGGCTAGAATGTGGGAGGCCAGCCAGGAGTGTGTTGGAGTAGTCAAGTCTAGAGACATGGATGAGGGTTTCAGCAGTGGATGAGCTGAAGCAAGGGCGGAGACCGGCGATGTTACAGAGGTGGAAACAGGAGGTCTTACTTATGCTGCGGATATGTGGTCGGAAGCTCATTTCAGGGTCAAATATGACACCAAAGTAGATAAAAAGTAGATTAAAGTTGATAAGTCACCAGGAACGGATGTGATGCATCCTAGGATGCTGAGGGAAGTAAAGATAGAAATTGCGGAGGTACTGGCCATAACCTTCCTAATCCTCCTCAGATATAGGGGTGGTGCCAGAGGACTGGAGAATTGCAAATGTTAAACCCTAGTCCATGAACTGGAATGCACTGACTGAGAGGGTGGTGGAGGCAGATTCAATTAAGGCTTTCAAAAGGGAATTGGATAAGCACTGAACAAATAAAAAAGCAGGGCTGCGGGGAAAGGGCGGGGGAGTGGAACTAGCTGAAGTGTTCTTAAAGAGAGCCGGCAAGGACTCGACGGGCCGAATGGGCTCCTTCTTTCCTGTAAACATTCTCTGATTCAATGTGATATCATCCCCTGTGCCTCCCCCATGTAACCCAGCCCCCTGTGAATTCACAGTTGCAATTGCACCCCTTGTGTATTACCCTCGGTGAAAATCGCCCTTGTGAAACTGCAACTCCTGAGAAACCCCAACCTTGCGAAGCTCCACCATCCGTGTAACCACACCTCCTGTGTAACCCCATCCCCGAGCAAACTTCCACCCTGCGAAACACCCCTCTGTGAAACTCCACCCATTGTGAAACTCCACCCCCTGTGAAACTCACCCCCCTCTGAAACTCACCATGTGAAAATCCCCCCGTGACACCCCAGCCCCTGGGAATATCTCCCTTTGAGACTCCCCCTTTGAAACACCCCCCAGTGAAACTCGTCTCCCTATAAAACTCTGCCCCGGTGAAACTCCTCCCTGTGAAAATCCCCTCCCTGTGAAACTAACCCCTGTGAAACTGCCCCCTCCGTGAATTTCCTCCCCGTGACACTCCTCCCCCTGAAACTCCCCTCGTGAAACGCCCCCGTGTGGAACTTCTTTCTGTGAAACTGTTCCCCTGTGAAACTCCTCCACTTGAAATTCACTCCTCTGAAAGTGCTCCCCTCTGAAACTCTCCCCGGAGAAACACCCTCCTGTGAAATCCCCCCTGTAAAACTCCACCAACTGTAAAACTCCCCCACTGCGCAACTACCCCTTGTGAAACTCCACCCAATGTAAAACTCCCCCCCCCTGTGAAACTACCCCTTGTGAAACTCCCCCCTGTGAAAATGCACCCCCTGTGAAATTCCACCCCTCTGAAACTCCCCCCCTCTGAAACTCCACCCCTGCGAAACTCCAATCCGTGTGAATCTACCACTTGTGAAACTCCTCCCCTGTGAAATTAACCCCTGTGAAAATCCTCCCATTGAAATTCCTCTCCGTGAAATGCCCCTCGTAAAAAGCCCCCACTGTGAAACTCTCTGCTGTGAAACTCCCCTCTGTGCAATTCCCCCTCTGTGAAACTCCCTCCCTGTGAAACTCCATTCCCTGTGAAACTCCCTCCAGCTAGTGGTTGAAACTGAATAAGGAAGCTGTAGACTGCAGGAGTGGTTGATACTGAAGAAGAAGGATGCTGTAGACTGCAAGACGATATCAATAAATTGATCAGGTGGGCAGAACAGTGACAAATGGAATTCAATCCGGAGAAGTGTGAGGTAATGCATTTGGGGAGGGCTAACAAGGAAAGGGATTACACATTAAATGTAAGAACATAAGAACATAAGAAATAGGAGCAGGAGTCGGCCATTCTGCACTTCGAGCCTGCTCCGCCATTCAAAGCGTTTATGGCTGATCTTCTGCCTCAACTCCATTCACCGGCCCTTTCGCCATATCCCTTCCTGCCCTTACTAGTCAGAAATCTATCGACTTCTGTTTTGAAAATACCCAATGACTGAGCCTCCACAGCCCTCTGGGGTAGAGAATTCCAAAGATTCAGCACCCTCTGTGAGAAGAAATTATTCTCATCTCAGTCCTGAATGTCCTACCCTTTATCCTGAGGCTGTGGCCCTTGGTTCTAGACCCCCCAGCCAAAGGAAACATTCTCCCAGCATCCAACTTATCAAGCCCTGTAATAATTTTGTATGCTTCAATGAGATCACCTCTCATCCTTCTGAATTCAAGAGAATACAGGCCTAGTTTACTGAATCTCTTCTCATACGACAGTCCCGCCATCCCAGGAATCAACCTCGTGAACCTTCGTTGCACTCCCTCTATGGCAAGTATATCCTTCCTTAGGTAAGGAGACCAAAATTATACACAGTACTCCAGGTGTGGTCTCACCAAGGCCCTATATAATTGGGGTAAGACTTCTTTACTCCTGTACTCAAATCCTCTTGTAATGAAGGCCAGCATACCATTTCCGTTCCTAATGGCTTGCTGCACCTGCGCATTCACTTTCAGTGACTCATGTACAAGGACACCCAGGACCCTTTGAGCATCTTACTTCGGTGGTTGGTAAGATAATGGAAAGGGTCCTGAGGGATAGGTTTTATGACCATTTGGAAAGATGCAACTAAATCCGAGATAGTCAACACGGATTCGTGAAGGGTAAGTCTTGCCTAACAAATTTGATTGAATTCTTTGAGGAGGTAACTAAGTGTGTAGATGAAGGTAGAGCAGTTGATGTCGTATACATGGATTTTAGTAAGGCGTTTGATAACGTTCCCCATGTTCGGCTCATGAAGAAAGTAAGGAGTTGTGGGATAGAGGGAAATTTGGCCGAATGGATAAGTATCTGGCTATCTCATAGAAGGCAGAGGGTGGTGGTGGATGGAAAATTTTCGGACTGGAGACCAGATACCAGCAGTGTGCCACAGGGGTCGATGTTGGGTCCTCTGCTGTTTGTGATTTATATCAATGACTTGGAGGAGGGGACTGAAGAGTGGATCAGCAAATTTGCTGATCACACCAAGATTGGTGGAGTAGTGGATGAGGTGGAGGGCTGTTGTAGGCTGCAAAGAGACATTGATAGGATGCAGAGCTGGGCCGAAAAATGGCAGAAGGAATTTAACCCTGATAAGTGCGAGGTGATTCATTTTGTTAGGGCAAATTTGAATAAGGATTACAGGGTCAACGGCAGGGTTCTGAGGAACGTGGAGGAACAGAGAGATCTGGGGGTTCATATCCACAGATCTCTGAAGGTTGCCACTCAAGTGGATAGAGCAGTAAAGAAGGCCTATAGTGTGTTAGCGTTTATTAACAAGGGGTTTGAGTTTAAGAACCGTGAGGTTATGCTGCAACTGTACAGGACCTTGGTGAGACCACATTTGGAATATTGTGTGCAGTTCTGGTCACCTCACTATAGGAAGGACGTGGAAGCATTGGAAAGAGTGCAAAGGAGATTTACCAGGATGCTGCCTGGTTTGGGGGGGAGGTCTTATGAGGAAAGATTGAGGGAGCTAGGGCTTTTCTCTTTAGAGCGGAGGAGGATGAGAGGCGACTTAATAGAGGTTTATAAGATGATGAGGGGGATAGATAGAGTGGATGTTCAGAGACTATTTCCTCGGGTGGATGTAGCTGTTACAAGGGGGCATAACTATAAGGTGCATGGGGGGAGATATAGAAGGGATGTCCGAGGTAGATTCTTTACTCAGCGAGTGGTTGGGGTGTGGAATGGACTGCCTGCTGTGATAGTGGAGTCGGACACTTTAGGAACTTTCAAGCGGTTATTGGATAAGCACATGGAGCACACCAGAATGATAGGGAGTGGGATAGCTTGATCTTGGTTTCGGACAATGCTCGGCACAACATCGAGGGCCGAAGGGCCTGTACTGTGCTGTACTGTTCTATGTTCTATGTTCTATGTTCTATCTGCATTGCCCAATCTTTCACCATTTAGCAAATACTCTGCCTTCCTGTTTTTTCTACCAAAGTGGATAACTTCACATTTATCCACAGTATATTCCATCTGCCATGCTCTCGCCCACTCACTGAGCCTGTCGAGATCCCCTTGAATCCTCTTCACATCCTCTTCGCAACTGACACTGTCACCTAGCTTTGTATCATCAGCAAATTTGGAAATGTTACATTTAGTCCCCTCATCCAAATCATTGATATAGATTGTGAATAGCTGCGGCCCAAGCACCGATGCTTGCGGTACACCAATATTCACAGCCTGGCATTCTGAAAAAGACCCCTTTATCCCTACTGTTCGTTTTCTTTCTGTTATCCAATTCTCAATCCGTGCTAGTATATAACCCCCATTTCCCAGTGCCCTAACTTTTTTTTTACCAAACTCTTCTGTGGGACCTTATCGAAGGCCTTCTGAAAATCCAAATACACCACATCTACCGGTTCCACTTTGTCTACTACACTAGTTACATCCTCAAAGAACTCCAATGTGTTTGTTAAACAGGATTTCCCTTTCATAAATCCATGTTGACTCTGCCTAATCTTACTATTAGTTTCTAAGTGCCCAGTTATCGCATCCTTTATAATAGATTCCAGCATTTTCCCAACTACTGATGTGAGGCTAACAGGTCTGTAGTTATCCGTTTTCTCACTCCCTCCTTTCTTAAATAGCGGGGTTACATTTGCTATCCTCCAATCTGCAGAAACCATTGCAGAATCTATCGAATTTTGGAAGATGGCAACCAATGCATCCATTATCACAATGGCCAGTTCTTTCAAAACCCTAGTCTGTCGGTCATTCGGTCCTTGGGATTTATAGACTTTTAGTCCCATTAATTTTGCTGGTATTGTTTTTTTTACAAATTATAATTTCTTTAAGTTCCTCATTCTCGTCACACACTTGGTTTTCTCATATTTCTGGGAGGTTTTTTGTGTCTTCCTCTGTGAAGACAGAAACAAAGTATTTATTTAATTTCTCAGCCATTTCCTCATTCCCCATTATACATTCTCCCGTCTCTGACTGTAAAGGACCTACATTTACCTTCGCCAGCCTTTTCCTTTTCACATACCTATAGAAGCTTTTACAATCCGTGTTTATATTTTTCGCTAGTTTGTGCTCATATTCGATTCTACCTTTCTTTACCAATTTCTAGGTCCCCATTTGCTGAATTCTAAAAAGATCCCAAACCTCAGACAGACCGCTTTTTCTGGCAACTTTATAAGCTTCCTCCTTTGACTTAATACTGGCTTTAATTTCTTTTGTTAGCCATAGTGGGATTACTTTTCCTTTTGGGTTTTTATGCCCTAGAGGAATATATGTTTGTGGCAAATTAGGCATTATTTCCTTGAAAGTTAGCCATTAAATGGTAGGACACTGAGTAGTGTAGAGGAACAAAGGGACCGTGAAGTGCACGTCCACATAGCCCTGAAGGTAGCAGGCCAAGTAGATAAGGTGGTTAAGAAGGTATACGGAATGCTTGCCTTTATTAGCCGTGGCACAGAATACAAGAGCAGGGGGGTTATGCTTCAACTGTATAAAACACAAATCAGGCCTCAGCTAGAGTACTGCGTGCAGTTCTGGTCACCACATTACAGGAAAGATGTGATTGCACTAGAGAGGGTACAGAGGAGATTTACAAGGATGTTGCCGGGAGTAGAGAATCTTAGCTATGAGGAAATACTGGATAGGCTGGGTCTATTTTCCTTGGCTGAGGGGAGACCTTATTGAGGTGTATACAATTATGACGGGCATAGATAAAGTGGATATAATGGACCAATTTCCCCTTGCAGAGGGGACAAAAACCAGGGGGCACAGATTTAAAGTAATTGGGGGAATGTTTAGAGGGGATTTGAGGGGAAATTTCTTCACCCAGAGAGTTGTGGGGGTCTGGAACCCATTGCCTGAAAGGATGGCAGAGGCAGGGACCCGACCCACGTTGAAAAAGTACTTGGATGTGCACGTGGGATGCTCTAACCTGCAGGGCTACGGACCAAGAGCTGGGAAGTGGGATTAGGCTGGATAGCTCTTTGTTGGCCGGCGCGGACATGATGGGCCGAAATGGCCTCCTTCCGTGCTGTAACTTTCTATGATTCTATGATTAATCCCTACATGCTGCCACTCTCCGCCGCCTGTGATTCCCCCTCTAACCCGTCCCCTGTAAGCCCTCCCTCTGATGTTTGAGGATTAAATATTGACCAGGACACCTGGGATAACTCCCCTGGCTCTTACTCGAAATAGCTCCATGGGATCTTTGACGTCCACCTGACAGAGCCGATGGGGCCTCGGTTCAAAGTCTTATCCGAAAAAAGGCACCTCCGACAGTGCAGCGCTCCCTCAGCATTGCACCGCAGTGTCTGCCTGAATTTTGTGCTCAAGTCTCTGCAGTAGGAATTTGAACCCTGTACCTTCTGATTGCGAGGCGAGGATGCTGACAACCGAGCCATGAAAGGGAATAACACGCACTGAAACACTGCTGCATTCTGGGAGTTGTAGTCCATCCCTGAGAGAGGCTCAAACTCGTACAGGTACATTCTTGGACTGTGCGGCTTGGCTGAGCAGTTTGATTGTAGCAACACGGTGGCATAGTGGTTAGCACTGGTGCCTCACAGCGCCAGGGACCCGGGTTCGAATCTGACCTCGGGTGACTGTGTGGAGTTTGCACATTCTCCCCGTGTCTGCGTGGGTTTCCTCCGGGTGCTCCGGTTTCCTCCCACAGTCCAAAAATGTGCGGGTTAGGTTGATTTGGCTATGATAAATTGACCCTTAGTGTTTGGGGGGGGATTAAATATATGGGGATAGGATGGGATATGTGTACTGTGGGGATTAAAGCAGGGACAGGGTACTGGATTTGAATGATCAGCCATGATCGTATTGAATGGTGGAGCAGGCTCGACGGGCCGAATGGCCTACTCCTGCTCCTAGATTCTATGTTTCTAATGCAGCAGAATTAATAATTCGGTTAGAGAGAAGCAAGGAATGCAGCGAAAGCACTGCAGGCAATTTTCACAGATAATTGCTGATGTTCTGGGATTGTTACTTCTCTATTCCAGTATTACTTCAATTTTTATGCTTGTATTATCTTTAGTAATCTCGGTGGTGTGAAAATTATTGGAATAAATTCTGAGACACAGGGTAAATCTTCCTTTAGAAAGACACGGATTAATCAGGGAGAGTCAGCATGGATTTGTTAAGGGAAGGTCGTGTCTGACTAACTTGACTGAATTTCTTGAGGAGGTACCAAAGAGGGTCGATGAGGATATTCCGTTTGATGTAGTCTATTTGGATTTTAGCAAGGCTTTTGTTGAGGTCCCGCCTGAGGTGTATAATATTATGAGGGGCCTAGATAGAGTCGATAGGAAGGACCTATTTCCCTTAGCAGAAGGGTCAATAACCAGGGGGCATAGATTTAAAGTAATTGGTCGGAAGTTTAAAGGGGATTTAAGGAGAACTTTTTTCACCCAGAGGGTGGTGGGGGTCTGTAACTCACTGCCTGAAAGGATGGTAGAGGCAGAAACCCTTATCACATTTAAAAAGTACTTGCATATGCCCTTGAAATGCCATAACCTACAATGCTAGGGACCAAGTGCTGGAAAGTGGGATTAGGGTGGATAGCTGTTTGTCGGCCGGCACGGACAAGATGGGCCGAATGGCCTTCTTCCCTGTTGTAAATGTCCATGTTTCTATGATTCTATGAGTAATGTATGACTGGATATAGCGAGTGATGCATTTCGTTCGAAACACTAGCAGTAAATAAAAGCATGGTTAGAAATTTCTGATTTACTTATATTTCTCTTAAAGGAAAGAAAAACAGTTCACTCTTACTTGACTGTCAGCGGTTATTGGGGAGAAAGGGTGGGCGAAATGTTCACGTGACTTTTTTTTCTGCAGACTCAGCAGTTCACTGTGAGCCCTCATCTCCCAAAGTTACTTCTGGATCCCAGATCCGCTTCCCAAAATCAGTCACTCCCCTTACTCAGTGCAACCTTTGCTAAACTTACACCTTACCCTGCAACTCGCGACCACCAATACCACGGGCGATCCACTGTTGTTATCAACGTAAATCTAAACTCAACAGAGTCAGAAAGCAAATTGGCAACCTAAAGTCAGTTTGAAAATAAAATATATAAAATAAAATAAAAATCTACTGTGTTATATGAGATCAATACTGATAGGGGATTCTATCGTAAGGGGAAGAGATAGACGTTTCTGTGGCCGCAGACGTGACTCCAGGATAGATGTTGCCTCCCTTGTGCCAGGGTCAAAGATGTCACTGAACGGCTGCAGGGCATTCTGAAGGTGGAGGGCGAACAGTCAGAGGCCGTGGTTCACATTGGTACCAACGACATGGGTAGAAAGAGGGATGAGGTCCTGCAACAAGAATTTAGGGAGCTAGGTAGCAGATTAAAAAGCAGGGCCTCAAAGGTTTTAATCTCTGTATTACTCACGGTGCCACGTTCTAGTGAGTATAGGAATAGGAGGATAGAGCAGATGAACGCGTGGCTAAAGAGTTGGTGCAGGAGGGAGGGCTTCAGTTTCCTGGATCACTGGGTCTGCTTCTGGGGAATGTGGGACCTGTACAAGTCGGACGGATTGCAACGGGACCAACATCCTTGCGGGGAGGTGTGCAAGTACTTTTGGGGAAGGTTTAAACTAACTTGGCAGGGGGATGGGATACGGAGTGGAGTTATAGTAGGGGGTGATGCACAGCCAAATATAGAGGAAAAAACAAATCAGCCTGGAAGGCACTGCAAATGTGTAACGGCACAAGGGAGTATGGCAAGGCTGGATGGCATTTATTTTAATGCAAGGAGTCTTGCGAGTAAGGCAGATGAATTGAAGGTGTTGATGAACACATGGGAGTATGATATTGTTGCTATCACAGAGACATGGTTGAGGGAGGGGCAGGACTGGCAGCTCAATGTTCCGGGGTATATAATCTTCAGGCGAGACAGAGGGGGATGTAAAATAGGAGGGGGTGTCGCAATATTAATCAATGAGTCAATTACTGCTGTAAGGAGGGATGACATTTTAGCAGGTTCCTCTAATGAGGCCATATGGGTAGAACTGAAAAACATTAAAAGGGGGCAAGCACTTTGCTGGGAGTGTACTATAGGCCCCCAAACAGTCTGGGGGAGATAGAGGAACAGATATGTAGGCAAATCTCAGAGAAGTGTAGAAATAATAGGGTCATAATAGTGGGGGATTTCAAATTCCCGAATATTAACTGGGATAGTCAGAGTGTGAAAGGCTTAGAGGGTGCGGAATTCATAAAGTGCATCAAGGAGAGCTTTTTGAGCCAGTATGTAAAAAGTCTTACAAGAGAGGGGCGGTACTGGACCTAATTCCAGGGAATGTAGCCGGGCAAGTGGTAAAAGTATCAGTAGGAGAGCATTTTGGTGACAGTCACCATAATTCGGTGAGATTTAAGGTAGTCATGGAAAAGGACAAAGATGGACCGGAAATAAAGGTTCTAAATTTGGGGGAGGACGATTTTAATATGATAAGGCAGGATCTGGCCAAAGTGGACTGGGATCAGCTACTTGCAGGAAAATCCACATCAGAGCAGTGGGAGTCTTTCAGAATGGAAATAGAGAGAGTACAACGCCAACATGTTCCCGTAAAGGTCAATGGTGGGACCAACAAGCCCAGGGAACCCTGGATGTCAAGGGATATACAAGAATGGAGTAGGAAAAAAGGGAGGGTTTTGGCAGATACAAAGGACTAAAAACAGTGGAATCCCTAGAGGAGAATAGAAAATGCAGGGGGGTACTTAAAAAAGAAATTAGGAGAGCGAAGAGTGGGCATGAAAAAACACTGGCGGGCAAAATAAAGGAAAATCCCAAGGTGTTTTATAAGTATATTAAGGGCAAGAGGATAACCAGGGAAAGAGTAGGGCCCATTAGGGACCAAAGTGTCAATCTGTGTATAGAGCCAGAAGATGTTGGTAAGGTTTTAAATGAATATTTTGTATCTGTGTTCACTATGGAGAAGGACGATGTAGGCATAGAAATCAGGCAGGGGGATTGTGATATACTTGAACAAATTAGTATTTGGAGGGAGGAAGTACTAGCGGCTTTAGCGGGCTTAAAAGCGGATAAATCCCCAGGCCCAGACGAGATGTATCCCAGGCTGCTATGTGAGGCAAGGGAGGAGATTGCAGGGGCTCTGACACAAATTATCAGAAGCTCTTTAGCCACAGGGGCGGTGCCAGAGGACTGGAGGACAGCTAACGTAGTTCCATTGTTCAAGAAGGGTAGTAGGGATAAACCAGGGAATTACAGGCCAGTGAGCCTAACATCAGTGGTAGGGAAATTATTGGAAAAAATTCTGATGGACAGAATTAGTCTCTACTTGGAGAGACAAGGATTAATCAAGGATAGTCAGCATGGCTTGGTCAGGGGGAGATCATGTCTAACGAATTTGATTTAATTTTTCGAGGGGGTGACTAGGTGCGTGGATGAGGGTAGTGCAGTTGATGTAGTCTACAAGGACTTCAGTAAGGCTTTTGACAAAGTCCCTCATGGGAGACTGGTCAAGAAGGTAAGAGCCCATGGGATCCAGGGCAATTTGGCACATTGGATCCAAAATTGGCTTAGTGGCAGGAGGCAGAGTGTGATGGTCGAAGGTTGTTTTGTGACTGGAAGCCTGTGTCCAGTGGTGTACTGCAGGGATCGGTGCTGGGTCTTTTGCTGTTTGTAGTGCACATTAATGATTAGATATGAATGTAGGAGGTATGATCAGTAAGTTCGCAGATGACACCAAAATTGGTGGAGTGGTAAATAGCGAGGAGGGAAGCCTCAGGCTACAGGTCGATACAGACGGGTTGGTCAGATGGGCAGAACAGTGGGAAATGGAATTTAACCCTGAAAAGTGTGAGGTGATGCATTTTGTGAGGACTAACAAGGCAAGGGAATACACAATGAATGGTAGGACCCTATGAAGGACAGAGGATCAGAGGGACCTTGGTGTGCATGTACATAGATCCCTGAAGGCAGCAAGACAGGTAGATAAGTTGGTTAAAAAGTCTTATGCGATACGTGCCTTCATTAGCCGACGCATAGAATATAAGAGCAGGGAGGTTATGATGGAGCTGTACAAAACGCTAGTTAGGCCACAGCTGGAATACTGTGTGCAGTTCTGGTCGCCACACGATAGGAAGGAAGTGATTGCATTGGATAGGGTGCAGAGGAGATTCACCAGGATGTTACCTGGGCTGGAGCGCTTCAGCTATGAAGAGAGACTGGACAGGCTGGGGTTGTTTTCCTTAGAGCAGAGAAGGCTGAGGGGGGACCTGATTGAGGTGTACAAAATTATGAGGGGCATAGATAGGGTAGATAGAGCGGAACTTTACCCCTTAGTAGAGTGGTCAATAACCAGGGGGCATAGTTTCAAGGTAAGGGGCAGGAGGTTTAGAGGGGATTTGAGGAAAATCTTTTTCACCCAGAGGGTGGTTGGAATCGGGAACTCACTGCCTGAAAGGGTGGTAGAGGCAGGAACCCTCACAACATTCAAGAAGCATTTAGATGAGCGCTTGAAACGCCATAGCATACAAGGCTACGGACCAAGTGCTGGAAAATGGTATTAGAATAGATAGGGCTTGATGGCCGGCGAGGACACGATGGGCCGAAGAGACTATTTCTGTGCTGTATAACTCTACGACTCTATGACTATATGGTACTTTAGGCTTGACTGCACATGGATGTTGCTCGGAGCAGACTTAATGTCCCATTTGCTTTGCCCAGTGACAGTTGTTCCAATTCTCCTGTGTTCTTTGCTTGACGAGTTGTAAATGGAACTGATATCGTGGGGGTGACGGAGTTGGTTTTGTTTATTACTCTCCTAAATTGGTGGGCCGGCGGAATTACGGGACTGGGGAAATTGACATCTGGTCATCACTGAGAAAGCCGGAGCATTCTGACACAGACACTGATCGGCGGCAGCATTTCCTGCTCTAAGTCAATCAAACCGCGGCCTACCGTGCATTGGCGGCAGTTCAGAGAATGTTCAGGAGGCTGATTCCGGAGATGCAGGGGTTATCTTATGAAGAAAGGTTGAGCAGGTTGGGCCTATGCTCATTGGACTTTAGAAGAATGAGAGGGGATCTTATTGAAAGATATAAGATTCTGAAGGGGCTTGACAGGGTAGAGAGGATGTTTCCCCTCGTGGGGGAATCTAGAACTAGGGGGCATAATTTCACAATAAGGGGCACCCATTTAAAACGGAAATAAGGAGGAATTTCTTCTCTCAACGAGTCGTGAATCTTTGGAATTCTCTTCCCCAGAGAGCTGTGGAGGCTGGGTCATTGAATATATTTAAGGTGGAGATAGACAGATTTTTGAAACTTAAGGGAGTCAAGGGTTAGGGGGAGCGGACAGGGAAGTGGAGCTGAGGCCAAGATCAGATCAGCCATGATCTTATTGAATGGCGGAGCAGGTTCGAGGGGCCAAATGACCGACTCCTGCTCCGACGTCTCATGTTCTTATGTTGTCACGTTCGCAGACAGCGCCACAGTCTGAAGTCTGGGGTTATTGATGACATGGGGTGGGGGTATTACAGAAGTGGATCTGCTTCGTCATCATTCCTGACACTAACAGCTAATGGGTTCAGTCGACGTGCC
This sequence comes from Squalus acanthias, assembly GCA_030390025.1. Lineage (NCBI taxonomy): Eukaryota > Metazoa > Chordata > Chondrichthyes > Squaliformes > Squalidae > Squalus > Squalus acanthias. The sequence goes on from JASTWF010000079.1 coordinate 516,311, forward strand.
CCCAATTATATTCAGGAGCTCATCCATCTTTCACTCCCTGAAGCTTGAGTTCACAACAGTTTTATGTGAGTCTTGCAGTTCAAAAGTGATAACAAATAACTCGCTAATATTTATGTGTACATTTTATTATTTTTCGCCGTCGGACATCAGCCCTGGCCATTGATTTTCTTTTCTTTAATTCCGGCCGAGGTAAAGATCCCTTTAGAATCTTCAAACGCTAAGTTGAACAAATGGCAGATTCCGCTGGAAAGAGGCGGCCGTCGGTCGCCTGTTATATGTTCCATCCGATAATCCGTACCATTGACTGCAATAGAACTGAATATTGCGCGGTGCAAATATCAGGCAGTGACGTGATTTTCAGCTACAGCCCAAGACGGAGTCCTGACCTCTTGCATTGATAACACTTGAATCTTTCTGTAAAACTGTCGGATTTTTCCTGTCAATTACATGGCAGAATTGAATTACAGTCCTCGCACTGTGATATTCAAACAGCTGATATCTCGGAGGGTTGTGGGGCTGGTAGAGATTACAGAGATAGGGAGGGGCGAGGCCAGAGAGGGATTTGCAAACAAGGATGAAAATTTTGAAATCGAGACGTTGCTTAACCGGGAGAGAATGTAAGCCTTTATTACAAGAGGATTAGAGTACAAGCATAAATATGTCTTACTCTAATTATATAGGGCCCTGGTGAGACCGCACCTGGAGTATTGTGTACAGTTCTACTCTCCTTAACTCAGGAAGGATATACTTGCCACAGAGGAAATGCAACGAAGGTTCACCAGACTGGTTCCTGGGATGGGGGAATTGTCCTATGAGGACAGTTTCAGTAGGCTAGGCATATATTCTCTAGAGTTTAGAAGAATGAGAGGTGATCTCATTGAAACATACCAAATTCTTACAGGGCTGGACAGGGTAGATGCAGGGAGGATGTTTCCCCTGGCTGGAGATTCGAGAACCAGGGTCACCGTCTCAGAATAAGGGGTCGGCCATTTAGGACTGAGATGAGGAGAAATTTATTCACTCAGAGGTTGTGAATCTTTGGAATTCTCAACCCCAGAGGTCTGTGGAGGATCAGTCGTTGAGTATATTCAAGACGGAGATCGATAGATTTTTGAATATTAAGGGAATCAAGGGATATGAGGATAGTGCAGGAAAGTGGAGATGAGGTAAAAGATCAGCCATGATCTTATTGAATGGCGGAGCAGGCTCGAAGGGCCAAATGGCCTACTCCTGCTCCTATTTCTTATGTTCTTGTGTTCTTATGTCAGCGAGCACAGGGATGATGGGTGAACCAAACTGATGTAACTGTAAGGACAGAGAAACCCAACCTGAGCTAGAACAGGGGCAATAACTGAATTCTAATGTCCCAACCGAAGCTCTAGTTCGTGTTTCTTTCATTTTTAACCAATCTCATAATCAGTGTCCAGGGAGATTTCACCACCATCTTCAGCTCTTCTCTGAACTTCTGGGTCGCTGCATAAATACACGTGTTTGGAGAGGAACTCAAATGCTTCAGCATGGCTCCGGTTTCAGTGGCGATATAGGCTGGGTTTGTGAAGTCGCTTCGATAATAAGTGGTGTTTGTCATTCTGGTGGTTAAGAACGTCACGGCAGTTGTCAGCCACAGCACTATAAAACTGCCCGATATAGTGAAGAGCAAGATGATGGATTTCCTTCGGTTCTCCATCTCCGGATCGTTCTGAACCTCACTGCTGCGATCCCGGAGTCCCCTGCGCGCTCCTTGGCCACTAAAATCCGCCTGATTATCAAAGAATTAAACAAGGCGATTAAAGCGAAAGGAAGCCAAACGAGCCAGATGCTGTGGAACCAGGTTAAGGGTATTGCCACGGGTAAGGAGAAAAAAGCCACACTGTTCCGACAGCCCCACTGCACGTTGTCGATCATTCGTTCAGCTTCATACACAAACAAAATGGGGATGTCCGTCACAAAGATAAAAACAGAGAGCGTTGTTATAACCGCGGCCGATGTTCTGGCGTTGCAATACTTTGTTTTAAACTTCTGGTAGCAGAGAGCTACAAATCGGTCTAAGTGAAGGAGACGGTGAACCAGACCGACAAATCGAGGGCCACAGCAGTCAGGTATAGAATTGCCGGACACACCGGCGTGTGGGACAGGAAGGAAAGTGGGAAATGATGAGTGAAAATATAATACACCATTACATTGATGATCATGACCAGCTGATCCGCTGTTGCCATGGCCACCATGTAGACAGAGATACACTTGGAAAGGCCGCAGTTTCCTCGAGACAGAATCACAATTGTCACCAAGTTCGCTGTAAGAAAGAGAGAGGACAGAAATAATGTTCCAGCGTCGGATTGAACTATATATGGAGATCCCTGTTGAGAACATTTTACTTCAGTCAGTGTGATTGTCCACACGGAGCAGTGTGAGAACAGGATTAGTATTGGAGCCATTAACTGGGAAACCCACCAACACATTTTAATGAGCTGCTGCAGTGCTCCCTCTGCACGGGGTGACACACGGTCCGAAAATTTGCTAAAAAAACTTTGTCACATCAGTGAGGTTATCGGATGACGGGGGAAGGGGGGAGTGAGGACACGCGGATCACCAGTTTGTTCCGGTAAATGCCGACTATATAATGCTGACATCCGGGAAATCTCCTTTATCTGCAGAATAGTTGGTCGCCTCATTTTCCGTGAGAATGCGAGAATTCTGTCGGAGATGACAGACTCTGACCAGCGCACGGCAGAGGAGAAGGAAGGGAACCTATATTTATACTCACATCAATCCTTCAGTGAGTCAGTCAGGTTCGAACATCATTAGCATCAGTTACAGTCATTGAACAAATAGATTCAGTTAAGTTGCATTTTGTCTGACACTTCAATTTGAGAAAATTAGTGAAATGGTTATTGGACAGTTTAAAATTGATAGTTGAATTTCCCAGCCCTGGGGCTGAGCGTCTTCTTGCAGGATTGGTGAAGCCAGCTCCTCTTATACTAAACGTCCTGCAAACGCCCTGGACTGAGTCCAAGTATTCCAAGCCCTCCAGAACAGGCGGTGTACCGACTGCTGCAGATTTGGTGATTACTTCAGCCTCGCAGCACGAGATGTAACTGCGCTCCTCCGGTACTGGTGGTAATCTACACCTACACCAGAGGTGACCCTGCTCTTCTGCGTAGTACTAATGGTGCATTTACACTTAAACTGCAGGTGACCGTGCTGCTACGGTACTACTCAAACCCTACAATTATATCAGAGGTGAGCGTGCTCCTACAGTACTAGTGGTTCCTTACACTTTAACTATATGAGATCATGCTCCCCCAGTACCAGTGGTACCCTACACTTTAACTATATATCTGACCATGCTCCTCCAGTATTGTGGTTCCCTACACTTACTCTATATGTGATCATGCTCCTCCAGAACGAGTGGTTCCCTAGAATTAATCTATATGTGACCATGCCCTTCCAGTACTAGTGGTTCCCTACACTTACTCTGGATGACACCATGCGCATCCAGTACTAATGGCTCCCCTACACTTAAAATGTATGTGACCGTGCTCCTCCAGTACTCATTGTTCCTTACACTTACACTATATGTGACCGTGCTCCTCCAGTACTAGTGGTTCCCTACACTTACTCTATATGTGACGGTGCTCCTCCAGTACTAGTGGTTCCCTACACTTACTCTATATGTGACGGTGCTCCTCCAGTACTAGTGGTTCCCTACACTTACAGTATATGTGACCGTGCTCCTCCAGTATTAGTGCTTCCCTACACTTACTCTATATGTGACCAGCTCCTCCAGTACTAGTGGTTCCCTACATTTACACAATATGTGACCAGCTCCTCCAGTACTAGTGGTTCCCAACACTTACTCTATATGTGACCATGCTCCACCAGTACTAGTGGTTCCCGCAGCTTACACTATAAGAGACTGTGCTCCACGAGTACTAGTGGTTCCCTACACTTAAATTATATGTGAACGTGCTCCTCCAGTACCAGTGGTTCCCTACACTTACACTATACGTGACCATGATACTCCAGTACTAGTGCTTCCCTACACCTAAACTATATGTGCCCATCGTCCTCCAGTACCAGTGGTTCCCTACACCTAAACTATATGTGCCCATCCTCCTCCAGTACAAGTGCTTCCCTACACCTAAACTATATGTGCCCATCCTCCTCCAGTACCAGTGGTTCCCTACACTTACACTATATGTGACCATGATACTCCAGTACAAGTGCTTCCCTACACCTAAACTATATGTGCCCATCCTCCTCCAGTACCAGTGGTTCCCTACACCTAAACTATATGTGCCCATCCTCCTCCAGTACAAGTGCTTCCCTACACCTAAACTATATGTGCCCATCCTCCTCCAGTACCAGTGGTTCCCTACACTTACACTATATGTGACCATGATACTCCAGTACAAGTGCTTCCCTACACCTAAACTATATGTGCCCATCCTCCTCCAGTACTAGTGGTTCCCTACAATTACAGTATATGTGGCCGTGCTCCTCCAATACTAGTGGTTGCCTACACTTACACTATATGTGACCGTGCCCCTCCAGTTCTAGGGGTTCCCTACACTTACACTATATGTGACCATGCTCCGCCAGTACTAGTGGTTCCCTACACTTACGCTATATGTTACGGTGCTCCTCCAGTACTAGTGTTTCCCTACACTTACACCATATGTGTCAATGCTCCTCCAGTACTCGTGGTTCCCTACAATTACACTATATGTGACCATGCTCATCTAGTACTAGTGGTTCCCTACACTTACACTATATGTCCATGATGCGGCGATGCCGGTGTTGGACTGGGGTGGATAAAAGTGAGAATTCGCACAACACCAGGTTATAGTTCAACAGTTTTAATTGAAATCACAAGCTTTCGGAGCAGCCGCTATAATATTACTATAATATTACTATAATATTACTGGTGATAGCCCTACTCTAATATTTCTTGTGTTGACCCCACTATAATATTACTGGTAATGACCCTACTCTAACATTACTGTTGGTAACCCTTCTCTAACATTACTGGTGATGACTCTACTCTAACATTACTGTTGGTGACCTACTCTAACATTACTAGTTGTGATCCTGCTATAATATTACTGGCGATGACCCTACTCTAACATTACTGATTGTGACCCTACTCTAACATTACTGCTGGTGAACCTACTCCAACATTACTCGTGGTGACTCTACTCTAAAATTTCTGGTGGTGATCCTCCCGAACGTTACTGCTGGTGACCCGACTCTAACATTACTGGTGGTGAACCTACTATAATGTTACTGGTGATGGCCCTACTCTAATATTACTGGTGGTGACCCTACTATAATATTACTGGTGATGACCCTACTCTAACATTACTGTTTGTAACCCTTCTCTAACATTACTGGTGGTGACTCCAATCTAACCTTACTTGTGATGACCCTACTCTAACATTACTGATTTTGACCCCAATCTAACATTACTGGTGGTGACCCTACTATAAAATTACTGGTGATGACCCTACTCTAACATTACTCCTGGTAACCCTACTCTATCTTTACTGGTGATGACTCTACTCTAACACAACTGCTGGTGACCCTGCTCTAATATGATTTGCGGTGACCCTACTCTGACATTACTGTTGGTGACTCTACTTTACATTATTGGGACCCTAATCTAACATTACTGGTGGCGAATATACACCAACATCACTGGTGTTGACCCAACTCTAACAATACTGGTGGTGACACTACTCTGATATTACTGGTGGTGACCCTGCTGTAACATTACTGGTGGTGAATCTACTCTAACATTACTGGTGGTGAATCTACTCTAACATTACTGGTGGTGATCCTACTCTAACTTTATTGGTGGTGACTCCACTCTAACATTACTCGTGGTGACTCTACTCTAACATTACTCGTGGTGACCCTACTCTAACATTACTGGTGGTGATCCTACTCTAACATTACTGGTGTTGACTCCATTCTAACAATACTGGTGGTGACCCTACTCTAACATTACTGGTGGTGAATCTACTCCAACATTACTCGTGGTGACACTACTCTAACATTACTGCTGGTGACTCCTCTCTAACATTACTGGTGGTGACCCTACTCTAACATTACTGGTGGTGACCCTACTCTAACATTACTGGTGGTGAATCTACTCTAACATTACTCGTGGTGACACTACTCTAACATTACTGGTGGTGAATCTACTCTAACATTACTCGTGGTGGCACTACTCTAACATTACTGGTGGTGACTCCTCTCTAACATTACCGGTGGTGACCCTACTCTAACATTACTCGTGGTGACTCTACTCTAACATTACTCGTGGTGACCCTACTCTAACATTACTGGTGGTGATCCTACTCTAACATTACTGGTGTTGACTCCATTCTAACATTAATGGTGGTGACCCTACTCTAACATTACTGGTGGTGAATCTACTCTAACATTACTCGTGGTGACACTATTCTAACATTACTGGTGGTGACTCCTCTCTAACATTACTGGTGGTGACCCTAATCTAACATTACTGATGGTGAGTCTACTCTAACATTACTGGTGGTGACTCTACTCTAACATTACTGGTGGTGATCCTACTCTAACATTACTGGTGGTGATTCTACTCTAACATTACTGCTGGTGACTCTACTCTAACATTACTCGTGGTGACCCTACTCTAACATTGCTGGTGATGACCGTACGCTCGCATTACTAGTCGTGAAAACATTATACAATTTTGTGGTGGAGATCCTAGTCTACCACTACAGATGGTGACCCTACTTTAAGGTTACTGGTGGTGACTCCTCTCTAACAGTACTGATGGTAATTACAATGTGACATTTCTGCTGTTGATTCTCTGTTCCCACTATATGCCTGATGATCTTACTGCAGCTGGCTATGATCCACGCTTTTGAAGATGTCCTGTTGAGCCATCGGCTTTGACCCATCCCTACTCTCCACTCCCTCGGCAGTCACTCCACCCCCCTCCACAGCCAGTGCCTCATGCTGAACCAGCTTGTACTCAACTTTGTCCTCCTGATCCTCAGCCGCTATCTCAAGCTGATCCAACTTGATTCCACCTTGGTGTACTGTTCAACTCCGAGCTGATTTTCTGACTGCACATCTTCTCCCTCACAAAGAGAGCCGAGCTCTAAATCCACATCATCACTCACCACCGGAACTACTTCAACCCCTGAACCCCTCATAAATTCCTTTGTTATTTCCATACGCCATTCCACAACGATGCTCTCGCCAGTCTCCCACCCTCCATGAACTCCAATTCGTCAAAGTCACTGCCATTTGTTACCTATTCTGGGGGCAAATGTTGTTCGCTTTTCTCAGTCAGCTTTTCTGTGTTGCAATCGTTTCCGAGATGCAATAGCTTTCAAGACTGAGATCGATAGTGTTTTGTTCGTTAAGATTATCAAGATATATGGAACTAAAGTGGGCGAATTGAGTTGAGTTCCAGATCATCCATGATTCAACGGAATGGCGGATCAAATTGGAAACGTTTCTGTCCTACTCCTGTTCCTGTGTTGGTCTGTTTCGCGTGGTTATTGTTTCTTATCCTTCCCGTTTCCTATGTTTCCTGTGTTTACTGATCCTTTGTCTACTCATTCCTATGTTTCCAGTTTCCTATGTTTCCTATTTCCTGTGTTTGATTTGATTCCTGTGAAAGTTCCAATCCAAAGAATGTTTGAGACAACCAAGTGCTAGTGCAAAGGGAGCAAAACTCAAACAAACGAAGGCGCTTAAGTCAAAATTACATAGAATTTACAACATTGAAATGTGCCGTTTTGCCCAACCAGTCCGTGTTGTTTATACATGAGCAATTAAATCTCCATTTAACCTTCTCTGCTCTAAGAAAGAAAGACTTGCATTTATATAGCGCCTTTCACGACTACCGGTCGTCTCAAAGCACTTTACAGTTAATGAAGCACTTTTGAAGTGGAGTCACTGTTGCAATGTGGGAAACGCTGCAGCCAAAAATCCACACAGCAGGCTCCCACAAACAGCAATGTGATGATGACCAGATAATCTGTTTTTGTTATATTGGTTGAGGGATAAATATTGGCCAGGACACCGGGGATAACTCCCCTGCTCTTCTCCGACATAGTGCCATGTGATCTTTTACATCCACCTGAGAGAGCAGATGGGGCCTCGGTATAACGTCTCATCTGAAAGACGGCACCTCCGACAATGCAGCACTCCCTCAGCACTGCACTGGAGTTTCAGCCTAGCTTTATGTGCACAAGTCCCTGGAGACTTGAACCCACAACCTTAGGACTATCAGAGGCGAGTGTGCTACCAACGGAGCCACAGCTAAGGAGGACAAACCCAGCTTTCCAAGTCTCTCCACGTAACTGAAGTCCCTCATCCCTGGTACCATTCTGGTAAATCTGCCCTCAGTCTTCCCTGCTCTAAGAAGAACTATCGCAGTTTCTTCAGTTTCTCCAGATAACTGAAACTCTTCATCCCTGGCACCATTCGAATAAATTTCCACCGCGCCCTCTCTGAGGCCTTGGCGTACTTTCTAAAATGTTGACATGTACAGGATTGGGCACAATACTCTAGCTGATGTCTAACTAGTTATTTATAAAGAATTTGGCAGGGAGAGGGGCACCAGAATGAAACATTAGCGAGGATATGCAAGGTGCACAGAGGACTGAGAGAGACAAACAGCATTAGGAGAAAGAGTACTTCAGAAATAGGAAGGTTCAGACGTGGGCGCGGGATGGGGGGGCGGGGTGGGGGGTGGGCGGGTGCGAAATGCAAGGTCGACTAAAACGGGTTTACAGTGCATGTGCATCATAAGGTTGGCGAACTGCAGGCAAAAGTAGCCACGTGGGATTATGATATGTTCATAAAGTGGCAATAACGGAAACCGGGCTCAAACAAGGTGATGAATGGACACTTGATGTTCCTGACTACAAAATATTCAGGAAAGATAGAGATGGAAAACAGTAGCGGGTAGCAGTATTAATCAAATATACTGTTACAGCACTAGAAAGTGATGATACACTTGAGGGTTCAAAGAGTTCAAAGACAGAATCTATTTGGTTAAAATTAAGGAACAATAGAGGAGCTATTACACTGCTGGGTGTATAATATAGGTAACCAAATAGCGCAAAGGAGATAGAGGAGCAAATTTGCAGGCAAATTGCGGATGGCTACAAGAACTTTAGAGTAGTGATAACGGGGCACTTCACTTGTCCGAATATAGACTGGGGAAGAATTCCTAAAATGTGTACAGGAAATTATCCTGATTAGTATGTTCCCAGTCCAACAAGAAAGGATGATAGTAGCCATGATGTGGAGATGCCGGTGTTGGACTGGGGTGGACACATGTGAAAAGTCGCACAACACCAGGTTATAGTCCAACAGCTTTATTTGAAATCACAAGCTTTCGGAGCGCTGCTCCTTCGTCAGGTGAAGTCTTCACCTGACGAAGGAGCAGCACTCCGAAAGCTTGTGATTTCAAATAAAGCTGTTGGACTATAACCTGGTGTTGTGCGACTTCTAACAAGAAAGGAAGTAGTGCTGGATCTAGTTCTGGGGAATGAGTCGGGGAAGTGGAGTCTGTTTCAGTGAGTGAGTATTTGGGAAACAGTCATCACAATATCATTAGGTTTAGACTAGTTATGGAACAAGACAAGGAAAAATCAAACGTGAAAACATTTAAATAGAGGACGGCTAATTTCAAAGAGTTGAAAAGGGTTCTGGCACAGGTTGATTGGAATCTCAGATTCGTAGGCAAAACAGTAAATGAGCAACTGGAGGCCTTCAAAGAGGACATAGTTCGGGTACAGACTAGACCATTGCCACAAGAGGGAAAGGAAGGGCATTCAAAGCTAGAGCTCCCTGGATGACTAAAGATATGGGGCTGGGCGGGGTGGGGGGGGGGGAAGTTCGGTTGTTTAGCGCCTCCTGTTAGCACCTTCAGGGGCGCTAATGGGGCGCTAACAACTTACTGCCCATGTACGGTGATCTTAGCACTACCTCCGAAATTGACCTGGCAGTTTGCGGTGGCGCTAAACACTACCGCCATGATTTACATGTGCCCAGAGATTGTGATGTCATCCAAGGGCGCATCACCCTGGTAGCGCCCCAGGCTGGAAATTGATTCTCGACCCCTGCATCAGCGACTGGTAGAGGGACATGGTTTGCAGTCGGCTGGGGGAGCGCTGTTTAAAGGCTTGCGTTTCATTCTTTTTCAAGTCAGCAATCAATTCTGCATTCGCAGGTTGAGAGAAGGAGAGGGGCATCTGGAGACATTTAACGCTATCCTGCTTGAAGGAGTTTTGGTCGTCAGCAAGACTTCCCAGGTTCCCATTTGTGTAAGCTTTATTTCTGCTACATTTAGAAGATTTAATGGGGGCTGTACTAACGTGGTCCCTCGTCCTCCAGCTTCACCGTCGGTGGCAGTGGAAGTGGAGAGAGAGAGAGGAAAACGTGGCCAGAGGGAGGAGGGGCAACAGAGCTCTACACAGGAGACCTTACCCTCCCAGTGAGGATCCAGCTTTGTGTTCCTCCTCCTGTCTTGCATCGCTGCCACTGGGAGGCTGAGGGACAGGCTGGTCAGATGGTGGCTCACTATCTGAAAGCAGAAGGGCACTACAGTGGCTTTAACGTGAGGGCAGAGGACAGGAAGGGAGCAAGGAATGGAGATAATACAGTTAGATGGAAAGTGGGGTAGGCTCGTGTTGTGAGGGGAAAGTGGTATGAGAGAGGAGAAAGAGATGCTGAACATACCGTTGCTGTCCCCAAGGGGGTCGACCTCTCCAACTGCCACAGCACCTACGACATGGCTCGCGATTAATCTGTGAACTCGCTCCTCCAGCTGTGTGAGGGGGTGCAGCTCCATCTGACCTCCTCCCATGCGTTGTTGCTCCCTTCTGTTATGAGAAAGCATGGCCTGCAAGAAAAAGGACAGCGTGTGAGTGAGTGTGCAGCCATGTGTTTGGCAGATTTGCCTACCATAGTTGAATAGCCGTTAATGTGTGTTAAGGTGTGAGTTGTGGATGTGACATTTAGTAAATGGGCATATTTGTTGGGTGTGTGTTGGGGATTTGGCATTTTACACTGTTTGTGCACAGAGTGAGTTTGAGATAGTGGGATGTAAAGGTAGGACAAACATCGACTCACCCTGACCACCCGAGTGAGTTCATTGAACTTCCTGTGCCATGGGTGTGAGTCCTTTGGACCAGGCTTCTGAATGATATGTAATGGACCACATCCCTCTACATCATTGTGAATTCCCGGGGTAATGGCCTCCTGCCATGTCTGGAAACAGCGCTGTTCGTCGGCCTTCCACAGTCACAACCATAGCCTCCAATGCCTGATTACTGAACCGGCGAGCTCTCTCCATGGGCCTCTGAGCAGCCATGATAATAGTTGCTGAAGATTTGCAACTCCTTGCAGGCCCAGGTCAAACGCAGCAATGATCAGGGTGAGGCTGTGCAACATGATGAACCTTCCCTTTAAGAACTGGAAGGCGGCAGTATATCTGAGAAAAAGATAATTGACAGTGCCTGAGCTTGAGTAGCACTCTGAGGTAGCGCCCCGTTCCCCGACGTTAGATCACTAAGAGAAGAGTGTAGCGCTTGATGTAGTGTTCCAATCACCTCAAGGGGCACTGGACATGAACTTACCGGTCACCGGCGATAATTTGCGACGGGTGCTAAATTTTGTGCCCGGCAGATATTCGTGGCCCAAAACAGTCAAAACAAAATTTTCCCCCCATGTAGATTAAAATGAACCTGAAAAAGGAAGTTTGTGATATATGTCCGGTTCATAATTCAGTGGAGAACAAAGCTGAACACAGAAAGTACAGGGGAGCACTGAAAAACGAAATAAGGAAGACAAAGTGATTGATTGAGAACAGATTAGCGAGTAAAATAAAAGGGAACCCATAAGTTTTTTACAAACATACAAGTAGTGAAAGGGTAGTCAAAGAAAGGGTGGGGCCGATTAGGGAACAAAAAGGAAATATTCTTGTGGAGGCAGAGGGCATGGCGGAGGTACTAAATAAATACGTTGCATCTGTCTTTACCAAGGAAGAAGATGCTGCCAAAATCATACTGAAAGAGGAAGCAGTTGAGATACTGGATGAGATAAAAATTAATAAAGAGGAGGTACTAGAAAGGCTGGCTGTACTTAACAACAACAACAACAACTTGTATTAATATAGCGTCTTTGACATAGTAACACGTCCCAAGGTGCTTCGCAGGAGTATTATAAGAAAAACATTTGACACCGAGCCACATAAGGAGAAATTAGGGCAGGTGACCAGTAGCATTGGTTAAAGAGGTAGGTTTTAAGGGGCGTCTTAAAGGAGGAAAAGATGTAGAGAGGCGGTGAGGTTTAGGCAGGGAATTCCAGAGCTTAGGGCCCAGGCAACAGAAGGCATGCCCAACAATCTTTGAGCGATTATAATCAGGGATGCTCAAGAGGGCAGAATTAGAGGAATGCAGAGATCTCTGAGGGCTGTGGGGCTGAAGGAGATGACAGAGATAGGGAGGGGCGAGGCCACGGAGGAAGTTGAAAACATGGATGAGAATTTTGTAATCGAGTCACTGCTTATGAAAGGATTATTACTAGTCCTAGCCCTTTTCGGGCTACCCCAGATCAGGCGTATTCCCCAGACGCTCACCTTCAACTAAAGTTAGAGGTTGCCGGATCCTAAAGTTGCTTAATTGGTCTAAATGTCCAGACTATCTCTCCCTAAAGGAAAGGAGCAGCCTGACGATGTTACCGTCCTCCAGATAGCACTTTTAATAAGTTTAGCTAGACTGTAACCATCCGGATATTATGAGGGTCCGGAAAACTCCCCCAGAATTCTGCAACTCCTCACCAAAGAGTGTACAGTGATTGAGTTCACGAGTTTCATACAGAAGTACTATGTGAGACAATTCTAAAAAAATATAGATTTATTAAGAACCGACATGCAGTTTACAGTAGATGTTTCAGTCGCAACATTAACAGCTCAAAATACAAAATTATTTTACAATCTTATTATCAGAGATCCTTATTCTCAAATCTTAACTTTGTTACATTTTTACATTTCTTAGTTTATTCCAGAATATCCACCAAAATCAAATACAAGTATCTTTGATCCCCGAGACCACAAGAGTTGAAAACTTGCAGAGATTGCCTCTGAAGTTAAGAGCCTCTTTGCCCCTTCCAGTGAATTCTGTATTCCTATTTGAAAGTTCTATATTTATACTCTTTCTCAGTGGTATATCCTTTGAAGTTTTCTGTTGATGTAAGCTAATTATCTCTCGTCATTTTTCTGTTGACCACTTCTATTCTTACAGGTAGTTCAGCTTTTGGTTTCAGACTCGTGTCTCTACTTTAGGTGTTTCAAGTTCATCATAAAAAACGTTTGTAACAGATGTTAAACTTAAATAAGGGCAACTTTGAGGGTATGAGGCGTGAATTGGCGAGCTTAGATTGGCAAGCGATATTTAAGGGGTTATCAGTGGAAGGGCAATGGCAGACATTTAGAGATCGCATGGATGAACTTTAGCAATTGTACATCACTGTCTGGCGTAAAAATAAAAAAGGGAAGGTGGCTCAACCATGGCTAACAAGGGAAATCAGGGATAGTATTCAAAGCAAGGAAGTGGCATGCAAATTGGCCAGAAGTAGCAGCAAACCCGGGGGCTGGGAGAACTTTAAAACTCAGCAGAGGAGAACGAAGAGTTTAATTAGGGCAAGGAAAATAAAATATGAAAGGAAGCTTGCGGAGAACATTAAAACGGACTGCAAAAGCTTCTATAAATATGTAAAAAGAAAGAGGTTAGTAAAAACAAACGTAGGTCCCCTGCAGTCAGAAACAGGGGAAGACATAATGGGGAACAAAGAAATGGCAGATCAATTGAACAAGTACTGTGGTTCGGTGTTTACTGTGGAGGACACAAACAACCTTCCGGAAATAAAAGGGATCAAAGGATCTGATAAGAGGGAGGAGCTGAGGTAAATCCTTATCAGTCGGGAAAAAAGTGTTGGGGAAATTGATGGGACTGAAGGCTGATAAATCCCCAGGGCCTGATGGTCTGCATCCCAGAGTACTTACGGAGGTGGCCTTGGAAACAGTGGATGCATTGACGATCATTTTCCAACATTCCTTAGATTCTGGATCAGTTCCGAAGGAGTGGTGGGTAGCTAATGTAACCCCTCATTTAAAAAAAGGAGGGAGGGTGAAAGCAGGGAATTATAGACCGGTCAGCCTGACATCGGTGGTGGGTAAAATGATGGAATCAATTATTAAAGATGTCATAACAGACCATTTGGAAAGTGGCGACATGATAGGTCCAAGTTTGCATGGATTTTTGATAGGGAAATCATGCTTGACAAATCGTCTGGAATTTTTTTAGAAAGTTTCCAATAGGGTGGACGGGGGGGAGCCAGGAGATGTGGCGTATTTGGACTTTCAGAAGGCCTTCGACAAGGTCCCACACAAGAGATTGGTGTGCAAAGTTAAAGCACATGGGATTGGGGGTAATGTGTTGACGTGGATTGAGAACTGGTTGGCACACAGGAAACAAAGAGTAGGAGTAAATGGGTACTTTTCAGAATGGCAGGTAGTGACCAGCGGGGTACCGCAGGGTTCGGTGCTGGGGCCCCAGCTGTTTACATTATATATTAATGATTTGGACGAAGGGATTAATTGCAATATCTCCAAATCTGCGGATGACACTAAATTGGGAGGCAGTGTGAACAATGAGGATGATGCTAGGAGGCTACAGAGTGACTTGGACAGTTTGGGTGAATGGGCAAATGTATGGCAGATGAAGTACAATGTGGATAAATGTGAGGTTATCCACTTTGGTGGTAAAAATAGGGAGGCTGACTATTACCTGAATGGTGGCAGATTAGGGAAAGGGGAGGTGCAACGAGACCTGGGCGTCATGGTACATCAGTCACTGAATGTGGGAAGGCAAGTGCAGCAGGCAGTCAAGAAAGCAAATGGCATGTTGGCCTTCATAGCAAGGGGATTTGAGTACAGGAGTAGGGAGGTGATGCTACAGTTATACAGGGCCTTGGTGAGGCCACACCTGGAGTATTGTGTGCAGTTTTGGTCTCCGAACTTGAGGAAGGACATTCTTGCTATTGAGGGAGTGCAACGAAGGTTCACTAGATTGATTCCTGCGATGGCCAGACTGACATATCAAGAAAGACTGGATCAACTGAACTTGTATCCTCTGGAGTTCAGAAGAATGAGGGGGGATCATATAGAGACGTTTAAAATAATGACTGGTTTAGACAAATTAGATGCGGGCAGAATGTTTCCAATGTTAGGGAAAACTAAAACCAGGGGTCACAGTCTAAGGATAAAGGGGTAGCCATTTAAGACTGAGATGAGGAGGAACTTCTTCACCCAGAGAGTGGTGAATCTGTGGAATTCTCTACCACAGAAGGTTGTTGAGGCCAGTTCGCTAAATATATTGAAAAGGGAGTTAGATATAATACTCACAACTAGGGGTATCAAGGGGTATGGCGAGAAAGCAGGAATGGGGTACTGAGGTAGCATGTTCAGCCATGAACGCATTGAATGGCGGTGCAGGCTCGAAGGACCGAATGGTCTACTCCTGCACCTATTTTCTATGTTTCTATGTTTCTATGTATCTATTTGATGTCATTCTCACAAAGGTTTTCTATTCAATTGTTAAGTCACCTTAGCTGGTTGTAAGCAGACTTCGTGTCTCCTCAGTGTTCCAAGTTCAACACAAAAACAATGTGATGGCTGTTGCATCTATTGATGTCATATTTATGAAAGTCTTCTGTTTGTATCTTTTGCATTTAGAACACCTCGACCGGATGCATCAATGTCTTCTTAGCTACCTCAGTTGGTTGTATTCAGAATCGAGTCTCCATGTTTCACTTGATGTCATATATATGAAGGCATATGTTTCTTTAATTTATGTGATTCATTTCAAAGTGTTGTTTTAAGAGACATTTAACTGGGTATGGTATTGTCTTTTTTCCAAGCTGCAGACTTTCTGGTAGCTCTAACCCTCTGCTTCAATGAGGCTATTGTTTTAGTGTCAACAACTTATCTTATCTCAAAAGCTTGTATGCTGTTTACAGCTTTTCATTGTTGAGGCTTCCAGATTTTCAATCCCAGTCTGTCATGTTTTAATCAGAATTCTTTCATAGAATGGTGTATTTTCCTGAATATGGCATATTCCTTCACACTTAACCGGGAGCCAATGTCAATCAGCGAGTACTGGGGTGTGGGGTGAACGGGACCTGGTGCGAGTCAAGACATGGGCAGCCGATTTTTGGATGACCTCAAGTTTACATACGGTAGAATGTGCGAGGCCAGCCAGGAGTATGTTGCAATAGTTAAGTCTAGAGGCATGGGTGAGGGTTTCAGCAGCGGATGAGCTGAAGCAAGGGCGGAGACGGGCGATGTTACAAAGGTGGAAACAGAAGGTCTTACTTATGCTGCGGATATGTGGTCGGTAGCTCAATTCACGTTTAATTATGACACCAAAGTAGATGAAACGTAGATTAAAGTAGATAAGTCACCAAGACCGGATGTGATGCATCCTAGGATGCTGATGGAAGTAAAGGTGGAAATTGAGGAGGTACTGGCCATAACCTTCCTAATCCTCCTTAGATATGGGGGTGCTGCCAGAGGACTGGAGAATTGCAAATGTTAAACCCTAGTCCACGAACTGAAATGCACTGCCTGAGAGGGTGGTGGAGGCAGATTCAATTATGGCTTTCTAAAGGGAATTGGATAAGTACCTGAAGTAAAAAATAGCAGGTCGACGGGGAAAGGGCGGGGGAGTGGAACTAGCTGAAGTGTTCTTAAAGAGAGCCGGCAAGGACTCGACGGCCGAATAGGCTCCTTCTTTGCTGTAAACATTCTATGATTCAATGTGATATCATCCTCTGTGCCTCCCCCATGTAATCCAGCCCCCTTAGATTGCACAGTTGGAACTGTACCCCTTGTGTATTACCCTCGGTGAAAATCGCCCTTGTGAAACTGCAACTCCTGAGAAACCCCAACCTTGTGAAGCTCCACCATCCGTGTAACCACACCTCCTGTGAAACCCCATCCCAGTGGAAACTTCCACCCTGCGAAACTCCCCTCTGTGAAACTCCAACACCTATGAAACTCCACCGATTGTGAAACACCACTCCCCGAAAAACTCACCCCCCTCTGAAACTCCCCATTTGAAACTCTGCCCGTGTAACCCCAACCCCTGGGAATCTCTCCCCTTAAGACTCTCCTTTGAAATTCCCCACTTTGAAACTCGTCTCCCTGTAAAACTCTTGCCCGGTGAATCTCCTCCCTATGAAAATCCCCCCCCCCACCCGTGAAACTAAACGCTGTGAAACTGCGCCACCACTCCTGAGAAACAACTGTCCGTGAAACTCAAAACGTGAAACGCCCCCATGTGGAACTTCCTCCTGTGAAACTGTTCCCCTGTGAAACTCCTGCCCTTGAAACTCCCTCCTGTGAAACTCTCCCCGGAGAAACACCCTTCTGTGAAATTAACCCCTGTGAAACTGCGCCAACCCCCCTGTGAAACTCCTCCCTGTGAAACTCCTCCCCGTGAAACTCCCCACGTGAAACGTCCCCATGTGGAACACCCACCTGTGAAAGTGCTCCCCTGTGAAACTACACCAACTGTAAAACATTTTCCCTGTGAAATTCCCACCCTGTGAAACTCCCCCTCTGTGAAACTCCATTCCCTGTGAAACTCCCTCCTGCTTGTGGTTGATGCTGGATAAGGAAGCTATAGCCTGTAGGAGTGGTTGATACTGAAGAAGAAGGACGCTGTAGACTGCAGGAAGATAACAATAAATTGGTCAGGTGGGCAGAACAGTGACAAATGGAATCCAATCCGGAGAAGTGTGAGGTAATGCATTTGGGGAGGGCTAACAAGGAAAGGGAATACACATAAGAACATAAGAACATAAGAAATCGGAGCAGGAGTCGGCCATTCGGTGCTTCGAGCCTGCTCCGCCATTCAATGAGATCTTCTGCCTCAACTCCATTCACCGGCCCTATCGCCATATCTCTTGATGCCCTTACTAGTCAGAAATCGAGCGACTTCTGTTTTAAGTAGACCCAATGACTGAGCCTCCACAGCCTTCTTGGGTAGAGAATTCCAAAGATTCACCACCCTTTGTGAGAAGAAATTTCTTCTCATCTCAGTCCTGAATGGCCGACCCTTTATCTTGAGGCTGTGGCCCCTGGTTCTAGACTCCCCAGCCAAGGGGCACATTTTCCTAGCATCCAACCTGTCAAGCCCTGCAATAATTTTATATGCTTCAATAAGATCCCCTCTCATCCTTCTGAATTCAAGAAAATACAGGCCTAGTTTACTCAATCTCTTCTCATACGAAAGTCCTGCCATCCCAGGAATCAATCTCGTGAACCTTCTTTGCACTCCCTGTATGGCAAGTATATCCTTCCCTAGGTAAAGAGACCAAAATTGTACACAGTACTCCAGGTGTGTTCTCACCAAGGCCCTATATAATTGGAGTAAGACTTATTTACTGCTGTACTCAAATCCTCTTGTAATGAAGGCCAGCTTACCATTTGCCTTCCTAAAAATTTGCTGCACCTGCACATTAACTTTCTGTGACTCATGTACAAGGACACCCAGGTCCCTTTCAGCATCTGCATTCCCCAATCTTTTACCATTTAGGAAATACTCTGCCTTTCTGTTTTTTCTGCCCATTGGATAACTTCACATTAATCCACGTTATATTCCAGCTGCCATCTTCTCGCCAACTCACTGCGCCTGTCGAGATCCCCTTGAAGCCACTTCACATCCTCTTCGCATCTGACACTGCCACCTAGCTTTGTATCATCAGGAAAGTTGGAAATGTTGCATTTAGTTTCCTCATCCAAATCATTGATATAGTTTGTGAATAGCTGGGGTCCAAGCACTGATCCTTGCGGTACCCCACCTGCCATCCTGAAAAAGACACGTTTATCCCTACTCTTTGTTTTCTGTCTGTTAACCAATTCTCAATCCATGCTAGTATATTACCCACATTCCATGTGCCCTAAATTTGTTCACCAACCTCTTCTGCGGGACCTTATTGAAGGCCTTCTGAAAACCCAAATACACCACATCTACCAGTTCCCCTTTGTCTACTCCACTAGTTATAACCTCAAAGAACTCCAATAGGTTTGTTAAACAGGATTTCCATTTCATAAATCCATGTTGACTCTGCCCAATCTTACTATTAGTTTCTAATTGCCCAGTTATTGCATCTTTATAATAGATTCCAGCATTTTCCCAAACACTGATGTGAGGCTAACACGTCTGTAGTTACCCGTTTTCTCTCTCCCTCCTTTCGTAAACAGCGGAGTTACATTTGCTATTTCCATTCTGCAGGAACCGTTCCAGAATCTATAGAATTTTGGAAGATGACAACAAATGCGTCCACTATCCCAATGGCCACCTCTTTCAAAACCCTAGGATGTAAGTCATCCGGTCCTTGGGATTTAACGACTTTTAGTCCCATTAACTTTGCTGATACTGTTTTTTTTACGAAAAATAATTTCTTTAAGTTCCTCATTCTCGGCACACCCTCGGTTTCTCGTAATTCTGGGAGTTTTTTTGTGTCTTCCTCCGTGAAGACAGAAACAAAGTATTTATTTAATTTCTCAGCCATTTCCTCATTCCCCATAATAAATTATCCCGTCTCTGATTGCAAAGGACCTACATTTACCTTTGCCAGTCTTTTCCTTTTCAAATATCTATAGAAGCTTTTACAATCAGTTTTGATAATTTTTCGCTAGT
The DNA here is from genome assembly GCA_030390025.1 of Squalus acanthias. Classification (NCBI taxonomy): domain Eukaryota; kingdom Metazoa; phylum Chordata; class Chondrichthyes; order Squaliformes; family Squalidae; genus Squalus; species Squalus acanthias. The sequence goes on from JASTWF010000079.1 coordinate 536,092, forward strand.
TAGTGCTCATATTCCTTTATCCCTTTCTTTATTAATTTATTGGTCTCCCTTTGCTGATTTCTAAAAAGATCCCTATCCTCAGGCTGACCGCTTTTTCTGCCAACTTTATAAGCTTCCTCCTTTGACTTAATACTAGCTTTAATTTCTTTTGTTAGCCATGGTTGGATCACTTTTCCTTTTGGGTTTTTATGCCCTAGAAGAATATATGTTTGTTGCAAATTATGCATTATTTCCTTGAATGTTAGCCATTAAATGGTATGACACTGAGTGGTGTAGAGGAACAAAGGGACATTGGAGTGCACGTCCACAGATCCCTGAAGGTAGCAGGCCAAGTAGATAACTTGGTTAAGAAGGCATACGGAATGCTTGCCTTTTTAGCCGTGGCATAGAATACAAATGTGAGAAGTCGCACAACACCAGTTTATAGTCCAACAGTTTTACTTGAAATCACAAGCATTCGGAGCGCTGCTCCTTCGTCACGTGAAGGGTACAACTTATAAACAAAAAGGGGGCAAGCACTTTGCTGGGAGTGAACTATAGGCCCCCAAACATTCAGGGGGAGATAGAAGAACAGATATGTAGGCAAATCTCAGAGAAGTGTAGAAATAATAGGGTAATAATAGTAGGAGATTTCAACTTCCCCAATATTAACTGGGATAGTCAGAGTGTGAAAGGCTTAGCGCGTGCGGAATTTTTAAAGTGCATCCAGGAGAGCTTTTTGAGCCAGCATGCAGAAAGTCCTACAAGAAACGGGGCGGTACTGGACCTACTTCTCGGGAATGTAGCCGGGCAAGTGTTAGATGTGTCAGTGGGAGAGCATTTTGGTGAGAGTGACCATAATTCGAGGAGATTTAAGGTAGTCATGGAAAAGGACAAAAATGGACCGGAAATAAAGTTTCAAAATTGGGGGAAGGACGATTTTAATATGATAAGGCAGGATCTGGTCAAAGTGGACTAGGATCAGCTACTTGTAGGAAATACCACATCAGAGCAGTGGGAGTGTTTCAGAAAGGAAATAGAGAGAGTACAACGCCAACATGTTCCCGTAAAGGTCAAGGGGGGGACCAACAAGCCCAGGGAACACTGGATGTCAAGGGATATGTAAGAATGGATTTGAAAAAAAGGGAGGCTTTTGGCAGATACAAAGAACTAAAAACAGTGGAAGCCCGAGAGGAGTATGGAAAATGCAGGGGGGTACTTAAAAAAGAAATTAGGAGAGCGAAGAGGGGGCATGAAAAAACACTGGTGGGCAAAATAAAGGAAAATCCCAAGTAGTTTTATAAGTATATTGAGGGCAAGATGATAACCAGGGAAAGAGTAACGCCCATTAGGGACCAAAGTGGCAATCTGTGTGTAGAGCGGGAAGATGTTGGTGAAGTTTTAAATGAATATTTTGCATCTGTGTTCACTATGGAGAAGGACGTTGTAGTCATAGAAATCATGCATGGGTATTGTGATATACTATAACAAGTTAGTATTGAGAGGGAGGAGGTACTAGCGGTTTTAGCTGGCTTAAATGTGGATAAATCCCCAGGCCCAGGCGAGATGTATCCCAGACTGCTATGTGAGGCAAGGGAGGAGATTGCAGGGGCTCTGACACAAATTTTCAGATCCTCTCTTGCCACAGTGGAGGTACCAGAGGACTGAAGGACAGCAAACGTAGTTCCATTATTCAAGAAGGTTAGTAGGGATACACCAGGGAATTACAGGCCAGTGAGCCTAACATCAGTGGTAGGGAAATTATTTGAAAAAAATCTGAGGGACAGAATTAGTCTCCACTTAGAGAGACAAGCATTAATCAAGGATAGTCAGCATGGCTTTGTCAGGGGGAGATCCTGTCTGACGAATATGATTGAATTTTTCGAGGGTGTGACGAGGTGCGTGGATGAGGGTAGTGCAGTTGATGTAGTCTACATGGACTTCAGTAAGGCTTTTGACAAAGTCCCGCATGGGAGACTGTCCAAGAAGGTAAGAGCCCATGGGATTCAGGGCAATTTGGCACGTTGGATCCAAAATTGGTTTAGTGGCAGGAGGCAGAGGGTGATGGTCGAAGGTTGTTTTGTGACTGGAAGCTTGTGTCCAGTGTTGTACCGCAGGGATCGGTGCTAGGTCTTTTGCTGTTTGTAGTGTACATTAATGATTTAGATATGAATGTAGGAGGTATGATCAGTAAGTTCGCAGATAACACGAACATTGGTGGAGTGGGAAATAGCGAGGAGGGAAGCCTCAGGCTACAGGACGATATAGACGGGTTGGTCAGATGGGCAGAACAGTGGCAAATGGAATTTAACCCTGAAAAGTGTGAAGTGATTCATTTTGGGAGGAATAACAAGGCAAGGGACTACACAATGAATGGTAGGACCACAGGAAGGGCAGAGGATCAGTGGGATTTGGTGTGCATGTACATCGATCCCTGAAGGCTGCAGGACAGGTAGATAAGGTGTTAAAAAGGCATATGGGATACTTGCCTTCATTAGCCGAGGCATAGAATATAAGAGCAGGGCGGTTATGATAGAACTGTACAAAACGCTAGTTAGGCCACAGCTGGAATACTGTGTGCAGTTCTGGTCGTCACAAAATAGGAAGGAAGTGATTGCATTGGAGTGGGTGCAGAGGAGATTCACCAGGATGTTACCTGGGCTGGAGCGCTTCAGCTATGAAGAGAGACTGGACAGGATGGGGCTGTTTTCCTTAGAGCAGAGAAGGCTGTGGGGGGACCGGATTAAGGTGTACAAAATTATGAGGGGCATAGATAGGATAGATAGAAAGGAACTTTTACCCTTAGTAGAGGGGTCAATAAACAGGGGGCATAGTTTCAAGGTAAGGGACAGGCGGTTTAGAGGGGATTTGAGGAAAAACGTTTTCACCAAGAGGTTGGTTGGAATCTGGAACTCACTGCCTGAAAGGGTGGTAGAGGCATGAATCCTCACAACATTCAAGAAGCATTTAGATGAGCACTTGAAACGCGATAGCATACAAGGCTACGGATCAAGTGCTGGACAATGGGATTAGAATAGACAGGGCTTGATGGCGAGCGCGGACACGATATGCCGAAGGGACTCTTTCTGTACTGTATAAATGTATGACTCTTTGATTCTGTGACTATATGGTACTTTAGGCATGACTGCACATGGATGTTGCTCTGAGTAGACTTAATGTCCCATTTGCTTTGCCCAGTGACAGTTGTTCCAATTCTTCTGTGTTCTTTGCTTGACGAGTTGTAAATTGAACTGATATCGTGGGGCTGACGGACTTGGTGTTCGGTATTACTCCCCTAAACAGGTGGGCCGGCGGAATTACGGGAATGGGGAAATTGACATCAGGTCATCACTGAGAGAGCTGGAGCATTCTGACACAGACACTGATCGGCGGCAGCATTTCCTGCTCTAAGTCAATCAAACCGCCTCTCGTGCATTGGCGACAGTTCAGAGAAGGTTCACGAGGCCGATTCCGGAGACGAAGAGGTTGTCTTATGAAGAAAAGTTGAGCAGGTTGGGCCTATTCTCATTGGACTTTAGAAGAATGAGAGGGGATCTTAATGAAACATATAAGATTCTGAAGGGGCTTGACACGGTAGATGCAGAGAGGATGTTTCCCCTCGAGGGGGAATCTAGAACTAGGGGGCATAATTTCAGAATAATGGGCACCCATTTAAATAGGAAATGAGGAGGAATTTCTTCTCTCAACGGATCGTGAATCTTTGGAATTCTCTTCGCCAGATAGCTGTGGAGGTTGGGTCATTGAATATATTAAAGGTGGAGATAGACAGATTTTTGAATAGTAATGGAGTCATGGGTTATGGGGAGCGGGCAGGGAAGTGGAGTTGAGGCCAAGATCAGATCAGCCATGATCTCATTTAATGGCGGGGCAGTTTCGAGGGGTCAAATGACCGACTCCTGCTCCGACGTCTTATGTTCTTATGTTCTCACGTTCGCAAACAGCGCCACAGTCTGAAGTAGGGGTTTATTGCTGACATGGGTGGGGGTATTACAGAAGTGGATCTGCTTCGTCATCATTTCTGACACTAACATCTAATGGGTGCAACATTCAGTCGACGTGCCCCCAATTATATTCTGGAGCTCGTCCATCTTTCACTCCTTGAACCTTGCGTTCACAGCAGTTTTATGTGAGTCTCGCAGTTCAAAAGTGATAACAAATAACTCGCTAATATTTATGTGTACCTTTTATTATTTTTCGCGGGCATTAGTGCTGCTGGACATCAGCGCTGAGCATTGATTTTGTTTTCATTAATATAACGTAACATGTGTTTAATTCCGGTCGAGGTAAAGATCCCTTTAGAATCTTCAAACGCTAAGTGGAACAAATGACAGATTCCGCTGGAAAGAGGCGGCCGTCGATATTTGAATATTAAGGGAATCAAGGGATATGAGGATAGTGCAGGAAAGTGGAGATGAGGTAAAAGATCAGCCATGATCTTATTGAATGGCGGAGCAGGCTCGAAGGGCCAAATGGCCTACTCCTGCTCCTATTTCTTATGTTCTTATGTTCTTATGTTCTTATGTCAGCGAGCACAGGAGTGATGGGTGAACCAAACTGATGTAACTGTAAGGACAGAGAAACCCAATCTGAGCTGGAACAGGGGCAATAACTGAATTGTAATGTCCCAACCGAAGCTCTAGTTCGTGTTTCTTTCATTTTTAACCAGTCTCAGAATCAGTGTCCAGGGAGATTTCACCACCTTCTTCAGCTCTTCTCTGAACTTCTTCTGGGTCGCTGCATAAATACACGTGTTTGGAGAGGAACTCAAATACTTCAGCATGGCTCCGGTTTCAGTGGCGATATAGGCTGGGTTTGTGAATTCGCCTCGATAATAAGTGGTGTTTGTCATTCTGGTGGTTAAGAAAGTCACGGCAGTTGTCAGCCACAGCACTATAAAATGCCCGATATAGTGAAGAGCAAGATGATGGATTTCCCTCGGTTCTCCATCTCCGGATCATTCTGAACCTCCCTGCTGCGATCCCGGAGTCCCCTGCGCGATCTATTGGCCACTTAAATCCGCCTGATTATCAAAGAATTAAACAAGGCGATTAAAGCGAAAGGAAGCCGAACGAGCCAGATGCTGTAGAACCAGCAGTAGGGTATTGCCCCGGGTAAGGAGAAAAAAGCCACACTGTTCCGACAGCCCCACTGCACGTTGTCGATCATTCGTTCAGCTTCATATACAAACAAAATGGGGATGTCCGTCACAAAGATAAAAACAGAGAGCGTTGTTATAAGCGCGGCCGCTGTTCTTGCGGTGCAATACTTTGTTTTAAACTTCTGGTAGCAGAGAGCTACAAATCGGTCAAATGTGAAGGAGACGGTGAACCAGACCGACAAATCGAGGGCCACAGCATTCAGGTATAGAATTGCCCGACACACAGGAGTGTGGGACAGGAAGGAAAGTGGGAAATGATGAGTGAAAATATAATACACCATTACATTGATGATCATGACCAGTTGATCCGCTGTTGCCATGGCCACCATGTAGACAGATATACACTTTGAATGGCCGCAGTTTCCTCGGGAGAGAATCACAATTGTCACCAAGTTCGCTGTAAGAAAGAGAGAGGAGAGAAATAATGTTCCAGCGTCGGATTGAAATATATATGGAGATATCTGTTGGGAACATTTTACTCCAGTCAGTGTGATTGTCCACACGGAGCAGTGTGAGAACAGAATTAGTATTGGAGCCATAACCTGGGAATCCCACCCAGACATTTTAATTAGCTGCTGCAGTATTCCCTCTGCACGGGGTGACACACGGTCCGAAAATTCGCTAAAAAGAACATTGTCACATCAGTGAGGTTATCGGATTAAAGGGAAGGGGGGAGTGAGGACACGCGGTTCACCAGTTTTTTTTTCCGGTAAATTCCGACTATATAATGTTGACATCCGGGAAATTCGTTACCTTATCCAACAGGCTGTGTGAAAAGGGAGACAGTTAACACCTATTAACTCACCGGGGACACCGACGGCTGCGAGAATCGGGTAGTAAATCTCCTTTATCTGTAGAATAGTTGGTCGCCTCATTTTCCGTGAGAATGCGAGAATTCTGTCGGAGATGACAGACTCTGACCAGCGCACGGCAGAGGCGAAGGAAGGGAACCGATATTTATACTCACATCAAACCTCCAGTGAGTCAGTCAGGTTACAACATGATTAGCATTAGTTACAGTCATTTAACAAATAGATTCAGTTAAGTAGCAGTTTGTCTGGCACTTCAAATTGAGAAAATTAGTGAAATGGTTATTGGACAGTTCAAAAAAAATAAAAAAAAGTTCTTCAAAATTGATAGTTGAATTTCCCAGCCCTGGGGCTGAGCGTCTTCCTGCAGGATTGGTGAAGCCAGCTCCACTTATACTAATCGTCCTGACCCTGCCCTGGATTCAATCCAAGGAGTCCAAGCCCTCCAGAACAGGCGGTGTAACTACAGCTTCAGATTTGGTGATTACTTCAGCAGAGCAGCACTAGTTGTGACTGTGCTCCTCCGGTACTGGTGGTAATCTACACCTACACCAGAGGTGACCCTGCTCTTCTGTATAGTTCTAATGGTGCATGTACACTTAAACTGCAGGTGACCGTGCTGCTACGGTACTAGTGGTTCCCTTACCCTTACACTATATATGACCGCGTTCCTCCAGTACTTGCGGTTCCCTTGCACTTGCACTATTTGTGACCCTGCTCCTCCAGTACTAGTGGTTCCCTACACTTATTCTATATGTGACCAGCTCCTCCAGTACTAGTGGTTCCCCACACTTACACTATATGTGACCGTGCTCCTCCAGTACTAGTGGTTCCCCACACTTACACTATATGTGACCATCTCCTCCAGTACTAGTGGTTCCCTACACTTACACTAAGTGTGAGCAAGCTCCTCCAGTGCTGGTTGTTCCCTACCCTTACTCTGGATGTTACCGTGCTCCCCCAGTACTAGTGGTTCCCTACAGTTGCACAATATGTGAACATTTTCCTCCAGTCCTAGTGGTTCATTACATTTAATCTATATGTGACCGTGCTGCTTCCGTACTAATTGTTCCCGTCCCCTACGCTATATGTCACCATGCGACTCCAGTACTAATAGTTCAAATCACTTACAGTATATGTGGTTCCCTACACTTACACTATATGTGAACATGTTCCTCCAGTACTAATGGTTCCCTACACTTACAATATAAGTGACCGTGCTCCTCCAGTACTATGGGTTCCCCACACGTACTCTATTTGTGAGCGTGCTCCTTACACTATATGTGACCATTCTCCTCCAGTACTAGTGGTTCCCTACACTTACACTATATGTCACCATGCGTCTCCAGTACTAATAGTTCCCATCACTTACACTATATGTGATCATGTTCCTCCAGTACTAATGGTTCCCTACACTTACTCTATATTTGACCGTGCACCTCCAGTTCTAGTGGTTCCCTACCCTTACACTATATGTGACCGTTCTCCTTCAGTACTAGTGGATCTCTACACCTGCACTATTTTTCACCATGCTCCTCCAGTGCTAGTGGTTCCCTACACGTGCACTCTCTGAGACCATGCTTCTCCAGTATTAATGGTTCCGCACAGTTACACCATATGTGACCATGCTCCTCCAGTACTAGTGGCACCCTACACTTACACTTACACTTACACTACCTGGCACCTTTCGAAAAATCTCCTCCTTTCCATCTCTTAGGCCTAGACGTCCTTTCTAAAGTATTGACATGTACAGGATTGGGCACAATACTCTAGCTGAGGTCTAACCAGTTATTTATAAAGATTTTGGCAGTGAGAGGGGCACCAGGATTAAACATTAGAGAGGAGATACAAGGTGCACAGAGTACGGAGAGGGACAGACAGCATTAGAATAAAGTGTTGTTCAGACAAAAGAGGCTTTCAGACAGGGGAGGAAATGCATGGCAGACTAAGATGGGTTTACAGTGCATGTGCATCATTAGGTTGGTGAGCTGTAGGCACAAGTAGCCACATGGGATTATGCTATATACATATCGTGGCAATAACGGAAACCTTGCTCAAACAAGGCGAGGAATGGACAATTCATGTTTCTAGCTACAAAATATTCAGGAAAGATAGAGTTGGAAAACAGGAGCTGGTGGCAGTATTAATCAAATATATTGTTACAGCACTGGAAAGTGATGATGTATTTGAGGGTTCAAAGACAGAATCTATTTGGTTAGAATTCAAGAACAATAGACGAGCTATTACACTGCTGGGTGCATAATATAGGTAACCAAATAGCGCGAAGGTGTTAGATGAGCAAATTTGCAGGTAAATTGCAGAAAGCTGCAAGAACTGTAGATTAGTGATAACGGGGCACTTCGCTTCCTAATTCCTTAAATGTGTACAGGAGATTTACCTGATTAGTAAATTCCCAGTCCAACAAGAAAGGAAGCAGTGCTGGATCTAGTTCTGGGGAACGAGTCGGTGAAGTGGAGTCTGTTTAGGTGAGTAATCATTAGGGAAACAGTGATCACAATATAATTAGCTTTAGAATAGTTATGGAAAAGGACAAGGATAAATCAAACGTGAAAACATTCAAATAGAGGACGCTTAATTTCAAAGAGTTGAAAAGGGTTCTCGCCCAGGTTGATTGGAATCTCAGATTAGTAGTCAAAACAGTAAATGAGCAACGGGAGGCCTTCAAAGAGGAGATAGTTCGGGTACTGACTGGACCATTGCCACAAGAGGGAAAGGAAGGGCATCCAAAGCTAGAACACCCTGATGACTAAAGATATGGGGGGCAATGTTCTGTTGGTTAGCGCCTCCCGTTAGCACCTCCAGGAGTGCTAATGGGGTGCTAACAAATTACTACCCGTGTACGGTGATCATAGCGCTACCCGCGACATTTACCTGGCAGTTTGCGGTGGCACTAAACACTACCGCCATGATTTCCATGCGCCCAGAGATCGTGATGTCATCCAAGCGCGCATCGTCTCGGTAGCGCACCCGGCTGGAAATTGATTCTCGCCCCCTGCCTCAGTGCCTGCTGCTAGGAACCACCGGTAGAGGGGGACGGTTTGCAGTCGGCTGGAAGCTGGGGGAGCGCGATTTAAAGGCGTGCATTTCATGATTTTTCCTGTCGGCGTTCAATTCTGCATTCGCAGGTTGAGAGAAGGAGAGAGGCATCTGGAGACATTTAACGCTATCCTACTTGAAGGAGTTTTGTTAGTCAGCAAGGCATTCCAGGTTCCCATTTGTGTAAGTTTTATTACTACTACATTTAGAAGATTTAATTGGGGGCTGTACTAGCGCGGGGCCGCTTCCTCCAGCTTCACTGTCGGAGGCAGCGGAAGTGGAGAGAGAGAGAGAGAGGAAAACGTGGCCAGAGGGAGGAGGGCCAACAGAGCTCTGCACAGGAGACCTTACCCTCCCAGTGAGGCTCCAGCTTTGTGTTCCTCCTCCTGTCCTGCATCGCTGCCACTGGGAGGCTGAGGGACAGGCTGGTCAGATGGTGGCTCACTATCTGAAAGCAGGAGGGCACAACAGTGGCTTTAACGTGAGGGCAGGGGACAGGAAGGGAGAAAGGAATGGAGATAATATAGTTAGATGGAACGTGGGATCGGCTCGTGTTGTGAGGGGGAAGTGGTATGAGAGAGGAGATAGAGATGCTGAACATACCGTTGCTGTCCCCAAGGGGGTTGACCTCTCCAACTGCCACAGCACTTACGACATGGCTTGCGATTAATCTGTGAACTCGCTCCTCCAGCTGTGTGAGGGGTTGCAGCTCCACCTGACCTCCTCCCATGCGTTGTTGCTCCCTTCTGTTATGAGAAAGCTTGGCCTGCAAGAAAAAGTACAGCGTGTGAATGAGTGTGCAGCCATGTGTTTGGCAGATATGCCTACCATAGTTGATTAGCCGGTAATGTGAGTTAAGGTGTGATATGTGGATGTCACTTTTAGTAGATGGGCATAGTTGTTGGGTGAGTGATGGGGACTTGGTATTTTACATCGTCTGTGCACAGAGTGAGTTTGAGATGGTAGGATGTAAAGGTATTTCAAGCATCTACTCACCCTGACCACCCGAGTGAGGTCATTGAACTTCTTGTGGCACTGGGTGTGAGTCCTTTGGACCAGGCTTTTGGATGATATGTAATGGACCACCTCCCCCTACATCCTTGTGAATTACCGGGGTAATGGCCTCCTGCCAGTGTCGGGAAACAGCACTGTTCGTCGGCCTTCCACAGTTACAACCATAGCCTCCAATGCCTGGTTGCTGAACCGGCGAGCTCACTCCTTGGGCCTCTGAGCAACCATGTTGAAGATTTGCACCTCCTTGCAGGCCCAGGTCAAACGCAGCAATGATCAGGGTGAGGCTGTGCAACATGACGGACCTTCCCCTTTCAGAACTGGAAGGCGCCAGTAGGTCTGAGTACAAGGTAATTGACAGCGCCTGAGCTTGAGTAGCACTCTGAGGTAGCGCCCCGTTCCCCGACGTTAGCTCACTAAGAGAAGAGTGCAGTGCTTTTTTAGCGTTCCATTGACCTCCAGGGGCGCTGGAGATGAATTTACTGGTCACCGGCGATAATTTGCGACGGGTGCTAAATTTTCCGCCTGGCAGATATTCGTGGCCCAAAACGGTCAAAACAAAATTTTTCCCCCATGGAGATAAACATGAAACAGAAAAAGGAAGTTTGTGATATATGTCCGGTTCATAATTCAGTGGAGAACAAAGCTGAACACAGAAAGTACAGGGGAGAACTGAAAAAGGAAATAAAAAAGACAAAGTGATTGATTGAGAAGGGATTAGTGGGTAACATAAAAGGGAACCCATAATTTTTTTTATAAACATATAAGTAGTGAAAGGGTAGTCAAAGAAAGGTTGGGGCCGATTAGGGAACAAAAAGAAAATATTCTTGTGGAGGCAGAGGGCATGGTTGAGGTACTAAATAAGTACTTTGCATCTGTCTTTACCAAGGAAGAAGATGCTGCCAAAATCATAGTGAAAGAGGAGGCAGTTGAGATATTGGATGAGATAAAAATTGATAAAGAGGAGGTACTAGAAAGGCTGGCTGGACCTAACAACAACAACAACATCAACAACTTGTATTTATATAGCGTCTTTGATGTAGTAAAACGTCCCAAGGCTCTTCGTAGGGGTATTATAAGACAAAAATGATTGACACCGATCCACATAAGGAGAAATTACGGCAGGTGACCATAAGCTTGGTTAAAGAGGTAGGTTTTAAGGAGCGTCTTAAAGGAGGAAAAGATGTAGCGAGGCGGTGAGGTTTCGGCAGGGAATTCCAGAGCTTAGGGCCCAGGCAACATAAGGCACGCCCAACAATGGTTGAGCGATTATAATCAGGGATGCTCAAGAGGGCTGAATTAGAGGTATTGCAGATATCTCTGACGGTTGTGGGGCTGAAGGAGATGACAGAGATAGGGAAGGGCGAGGCCGTGGAGGAATTTCAAAACATGGATGAGAATTTTAAAATCGAGGCGCTGCTTAACCGGGAGCCAATGTAGGTCCGTGAGCACAGGGGTGATGGGTGAACGGGACTTGGTTCGAGTTAGGACACGGGCAGCCGAGTTTTGGATCACCTGCAGCATGATGGACCCTCCCCTTTAAGAACTGGAAGGCGCCAGTACATCTAATTACAAGGTAATTGATGTAGGTGGTGGTAAGCCTTCACTTTCTGACTCAGTGAGCGTTCGAATCGCTCCCACGTGCCTCCGGTTCCTAGACTTCGGACTTATTTAGGGGTTGTGAACAAAAATGCAGTAGACAACAGGTTCTTGTGAAAGAATTTTGACTTTATTAAAAGAAAAAGGTACCAAACTTAAAACACACTTAATACTTAAACACAGATTGGGGAGCACACGGTACAGGCGAGGGGGAATGACAATATACCAAACAAAACCTTATCCCTCCCAAAGATCCCACTATCTAGCTAGGTTTTTGGTTTCAGGAGATCAGGGAAAATGCTCACCAACAAATCCTTGGCAGGATTTTAGAGTCTTTTCATTAAAAGATTTCGTAAGGCCCTTGTTGCTGCGAGGTGTCTGATGGTCACTGAGGCAGTCCATCTGGTTTCTTTTTGTGTGATGGTCTGTTTGCTGGCCTTCCTCCTCGTGGCTTGTAGTGGTTTTGCTGGAGCAGGGGGAGAGCTGTGCCGGCGTTGTCAGCGCGTCCATAAGAGAAAGAGTTTTGGGACAGGCTTTCAATTATACTGTCTTTTTTACTCTCGCCAAAAACCCCTTACTAACACGGAATCCTTTAGGTTGCAAATGAGCCTTGTCTAGTTTTGGCTGGCTTGCCAGTTTCGATGGCTTTAGCTCAGTGTTAAACATGACGTGATCGTTTTCCGATTTAAACACAGCCTTATCTACGTGCCAAATTCCAACCCTATTGTCCTAGGGCTTTTGGCGGGCTTTTAAATCAGTCCTGTGGATACCTGGTTGATTGGCTTTTGATTAAGTACTAAATCTTTTATTGATTTCAGGCTTCTGGTATCCTGTTTGCGCCTGGGAATTTCAAAAGGGGGTCTGGTATTATTCATATTTCGATGTGTGTGTGAGGCTTTGAGTTTGTCTGAACACCTCAAGTTTACGTAGGGTAGAATGTGGGAGGCCAGCCAGGAGTGTGTTGGAATAGTTAAATCTAGAGTCATGGATGAGGGTTTCAGCAGCGGATGAGCTGAAGCAAGGGCGGAGACGGGGGATGTTACAGAGGTGGAAACAAGAGGTCTTACTAATGCTGCGGATATGTGGTCAGAAGCTCATTTCAAGGTCAAATATGACACCAAAGTAGAAAAAAAGTAGATTAAAGTCGATTAGTCACCAAGACCGGATCTGATGCATCCTAGGATGCTGAGGGAAGTAAAGATGGAAATTGCGGAGGTACTGGCCATATTCTTCCAAATCCTCCTTAGATATGGGGCTGGTGCCAGAGGACTAGAGAATTGCAGATGTTAAACCAAAGTCCATGAACTGGAATGCACTGCCTGAGAGGGTGGTGGAGGCAGATTCAATTATGGCATGCAAAAGTGAATTGGAAAAGTACCTGAAGGAAAAAAAAGCAGTGCTACGGGGAAAGGGCAGGGGAGTGGAACTAGCTGAAGTGTTCTTAAAGAGAGCCGGCATGGACTCGACGGCCGAATGGGCTCCTTCTTTGCCGTAAACATTCTCTGATTCAATGTGATATCATCCCCTGTGCCTCCCCCATGTAACCCAGCCCCCTTAGATTGCACAGTTGGAACTGCACCCCTTGTTTATTACCCTCGGTGAAAATCGCCCTTGTGAAACTGCAACTCCTGAGAAACCCAAACCTTGTGAAGCTCCACCATCCGTGTAACCACACCTCCTGTTTAACCCCATCCCCGCGGAAAATTCCACCCAGCGAAACTCCCCTCTGTGAAACTCCAACACCTGTGAAACTCCACCGATTGTGAAACTCCACCCCCCGAAAAACTCACCCCCCTCTGAAACTCCCCATTTGAAACTCCGCCCGTGTAACCCCAACCCCTGGGAATCTCTCCCTTTAAGACTCTCCTTTGAAATTCCCCACTTTGAAACACGTCTCCCTGTAAAACTCTTCCCCGGTGAATCTCCTCCCTGTGAAAATCCTCCCCCCCTGTGAAACTAAACCCTGTGAAACTGCGCCACCACTCCCGAGAAACAACAGTCCGTGAAACTAAAAACGTGAAACTCCCCCATGTGGAACTTCCTCCTGTGAAAGTGCTCCCCTGTGAAACTCCACCAACTGTAAAACATTTTCCCTGTGAAATTCCCTCCCTGTGAAACTCCCCCTCTGTGAAACTCCATTCCCTGTGAAACTCCCTCCTGCTTGTGGTTGATACTGAATAAGGAAGATGTAGACTGCAGGAGTGGTTGATACTGAAGAAGAAGGACGCTGTAGACTGCAGGTAGATAACAATAAATTGGTCAGGTGGGCAGAACAGTGACAAATGAAATTCAATCCGGAGAAGTGTGATGTAATGCATTTGGGGAGGGCTAACAAGGAAAGGGAATACACATAAGAACATAAGAACATAAGAAATCGGAGCAGGAGTCGGCCATTCGGCGCTTCGAGCCTGCTCCGCCATTCAATGAGATCTTCTGCCTCAACTCCATTCACCGGCCCTATCGTCATATCCCTTGATGCCCTTACTCGTCAGAAATCCTGCGACTTCTGTTTTGAATATACGCAATGACTGAGCCTCCACAGCCCTCTGGGGTAGAGAATTAAAAAAGATTCACCACCCTCTGTGAGAAGAAATTTCTTCTCGTCTCAGTCCGGAATGGCCTACCCTTTATCTTGAGGCTGTGGCCCCTGGCTCTAGACTCCCCAGCCAAGGGAAACATTCTCCCAGCATCCATCCTATCAAGCCCTGCAATAATTTTATATGCTTAAATGAGATCCCCTCTCATCCTTCTGAATTCAAGAGAATACAGTCGTAGTTTACTCAATCTCTTCTCATACGACAGTCCCGCCATCCCAGGAATCAATCTCGTGAACCTTCTTTGCACTCCCTGTATGGCAAGTATATCCTTCCCTAGGTAAGGAGACCAAAATTGTACACAGTACTCCAGGTGTGTTCTCACCAAGGCCCTATATAATTGGAGTAAGACTTTTTTCCTGCTGTATTCAAATCCTCTTGTAATGAAGGCCAGCATACCATTTGCCTTCCTAAAAACTTGCTGCACCTGCACATTAACTTTCTATGACTCATGTACAAGGACACCCAGGTCCCTTTCAGCATCTGCATTCCCCAATCTTTTACCATTTAGGAAATACTCTGCCTTTCTGTTTTTTCTACCCATTGGATAACTTCACATTAATCCACGTTATATTCCATCTGCCATCTTCTCCCAACTCACTGAGCCTGTCGAGATCCCCTTGAAGCCACTTCACATCCTCTTCGCAACTGACACTGCCAACTAGCTTTGTATCATCAGGAAATTTGGAAATGTTGCATTTAGTCTCCTCATCCAAATCATTGATATAGTTTGTGAATAGCTGGGGTCCAAGCACTGATCCTTGCGGTACCCCACCTGCCATCCTGAAAAAGACACGTTTATCCCTACTCCTTGTTTTCTGTCTGTTAAACAATTCTCAATCCATGCTAGTATATTACGCCCATTCCATGCGCCCTAAATTTGTTCACCAACCTCTTCTGCGGGACCTTATTGAAGGCCTTCTGAAAACCCAAATACACCACATCTACCAGTTCCCCTTTGTCTACTCCACTAGTTATTACCTCAAAGAACTCCAATAGGTTCGTTAAACAGGATTTCCATTACATAAATCCATGTTGACTCTACCCAATCTTACTATTAGTTTCTAATTGCCCAGTTATTGCATCTTTATAATAGATTCCAGCATTTTCCCAAACACTGATGTGAGGCTAACAGGTCTGTAGTTGCCCGTTTTCTCTCTCCCTCCTTTCTTAAACAGCGCAGTTACATTTGCTATCCACCATTCTGCAGGAACCGTTCCAGAATCTATAGAATTTTGGAAGATGACAACAAATGCGTCCACTATCCCAATGGCCACCTCTTTCAAAACCCTATGATGTAAGTCATCCGGTCCTTGGGATTTAACGACTTTTAGTCCCATTAACTTTGCTGGTACTGTTTTTTTTACGAATAATAATTTCTTTATGTTCCTCATTCTCGGCACACCCTCGGTTTCTCCTATTTCTGGGAGTTTTTATGTGTCTTCCTCCGTGAAGACAGAAACAAAGTATTTATTTAATTTCTCAGCCATTTCCTCATTCCCCATTATAAATTATCCCGTCTCTGACTGTAAAGGACCTACATTTACCTTTGCCAGTCTTTTCCTTTTCAAATATCTATAGAAGCTTTTACAATCCGTTTTGATATTTTTCGCTAGTTAGTGCTCATATTCCATTTTCCCTTACTTTATCAATTTATTGGTCTCCCTTTGCTGATTTCTAAAAAGATCCCTATCCTCAGGCTGACCGCTTTTTCTGGCAACTTTATAAGTGGTAGGACACTGAGTAGCGTAGAGGAACAAAGGGACTTTGGAGTGCACGTCCACAGATCCCTGAAGGTAGCAGGCCAAGTAGATAACTTGGTTAAGAAGGCATACGCAATGCTTGCCTTTATTAGCCGTGGCATGGAATACAAGTGTGAGAAGTCGCACAACACCAGGTTATAGTCCAACAGTTTTATTTGAAATCACAAGCATTCGGAGCGCTCCTCCTTCGTCAGGTGACTTCACCTGACGAAGGAGCAGCGCTCCGAAAGCTTGTGATTTCAAATAAAACTGTTGGACTATAACCTGGTGTTGTGCGACTTCTCAGATTTGTCCACCCCAGTCCAACACCGGCATCTCCACATCATAGAATACAAGAGCAGGGGGGTTATGCTTCAACTGTATAAAACACCAATTAGGCCTCAGCTAGAGTACTGCGTGCAGTTCTGGTCACCACATTACAGGAATGATGTGATTGCACTAGAGAGGGTACAGAGGAGTTTTGCGAGGGCGTTGCCGGGAGATGCGAATCTTAGCTATGAGGAAAGACTGGATAGGATGGGTCTATGTCCTTGGAACACTGGAGTCTGATTGGAGACCGTATTGAGGTGTATAAAATTATGAGGGGCATAGATAAAGTGGATAGAAAGGACCCACTTCCCTTAGCAGAGGGTTCAAAAAACAGGGGGCATAGATTTAAAGTAATTGGGGGAATGTTTAGAGGGGATTTGAGGGGAAATTTCTTCACCCAGAGGGTTGTGGGGGTCTGGAACTCACTGCCTGAAAGGGTGGTAGAGGCAGGAACCTTAACCACATTTAAAAAAGTACTTGGATATGCACGTGGGATGCTCTAAACTGCAGGGCTACGGACCAAGAGCTGGGAAGTGGGATTAGGGTGGATAGCTCTTTGTTGGACGGCGCGGTCACGATGGGCTGAAATGGCCTCCTTCCATGCTGTAACTTTCTATGATTCTATGATTAATCCCTACATGCTGCCACTCTCCACCGCCTGTGATTCCCCCTCTAACCCCTCCCCTCTAAGCCCTCCCTCTGATGTTTGAGGAATAAATATTGACCAGGACACCTGGGATAACTCGCCTGGCTCTTCCTCGAAATAGCTTCATGGGATCTTTGACGTCCACATGAGAGAGCCGATGGGGCCTCTGTTCAACGTCTCATCTGAAAGACGGCACCTCCGACAGTGCAGCGCTCCCTCAGCACTGCAATGCAGTGTCAGCCTGAATTTTGTGCTCAAGTCTCTGCAGCAGGACTTTGAACCCTGAACCTTCTGACTGCAAGTCGAGGATGCTGACAACTGAGCCATGAAAGGGAATAACACGCACTGAATCACTGCTGCATTCTAGAAGTTGTAGTCCATTCCTGAGAGAGGCTCAAACTCGTACAGGTACATTCTTGGACTGTGCGGCTTTGCTGAGCATCTTGATTGTGGAAATGCAGCAGAATTAATAATTCGGTTCCAGAGAGAGAGAGAAGCAAGGTATGCGGTGAAAGTACTGCAGTCAATTTTCAAAGATAATTGCTGATGTTCTGGGATTGTTACTTCTCTATTCCAGTAATATTTCAACTTTTATGAATGTATTATCTTTAATAATCTCGGTGGTGGGAAAATTATTGGAAACAATTCTGAGAGACAGTATAAATCTTCATTTAGAAAGACACGGATTAATCATGGTCAGTCAACAAGGATTTGATAAGGGAAAGTCGTGTCTGACTAACTTGACTGAATATTTTGAGGAGTTAACAAGGAGGGTCGATGAGGTTTTTTCGTTTGATGTAGTCTATATGGATTTTAGCAAGGCTTTTAATAAGGTCCCGCCTGGCAGACTGGTCACGAACGTAAATGTCCATGGGATCGAAAGCAAAGTCGGATGCAAAGTTGGCTCAGAGGAAGGAAACAAAGGGGAATTGTCGAACGGTGGTTTTGTGATTGAAAGGCTGTTTCTATTGGGGTTCTGCAGGACTTAGTGCTGGGTCCTTGGCTTTTTGTGGTATATATCAATGATTTGGACTTGAATGTAGGAAATATGATTAGGAATGTTGCAGATGGTTCATAATTTGGCAGTTTGGTCGATAATGAAGAAGAAAGCTGCAGACTGCAGGAAGATATCAATGGACTGGTCAGATGGGCTCAACAGTGGCAAATGTAATTCAATCTGGAGAAGTGTGAGGTAATGCATCTGGGGACGGCTAACAAGGCAAGTGAATAAACTATAAATGTGTAGAATTCGCAATTATCGCGATTTCATTTTAATAAGGAGAAAACACAAGTTTCGTTCAAAACAGCTTTTATTTCAGCGGAATGCTGTCAGGTTTAAATTGGACACAAGCAGCCTGTAAAATGGCCGCCGCACCGCGTGACAGAACATTCGAGACTTTTCAGCAGGCAGACAAGATGGCGTTCCAATAAACATTTTTGCAGGATCGATAACGATTCAGCACAGTGAAGACAATACACAGGACATTATGGGTTTACAGTATAAACATCGATACTGGGATCGGTCTCCCAGGTACAAAGGAAAGCCATCAAGGGCCCATCCAAAGGACATTAGTATGTAAACTCCCAACGGCTCTACGATGAGAGAGCCGTTAGCAGGTAGTTATACAGGACACTTGGAAGCCCCAAACCCCTCCAGGGGGAACACCGACCGATTTAACAATGGGAGAAATATTAACAGGTACTCAAACATTCAGGAGTAGCCCCGAAGCCCATTAAGGACAGAGATCACCCATACAGGACATTTTTGGGCGCCAAACCTTAAACAAAAGAATGGACATTGTAGTTGGGCGGGAAACGGAAGAACTGTGCACTATAATTGCAGGCCCAAACCGTCCATTCGCTCTCTTGCTCTTTTGCTCTTGACTCTTGCCGCTTGCTGCTGTTATCATCGTGGCTGCTCCTGTGTTTTATCCGGTCGATTCGTAACCTCGTGGCTGCTCCTGGGTAAAAGACTGTTGCAAAGACCTATGTTGGTAGCTGGCAGCGGAACCGAAGGCCCGGGATGAGATGAGATGAGATGAGATGAGATGAGAGGAGAAGAGAAGAAGACCTTATCCATCGCCACGAGGTCTTCACTACAGCGGACGGTCCAGCCGACTGACCGAGCAGCAGAAGCAGTAAACAAGTGGGACCAGGAGATCTCCTGACCAACACGTGGGTGCTGCGGTGAAAAAACATCCGATCAGCTATTCGGGATTTCTCCGAGTTATTACGAGTGGTGAGCATGAGTCTCGGGATCCTACGAAGCTAGTTTTAGGATAGTTATTGATAGGGGAGGGTTTAAAGATTAAGGATATTTGTAATGTGTGCCCTATTTACGTTGTGCTGGTCGTTCCTCGTTTCCCTAAGAGTGATTATAACTGTTTGTAAGATTGTACTGTCATTAATCTGTGCATATGACATGTATTTCATAATTTTCAGTATCATGCAATAAAGATTTTCCATTTCGTACCGTTCAAACCAAGTCTACATGAGTTTTATCTCCATTACTGCTCTCGCATCTAAGTCCAGTGTCTAGAACCGTAAGGGAGAGTGATTCGAACCACTCACAGGGGTGTCTAGTGTTCCCAGACTGGCTGGAGACCAGGCCTAGACCCGCACTGACATACAGGCTGCACAGAGCCGCGTGAACCTCACAGGCTACGAGACACGCAGGGTCAGGAGAGGATCCCTTACAGAAAATGGCGACCGCGGCACGAGGCTGGCAGCGAGAGGGTAGTGTGTTAGATTTTGGAATGACTGTACGAAATGTGATGCAGGAAAAGATAGCGGATTACGTATTTGGAAAGGTTAATCTAACGAAAAAGTGGATAAGCGAACTGTTAGCGGATAAGAGCCCACTAGAGGCAGCTGAAAGGTGGACGGATAGTAAGGAGCATAAAAAGGCAGTTGAGAAAGCAGTCTGGCTTATGTGCTACAAAAGGCAGGTCCAGATTTCAAACCAGACCAATACAGCGCTAACCGCTCGAATCAAGCATCTAGAGGAGGAAATGGAGGAGAAGGTTTCTGGAGGGGAGGCGCTCATTAAGAGTTTAAATGAGTTACGCCAGGAAAGCCAGGAAGTCTCCAGCTACCTTAAAACAAGGGTAGAGTATCTCGAGTGCCAGATCACTGAAGCAAAATTAAACGAGAGTAGGATGAAGGAAAGATGTAACCGTCAAGCTGCCCAGATAAGAACTCAAGAAGAGAGCTTAATGGGGGTTAGGTCGGCGTATAAGTTGGCCCTTGAGGATAAGTTTCAGGGAGCCGACCATAGCGCCTGCGAAAAAGAGATAGAGAGCCTCAAAAAGGCCGTGAATAATGCGAACGGCATGGTGTGCCTTATTAATCCGTCGGCACGCCAGCCGCTAGTAAATGAGAGATTTAGAAATTCCCCACCAAGTAAAGCAGAAGAAGTAGTAGCCACTGCGCCCTCCGCGCCACCCAGCTATTCAGAAACCTGGGTTAGGGGGGAAGCAACGGAAGAAACAAAAGAGCCCGTTGAAAAGGAAGTAGAAAAGGGATCGTTGTATCCAGTAACGGGGATTAAAAGGGGCCCAAGCAGAAACGGTGGGGAAGAACCGGGGGATCTCCTCGGACAGCTGGTGTTGCCTCACAGTTCACATCAGCTGAGAGCCATGATAAACCACGTAAGGAAGCTGACCGAGATAGACGACCCTTCCGTACATTTTAGGGAAGTTGAGCAAGCCGCAGCCATCAACGGCTGCGATGATGGGGAGACAGCAAAAATGCTGCTGTTCTCTTTAGATAGCTCGGTCCTTCAGTGTCTCTCAGGCGATAGCAAGAGGGGTAATAAAAGTTATGAGGAATTGAAAAATGAGGTCCTAGAAGTAGTGGGAGCGAACGACGGAGGTCCGTTTGCTAGAGTGGGACAGACAGTGCAGATGGAGGGAGAACCCCCGAAGGTTTTTGCCGACAGGCTGTGGCCAGTATATGAGCGCAGCTGTCTAGGTGCGCCCGAACGCGAAGATGTGGAAGGCGCCGCTTTAATTCATTGGCTTAGGTGCATAATAGCCAACAGTTTGCCAGCCGTTAGAGAGCAGGCAAAAGCCTGGTTCGATCCCAATGACCTCAACCTTACGGAAGAGTCGGTCTTGAATCGACTCACGTTAGGTTACCGTAACATAAGGGGTATGGCAACACGTCCCTTTAAGGGAAGAGTACATGAGGTACGACCCGCAGCCCCGACTCAAAGAGAGTGGCATCAGGAGGGTAATCGCGCCCCACAGGCAAGTAATGCCTGTTACGGGTGTGGGAAGACAGGGCACTGGCGCAAGCACTGCAGGAACCCTTGGAAGGATTCCAAGGATAAAAATCCCGCGGTCCGAGCCCAGGCGCCTGTCCCGCCTAAGGAAGCAAAGGCACCCACCCCTCCCGACGACCTCGAAGCAGTGTTAGGAGCCATGCGCAAGCTGGTTTTGAATGCGCGTGGACAGGTGGCGGTCGCAACCGGCCCCGTAGGTGCCGCAGGACCGTCTAATAGTACCCAATGACTAGAGCCCACGCAGCCTGCCTACCTGTGTCCTTTTAAAAGACACGCACAGGAGGGGGTCTGCGGTGAGGAGGCCAGGTTAAAAGAGCAGGCCTTGCGGGAGGAGAACGCCCGCTTAATAGGGAAAATAGATGGGCTGGAAGGGCAGCTTAGAGAGCAGACCCTGCGGGAGGAGAACGCCCGAGCAATGGGAAAGTTAGACGTGCTCAGGCTAGAAGCACAGCTTAGTGAGATAAAAGCAGCCTACAGGGTAGCCAGGAGCAGGGAGTATGAGAATTTAAAACAGGATAGAAATCATGTGCCTCCGCAGGTAGCATACATCGGGGGTGGAACATATTGTGTTACCACTGCAGCGCAACACTACCAGCATGGAAACCGTAGCCGGTGTCCGGTGAGTGACAGCAGTTTCTGTTTTAAACCCAGGGCTGAAGTTCAAGTAGCACAACAGCGAATTATCCCAATCCCTGAACCATCCACTGTTCATCTCACAGTAAAAGAGAATTTTACCGACTTGCAGCGATTTGTCGCACATTTTGGGTACCTCATTCCCCCTCTCCCCGAGCATTTAACCAAACTTCTAAAAGCCGTCGCGGTGTCACAAAAGCATTTCTATACATTAGAACAGAAAACCGTCGAGATAGGTACAGACATTTTGGACATAGTGGTTCCACCGTGGTGGAATCTGTTCACGAATATTGAAGTGCCCTCATGGGTCAGAATAGCCTCCCACATTTTAGTCGTCTGTCAAGTGTTTATTGTAGTATACCTTTTGTTCATACATTGTAAAAGAGACAAGCGCCTCACCAAGCATGAGAACACGGGAGAGTGGCGAGAACGTTACGTGCGCGTGCACGATGAGAGCGCAGTGTAATGGGAAAATGGCGTCACTCCCGCTCGCCACGTGCGCCGCGGAAGTTTGTACTCAGTGTAAATACGTTGGAAACTCGACATGTTTAAGAGTCGGGATTTGTTTATTTTGGTGATGGTGTTGATTGTTTGGTTTTTGGGTTTTGTTTTTCCTTCCCTTGAATAAAAGACAAATATACAGGTGATGCGTGAGGTATCGGCCTGGTTACGCCGGGAAGGAAAACAAGTGGTGTAAGTTTAAGGGCAAATGATGCCTACGGTGATATAAAGTGTGATTTTTTCTTGGGAAATGAGGACGACACAGAGACCCTAGTGAAGTTAAATTTTATGGGATTAATTTACTGGATTCGGAGTGAAATCGAGATAAGATTGCTCACCACTGAGATTTTTGATACGATAAGCGGAGTTATTCGCATCAACAGGAGGGACTGTAGAATTCGCAATTATCGCGATTTCATTTTAATAAGGAGAAAACACAAGTTTCGTTCAAAACAGCTTTTATTTCAGCGGAATGCTGTCAGGTTTAAATTGGACACAAGCAGCCTGTAAAATGGCCGCCGCACCGCGTGACAGAACATTCGAGACTTTTCAGCAGGCAGACAAGATGGCGTTCCAATAAACATTTTTGCAGGATCGATAACGATTCAGCACAGTGAAGACAATACACAGGACATTATGGGTTTACAGTATAAACATCGATACTGGGATCGGTCTCCCAGGTACAAAGGAAAGCCATCAAGGGCCCATCCAAAGGACATTAGTATGTAAACTCCCAACGGCTCTACGATGAGAGAGCCGTTAGCAGGTAGTTATACAGGACACTTGGAAGCCCCAAACCCCTCCAGGGGGAACACCGACCGATTTAACAATGGGAGAAATATTAACAGGTACTCAAACATTCAGGAGTAGCCCCGAAGCCCATTAAGGACAGAGATCACCCATACAGGACATTTTTGGGCGCCAAACCTTAAACAAAAGAATGGACATTGTAGTTGGGCGGGAAACGGAAGAACTGTGCACTATAATTGCAGGCCCAAACCGTCCATTCGCTCTCTTGCTCTTTTGCTCTTGACTCTTGCCGCTTGCTGCTGTTATCATCGTGGCTGCTCCTGTGTTTTATCCGGTCGATTCGTAACCTCGTGGCTGCTCCTGGGTAAAAGACTGTTGCAAAGACCTATGTTGGTAGCTGGCAGCGGAACCGAAGGCCCGGGATGAGATGAGATGAGATGAGATGAGATGAGAGGAGAAGAGAAGAAGACCTTATCCATCGCCACGAGGTCTTCACTACAGCGGACGGTCCAGCCGACTGACCGAGCAGCAGAAGCAGTAAACAAGTGGGACCAGGAGATCTCCTGACCAACACGTGGGTGCTGCGGTGAAAAAACATCCGATCAGCTATTCGGGATTTCTCCGAGTTATTACGAGTGGTGAGCATGAGTCTCGGGATCCTACGAAGCTAGTTTTAGGATAGTTATTGATAGGGGAGGGTTTAAAGATTAAGGATATTTGTAATGTGTGCCCTATTTACGTTGTGCTGGTCGTTCCTCGTTTCCCTAAGAGTGATTATAACTGTTTGTAAGATTGTACTGTCATTAATCTGTGCATATGACATGTATTTCATAATTTTCAGTATCATGCAATAAAGATTTTCCATTTCGTACCGTTCAAACCAAGTCTACATGAGTTTTATCTCCATTACTGCTCTCGCATCTAAGTCCAGTGTCTAGAACCGTAAGGGAGAGTGATTCGAACCACTCACAGGGGTGTCTAGTGTTCCCAGACTGGCTGGAGACCAGGCCTAGACCCGCACTGACATACAGGCTGCACAGAGCCGCGTGAACCTCACAGGCTACGAGACACGCAGGGTCAGGAGAGGATCCCTTACAAATGGTAGGACACTGAGAAGTGCAGAAGATCAGAGGGACCTTGGCGTACACGTCCACAGATCCCTAAAGTAGCAGGACAGGTAGATAAGGTGGTTAAGAAGGCATACGGGATACTTGCCTTTATTAGCCGTGGCATAGAATATAAGAGCAGGGACGTTATGCTTGAACTGTATAAAACACTAGTTAGGCCTCAGCTAGAATACTGCGTGCAATTCTGGTCACAATATTACAGGAAGGATGTGATTGCACTAGAGGGGGTGAAGAGGAGATTTACGAGGATGTTGCCTGGGCTGGGGAATTTTAGCTATGAGGAAAGATTGGATAGGTTGGTTTTGTTTACTTTGGAACGGAGGAGGTTGAGAGGAGACCTAATTGAGGTGTATAAAGTTATGAGGGGCCTAGATAGTGTGGATAGGAAGGACCTATTTCCCTCAGCAGCTGGGTCCATAACCAGGGGACATAGATTTAAAGTAATTGGCGGAAGTTTAAAGGGGATTTAAGGAGAACATTTTTCACCCAGATGGTGGTGGGGGTCTGGAACTCACTGCCTGATAGGGTGGTAGTGGCAGAGACCTCATCACATTTCAAAAATACTTGCATATGCACTTGAAATGCCATAACCTACAATGCTACAGACCAAGTGTTGGAAAGTGGGATTAGGGTGGATAGCTTGTTGTCGGCCGGCACGGACAAGATGGGTCGAATGGCCTCCTTCTCTGTTGTAAATGTCTATGATTCTATGAGTAATGTGTGACTGGATATAGCGAGTGATGTGTTTCATTCGAAACACTAACAGTAAATAAAAACACGGTTAGAAATTTCTGATTCACTTAAATTTATCTTAAAGGAAAGAAAAACCAGTTCACTCTTACTTGACTGTCAGTGGTTATTGGGGAGAAAGGGAGGGCGAAAGGTTCACGTGACTTTGTGTCTTTTTCTGCTGACTCAGCAATTCACTGTGAGCCCTCATCTCCCAAAGTTACTTCTAGATCCCAGATCCGCTTCCCACAATCAGTCACTCCCCTTACTCAGTGCAGCCTTTCCTAAACTTACACCTCACCCTGCAACTCGCTACCAACAATAACACGGGCGATCCACTGCTGTTATCAATGTAAATCTAAATTCAACAAAGTCAGAAAGCAAATTAGCAACCTAAAGTCAGTTTGAAAATAAAATATATAAAATAAAATAAAAATCTACTGTGTTATATGAGAGCAATAGTGATAGGGGATTCTATCGTATTGGGAACAGATAGACGTTCTGTAGCCGCAGACGTGACTCCAGGATGGTATGTTGCCTACCTTATGCCAGGGTCAAGGATGTCACTGAACGGCTGCAGGGCATTCTGAAGGGGGAGGGCGAACAGTTAGAAATCGTGGTTCACATTGGTACCAACGACATGGGTAGAAAGAGGGATGAGGTCCTGCAACAAGAATTTAGGGAGCTAGGTAGCAGATTAAAAAACAGGAGCTCAAAGGTTGTCATCTCTGTATTACTCCCGGTGCCACGTGCGAGTGAGTATAGGAATAGGAGGATAGAGCAGATGAAAGCGTGGCTAAAGAGTTGGTGCAGGAGGGAGGGCTTTAGTTTCCTGGATCACTGGGTCTGCTTCTGGGGAATGTGGCACCTGTACAAGTCGGACGGGTTGCACCTGAACCGGAACGGGACCAACATCCTTGCGGGGAGGTTTGCAAGTACTGTTGGGGGGGGGTTAAACTAACTTGGCAGGGGGATAGGATACGGCGTGGAACTATAGTAGGGGGTGATGCACAGCCAAATATAGAGGATAAAACAAATCAGCCTGGAAGGCAGAGCAACTATGTAACGGCACAAGGCAGTATGGCAAGGCAGGATGGCATTTATTTTAATGCAAGGAGTCTTGCGAGTAAGGCAGATGAATTGAAGGTGTTGATGAACACATGAGGGTATGATATTGTTGCTGTCACAGAGACATGGTTGAGGGAGGGGCAGGACAGGCAGCTCAATATTCCGGGGTATAGAATCTTCAGGCGAGACAGAGGGCGGTGTAAAAGAGGAGGGGGTGTCGCAATATTAATCAATGAGTCAATTACTGGTGTAAGGAGAGATGATATCTTAGCAGGTTACTCTAATGAGGGCATATGGGTAGAACTTATAAACAAAAAGGGGGCAAGCACTTTGCTGGGAGTGAACTATAGGCCCCCAAACAGTCACGGGGAGATAGAGGAACAGATATGTAGGCAAATCTCAGAGAAGTGTAGAAATAATAAGGTAATAATAGTAGGAGATTTCAACTTCCCCAATATTAACTGGGATAGTCAGAGTGTGAAAGGCTTAGCGGGTGCGGAATTTTTAAAGTGCATCCAGGAGAGCTTTTTGAGCCAGCATGTAGAAAGTCCGACAAGAGAGGGGGCGGTACTGGACCTACTTCTAGGGAATGTAGCCGGGCAAGTGTTAGATGTGTCAGTGGGAGAGCTTTTTGGTGAGAGTGACCATAATTCGAGGAGATTTAAGGTAGTCATGGAAAAAAGGACAAAAATGGACCGGAAATAAAGTTTCTAAATTGGGGGAAGGACGATTTTAATATGATAAGACAGGATCTGGCCAAAGTGGACTGGGATCAGCTAATTGTAGGAAAATCCACATCAGAGCAGTGGGAGTGTTTCAGAAAGGAAATAGAGAGAGTACAATGCCAACATGTTCCCGTAAAGGGCAAGGGTTGGACCAACAAGCCCAGGGAACACTGGATGTCAAGGGATATGTAAGAATGGATTTGAAAAAAAGGGAGGCTTATGGCAGATACAAAGAACTAAAAACAGTGGAAGCCCGAGAGGAGTATGGAAAATGCAGAGGGGTATTTTAAAAAGAAATTAGGAGAGCGAAAATGGGACATGAAAAAACACTGGTGGGCAAAATAAAGGAAAATCCCAAGGAGTTTTATAAGTATATTGAGGGCAAGATGATAACCAGGGAAAGAGTAGCGCCCATTAGGGACCAAAGTGGCAATCTGTGTGTAGAGCCGGAAGATGTTGGTGAAGTTTTAAATGAATATTTTGCATCTGTGTTCACTATGGAGAAGGACGATGTAGTCATAGAAATCAGGCAGGGGTATTGTGATATACTTGAACAAATTAGTATTGAGAGGGAGGAGGTACTAGCGGTTTTAGCCCTCTTAAAAGTGGCTAAATCCCCAGGCTCAGGCAAGAAGTATCCCAGACTGCTATGTGAGGCAAAGGAGGAGATCGCAGGGGCTCTGACACACATTTTCAGAACCTCTCTTGCCACAGGGGAGTTACCAGAGGACTGAAGGACAGCTAACGTAGTTCCATTATTAAAGAAGGTTAGTAGGGATAAACCAGGGAATTACAGGCCAGTGAGCCTAACATCAGTGGTAGGGAAATTATTGGAAAAAAATCTGAGGGACAGAATTAGTCTCCACTTAGAGAGACAAGGATTAATCAAGGATAGTCAGCATGGCTTTGTCAGGGGAAGATCATGTCTAACGAATATGATTGAATTTTTCGAGGGTGACTAGGTGCGTGGATGAGGGTAGTGCAGTTGATGTCGTCTACATGGACTTCAGTAAGGCTTTTGACAAAGTCCCGCATGGGAGACTGGCCAAGAAGGTAAGAGCTTTTGTGATCCAGGGCAATTTGGCACGTTGGATCCAAAATTGGTTTAGTGGCAGGAGGCAGAGGGTGATGGTCGAAGGTTGTTTTGTGACTGGAAGCTTGTGTCCAGTGTTGTACCGCAGGGATCGGTGCTAGGTCTTTTGCTGTTTGTAGTGTACATTAATGATTTAGATATGAATGTTGGAGGTATGATCAGTAAGTTCGCAGATTACACGAACATTGGTGGAGTGGGAAATAGCGAGGAGGGAAGCCTCAGGCTACAGGACGATGTAGACGGGTTGGTCAGATGGGCAGAACAGTGGCAAATAGAATTTAACCCTGATAAGTGTGAGGTGATTCATTTTGGGAGGACTAACAAGGCAAGGGAATACACAATGAATGGTAGGACCCTAGGAAGGGCAGAGGATCAGTGGGATCTTGGTGTGCATATACATCGATCCCTGAAGGCAGCAGGACAGATAGATAAGTTGTTAAAAAGGCATATGGGATACTTGCCTTCATTAGCCGACGCATAGAATATAAGAGCAGGGAGGTTATGATAGAACTGTACAAAACACTAGTTAGGCCACAGCTGTAATACTGAGTGCAGTTCTGGTCGTCACAATATAGGAAGGAAGTGATTGCATTGGAGAGGGTGCAGAGGAGATTCACCAGGATGTTACCTGGGCTGGAGCGCTTCAGCTATGAAGAGAGACTGGACAGGCTGGGGTTGTTTTCCAAAGAGCAGAGAAGGCTGAGGGGGGACCTGATTGAGGTGTACAAAATTATGAGGGGCATAGATAGGGTAGATAGAAAGGAACTTTTCCCCTTAGTAGATGGGTCAATAAACAGGGGGCATAGTTTCAAGGTAAGGGGCAGGCGGTTTAGAGGGGATTTGAGGAAAAACGTTTTCACCAAGAGGGTGGTTGGAATCTGGAACTCACTGCCTGAAAGGGTGGTAGAGGCAGGAATACTCACAACATTCAAGAAACATTTAGATGAGCACTTGAAACGCGATAGCATACAAGGCTACGGACGAAGTGTTGGAAAATGGGATTAGAATAGACAGGGCTTGATGGCGAGCGCGGACACGATGGGCCGAAGGGACTCTTTCTGTGCTGTATAACTCTATGACTCTTTGACTCTGTGACTATATGGTACTTTAGGCATGACTACACATGGATGTTGCTCTGAGTAGACTTAATGTCCCATTTGCTTTGCCCAGTGACAGTTGTTCCAATTCTCCTGTGTTCTTTGCTTGACGAGTTGTAAATGGAACTGATATCGTGGGGCTGACGGACTTGGTGTTCGGTATTACTCCCCTAAACTGGTGGGCCGGCGGAATTACGGGACTGGGGAAATTGACATCAGGTCATCACTGAGAGAGCCGGAGCATTCTGACACAGACACTGATCGGCGGCAGCATTTCCTGCTCTAAGTCAATCAAACCGCGGCCTCTCGTGCATTGGCGGCAGTTCAGAGAAGGTTCACGAGGCTGATTCCGGAGATGAAGGGGTTGTCTTATGAAGAAAAGTTGAGCAGGTTGGGCCTATTCTCATTGGACTTTAGAAGAATGAGATGGGATCTTAATGAAACATATAAGATTCTCAAGGGGCTTGACACGGTAGATGCAGGGAGGATGTTTCACCTCGAGGGGGAATCTAGAACTAGGGGGCATAATTTCAGAATAATGGGCACCCATTTAAATAGGACATGAGGAGGAATTTCTTCTCTCAACGGGTCGTGAATCTTTGGAATTCTCTTCCCCAGAGAGCTGTGGAGGTTGGGTCATTGAATATATTTAAGGTGGAGATAGACAGATTTTTGAATGGTAATGGCGTCAAGGGTTAGGGGGAGCGGGCAGGGAAGTGGAGTTGAGGCCAATATCAGATCAGCCATGATCTCATTAAATGGCGGGGCAGGTTCGAGGGGTCAAATGACCGACTCCTGCTCCGACGTCTTATGTTCTTATGTTCTCACGTTCGCAGACAGCGCCACAGTCTGAAGTAGGGGTTTATTGATGGGGGTATTCCAGAAGTGAATCTGCTACGTCATCATTTCTGACACTAACATCTAATGGGTGCAACATTCAGTCGACGTGCCCCCAATTATATTCAGGAGCTCGTCCATCTTTCACTCCTTGAACCTTGCGTTCACAGCAGTTTTATGTGAGTCTCGCAGTTCAAAAGTGATAACAAATAACTCGCTAATATTTATGTGTACGTTTTATTATTTTTCGCGGGCATTAGTGCTGCTGGACATCAGCGCTGAACATTGATTTTCTTTTCTTTAATATAACGTAACATGTGTTCAATTCCGGCCGAGGTAAAGATCCCGTTAGAATCTTCAAACGCTAAGTGGAACAAATGGCAGATTCCGCTGGAAAGAGGCGGCCGTCGGTCGCCTGTTATATGTTCCATCCGATATTCCGTACCATTGACTGCAATGGAACTGAATATTGCGCCGTGCAAATATCAGGCAGCGACGTGATTTTGAGCTACAGCCCAAGACGGAGTCCTGACCTCTTGCATTGATAACCCTTGAATCTTTCTGTAAAACTGTTGGATTTTTCCTGTCAATTACATGGCAGAATTGAATTACAGTCCTCGCACTGTGATATTCAAACAGCTGATATCTCGGAGGGTTGTGGGGCTGGTGGAGATTACAGAGATGGGGAGGGGCGAGGCCATAGAGGGATTTGCAAACAAGGATGATAATTTTGAAATCGAGGCGTTGCTTAACCTGGAGAGAATGTAAGCCTTTATTACAAGAGGATTAGAGTACAAGAATAAAGACGTCTTACTGCAGTTATATTGGGCCCTGGTGAGACCACAGCTGGAGTATTGTGTACAGTTCTATTCTCCTTATCTCAGGAAGGATATACTTGCCACAGAGGGAATGCAACGAAGGTTCACCAGACTGGTTCCTGGGATGGGGGAATTGTCCTATGAGGACAGTTTCAGTAGGCTAGGCCTATATTCTCTAGAGTTTAGAAGAATGAGAGGTGATCTCATTGAAACCTACCAAATTCTTACAGGGCTTGACAGAGTAGATGCAGGGAGGATGTTTCCCCTGGCTGGAGAGTCTAGAACCAGGGGGTCACAGTCTCAGAATAAGGGGTCGGCCATTTAGGACTGAGATGAGGAGAAATTTCTTCACTCAGATGGTGTGAATCTTTGGAATTCTCCACCCAAGAGGTCTGTGGAGGATCAGTCGTTTAATATATTCAAGACGGAGACCGATAGATTTTTGAATATTAAGGGAATCAAGGGATATGAGGATAGTGCAGGAAAGTGGAGATGAGGTAAAAGATCAGCCATGATCTTATTGAATGGCGGAGCAGGCTCGAAGGGCCAAATGGCCTACTCCTGCTCCTATTTCTTATGTTCTTATGTTCTTATGTCAGCGAGCACAGGAGTGATGGGTGAACCAAACTGATGTAACTGTAAGGACAGAGAAACCCAACCTGAGCTAGAACAGGGGCAATAACTGAATTGTAATGTCCCAACCGAAGCTCTAGTTCGTGTTTCTTTCATTTTTAATCAATCTCAGAATCAGTGTCCAGGGAGATTTCAGCACCTTCTTCAGCTCTTCTCTGAACTTCTTCTGGGTCGCTGCATAAATACACGTGTTTGGAGAGGAACTCAAATACTTCAGCATGGCTCCGGTTTCAGTGGCGATATAGGCTGGGTTTGTGAATTCGCCTCGATAATAAGTGGTGTTTGTCATTCCGGTGGTTAAGAAAGTCACGGCAGTTGTCAGCCACAGCACTATAAAACTGCCCGATATAGTGAAGAGCAAGATGATGGATTTCCTTCGGTTCTCCATCTCCGGATCGCTCTGAACCTCCCTGCTGCGATCCCGGAGTCCCCTGCGCGCTCTATTGGCCACTAAAATCCGCCTGATTATCAAAGAATTAAACAAGGCGATTAAAGCGAAAGGAAGCCAAACGAGCCAGATGCTGTGGAACCAGGTTAAGGGTATTGCCACGGGTAAGGAGAAAAAAGCCACACTGTTCCGACAGCCCCACTGCACGTTGTCGATCATTCGTTCAGCTTCATACACAAACAAAATGGGGATGTCCGTCACAAAGATAAAAACAGAGAGCATTGTTATAACCGCGGCCGCTGTTCTGGCGGTGCAATACTTTGTTTTCAACTTCTGGTAGCACAGAGCTACAAATCGGTCAAACGTGAAGGAGACGGTGAACCAGACCGACACATCGAGGGCCACAGCAGTCAGGTATAGAATTGCCCGACACACCGGCGTGTGGGACAGGAAGGAAAGTGGGAAATGATGAGTGAAAATATAATACACCATTACATTGATGATCATGACCAGTAGATCCGCTGTTGCCATGGCCACCATGTAGACAGAGATACACTTGGAAAGGCCGCAGTTTCCTCGGGAGAGAATCACAATTGTCACCAAGTTCGCTGTAAGAAAGAGAGAGGAGAGAAATAATGTTCCAGCGTCGGATTGAAATATATATGGAGATATCTGTTGAGAACATTTTACTCCAGTCAGTGTGATTGTCCACACGGAGCAGTGTGAGAACAGGATTAGTATTGGAGCCACTACCTGGGAAACCCACCCACACATTTTAATGAGTTGCTGCAGCACTCCCTCTGCACGGGGTGACACACGTCCGAAAATTCGCTAAAAAGAACATTGTCACATCAGTGAGGATATCGGAATAAGGGGGAAGGGGGGAGTGAAGACACGCGGTTCAACAGTTTGTTCCGGTAAATGCCGACTTTATAATGCTGACATCCGGGGAAACTCGTTACCTTATCCAACAGGCTGTGTGAAAAGGGAGACAGTTAACACCTATTAACAACAAACAGGTCACAATGGCTCACCCGGGATACCGACGGCTGCGATAATCGGGTAGTAAATCTCCTTTATCTGCAGAATAGTTGGTCGCCTCATTTTCCGTGAGAATGCGAGAATTCTGTCGGAGATGACAGACTCTGACCAGCGCACGGCAGAGGAGAAGGAAGGGAACCTATATTTATACTCTCATCAATCCTCCAGTGAGTCAGTCACGTTACAACATCATTAGCATTAGTTACAGTCATTGAACAAATAGATTCAGTTAAGTAGCAGTTTGTCTGACACTTCAAATTGAGAAAATTAGTGAAATGGTTATTGGACAGTTTAAAAAAAAATCGAAAAAAATTCTTCAAAATTGATAGTTGAATTTCCCAGCCCTGGGGCTGAGCGTCTTCCTGCAGGATTGGTGAAGCCAGCTCCTCTTATACTAAACGTCCTGCACCTGCCCTGGACTGAGTCCAAGCAGTCCAAGCCCTCCAGAACAGGCGGTGCACCGACTGCTGCAGATTTGGTGATTACTTCAGCCGAGCAGCACGAGATGTGACTGTGCTCCTCCGGTAATGGTGGTAATCTACACCTACACTAGAGGTGACCCTGCTCTTCTGTGTTGTACTAATGGTGCATTTACACTTAATCTGCAGGTGACCGTGCTGCTACGGTACTACTCAAACCCTACAATTATATCAGAGGTGAGCGTGCTCCTACAGTACTAGTGGTTCCCTACACTTTAACTAAATGAGATCATGCTCCTCCAGTACCAGTGGTACCCTACACTTTAACTAAATATCGGACCATGCTCCTCCAGTACTTGTGGTTCCCTACACTTGCACTATATGTGACCGTGCTCCTCCAGTACTAGTGGTTCCCCACACTTACACTATATGTGACCATGCTCCTCCTACATGGGTAGAAAGAGGGATGAGGTCCTGCAACAAGAATTTAGGGAGCTAGGTAGCAGATTAAAAAGCAGGGCCTCAAAGGTTTTAATCTCTGTATTACTCACGGTGCCACGTTCTAGTGAGTATAGGAACAGGAGGATAGAGCAGATGAATGCGTGGCTAAAGAGTTGGTGCAGGAGGGAGGGCTTCAGTTTCCTGGATCACTGGGTCTGCTTCTGGGGAATGTGGCACCTGTACAAGTCGGACGGGTTGCAACGGGACCAACATCCTTGCGGGGAGGTGTGCAAGTACTTTTGGGGAAGGTTTAAACTAACTTGGAAGGGGGATGGGATACGGCGTGGAGTTATAGTAGGGGGTGATGCACAGCCAAATATAGAGGAAAAAACAAATCAGCCTGGAAGGCACTGCAAATGTGTAACGGCACAAGGGAGTATGGCAAGGCAGGATGGCATTTATTTTAATGCAAGGAGTCTTGCGAGTAAGGCAGATGAATTGAAGGTGTTGATGAACACATGGTAGTATGATATTGTTGCTGTCACAGAGACATGGTTGAGGGAGGGGCAGGACTGGCAGCTCAATATTCCGGGGTATATAATCTTCAGGCGAGACAGAGGGGGATGTAAAATAGGAGGGGGTGTCGCAATATTAATCAATGAGTCAATTACTGCTGTAAGGAGGGATGATATTTTAGCAGGTTCCTCTAATGAGGCCATATGGGCAGAACTGAAAAATATTAAAAGTGGGCAAGCACTTTGCTGGGAGTGTACTGTAGGCCCCCAAACAGTCTGGGGGAGATAGAGGAACAGATATGTAGGCAAATCTCAGAGAAGTGTAGAAATAATAGGGTCATAATAGTAGGGGATTTCAACTTCCCGAATATTAACTTGGATAGTCAGAGTGTGAAAGGCTTAGAGGGTGCGCAATTCATAAAGTGCATCCAGGAGAGCTTTTTGACCCAGCATGTAAAAAGTCCTACAAGAGAGGGGGCGGTACTGGACCTAATTCCAGGGAATGTAGCCGGGCAACTGGTAGAAGTGTCAGTAGGAGAGCATTTGGTGACAGTCACCATAATTCGGTGAGATTTAAGGTAGTCATGGAAAAGGACAAAGATGGACCGGAATAAAGGTTCTAAATTTGCGGAAGGACGATTTTAATATGATAAGGCAGGATCTGGCCAAAGTGGACTGGGATCAGCTACTTGCAGGAAAATCCACATCAGAGCAGTGGGAGTCTTTCAGAATGGAAATGGAGAGAGTACAACGCCAACATGTTCCCGTAAAGGTCAATGGTGGCACCAACAAGCCCAGGGAAACCTGGATGTCAAGGGATATACAAGAATGGAGTAGGAAAAAAGGGAGGGTTTTGACAGATACAAAGGACTAAAAACAGTGGAATCCCTGGAGGAGAATAGAAAATGCAGGGGGGTACTTAAAAAATAAATTAGGAGAGCGAAGAGTGGGCATGAAAAAACACTGGCGGGCAAAATAAAGGAAAATCCCAAGGTGTTTTATAAGTATATTAAGGGTAAGAGGATAACCAGGGAAAGAGTAGGGCCCATTAGGGACCAAAGTGTCAATCTGTGTATAGAGCCAGAAGATGTTGGTGAGGTTTTAAATGAATATTTTGTATCTGTGTTCACTAGTAGAAGGACGATGTAGGCATAGAAATCAGGCAGGGTGATTGTGATATACTTGAACAAATTAGTATTAAGAACATAAGAAATAGGAGCAGGAGTAGACCAATCGGACCCTCGAGCCTGCTCCGCCATTCAATGAGATCATGGCTGATCTGATCCAACCTCAAATCTAAAGAACACAAGAAGTAGGAGCACAAGAAGTAGGAGCAGGACCAGGCCACTCGGCCCCTGGGCCCGCTCCGCGACCCACAGGGCCTTGACCGATCCGAACTCAAACTCATGTCCAATTTCCAGCCCGCTCCCCGTAACCCTCGATTCCCTTTACTGCTAGGAAACAGTCTATTTCTGTTTGAAATTTATTTAATGAAGTAGCTTCCACAGCTTCCTGGGGTAGCAAATTCCACAGACCCACTATCCTCTGAGTGAACAAGTTTCTCCTCATCTCAGTTTTGAAAGAGCAGCCCCTTATTCTAAGATTATGTCCCCTAGTTCTAGTTTCACCCATCATTGGGAACATCCTCACCGCGTCCACCCGATCAAGCCCGTTCACAAACTTATATGTTTCAATAAGATCGCCTCTCATTCTTCTGAACTCCAATGAGTAGAGTCCCTATCTACTCAACCTCTCCTCGTATGTCCACCCCCTCATCCCCGGAATTAACCGAGTGAACCTTCTTTGTAATGCCTCGAGAGCAAGTATGTCTTTTCCTAAGTATGGACACCAAAACTGTATGCAGTACTCCATTTGCGATCTCACAAATACCCTATACAACTGCAGCAATACCTCCCTGTTTTTATATTCTATCCCCCTAGCAATAAAGCCAACATTCCATTGGCTTTCTTGATCACCTGCTGCACCTGCATACTAACTTTTTGATTTTCTTGCACCAAGACCCCCAGATCCCTTTTTACTGCAGTACTTTCCAGTTTCTCGCCATTAAGATAATAACTTGCTCTCTGATATTTCCTGCCAAAGTGCATAACCTCACATTTTCCAATATTGTATTGCATCTGCCAAATCTCTGCCCACTCACCCAGCCTGTCTATATCCCCTTGTAGGTTTTTTATGTCCTCCTCACTCTCTACTTTCCCTCCCATCTTTGTATCATCTGCAAACTCTGATATGTTACACTCGGTCCCCTCCTCCAAATCGTTAATATAGATTGTAAAGATTTTGGGGACCAAGCACCGACCCCTGCGGAACACCACTGGCTACTGGTTGCCACTCCGAGAATGAACCATTTATCCCAACTCTCTGCTTCCTGTTAGATAATCAATCCTTCACCCATGCCAGAATATTACCCCCAATCCAGTGATTTTTTTATCTTGAGTAATAATCTTTTATGTGGCAACTTGTCGAATGCCTTCTGGAAGTCTAAATACACTACATCCACTGGTTCCCCTTTATCCAACCTGTACGTTATGTCCTCAAAGAACTCGAGCAAATTTTTCAGACATGACTTCCCCTTCATAAAGCCATGCTGACTTTGTCCTATTAAATTATGTTTATCTAAATGTCCCGTTACTGTCTCCTTAGTAATAGACTCCAAAATTTTACCCACCACAGATGTTAAGCTAACTGGTCTATAATTTCCAGCCTTCTGCCTACAACCCTTTTTAAATAAGGGTGTTACATTAGCAGTTTTCCAATCTGCCGGGACCTTTGCTGAGTTCAGGGAGTTTTGGAAAATTATTACCAAAGCATCCACAATTCCTACTGCCACTTCCCTCAAGACGCTAGGATGTAAGCCATCAGGTCCAGGGGATTTATCCGCCTTGAGTCCCATTATTTTACTGAGTACCAATTCCTTAGTGATTTTAATCGTATTTAGCTCCTCCCCCACTAGAGCCCCCTGTTTGTCCAGTGTTGGGATATTCTTAGTGTCCTCTACCGTAAAGACTGAAACAAAATATTTGTTCAGCATTTTTGCCATCTCCATGTTTCCCACCATTAATTTCCCGGTCTCATCCTCTAAGGGACCTACGTTTGCCTTAACCACCCTTTTTCTTTTTATATAACTATAGAAACTCTTGCTTTCTGTTTTTATATTTTTTGCTAATTTATTTTCATAGTCTATTTTCCATTTCTTAATCAATCCTTTAGTTACTTTTTGTTGTCTTTTGAAGACTTCCCAATCTTCTATCCTCCCACTAACTTTGGCTACCTTATATGTCCTTGTTTTTAGTTGGATACTTTCTTTAATTTCTTTACTAAGCCATGGATGGCTGTCATTTCTTTTACACCCTTTTTTCCTCAGTGGAATATATTTATTTTGAAAGTTGTAAAATAACTACTTGAATGAACACCAATGCTCATGTACCGTCTTACCCTTTAATCTATTTTCCCAGGCCACTTTAATCAATTCTGCTCTAATGCCATCATAGTCTCCTTTATTCAAGCTCAGTATGCTTGATTGAGAACCAACCTTCTCACCCTCTAATTGGATATGGAATTCAACCATGTTATTTACACTCATTCCAAGGGGATCCTTAACTAGGACATTATTAATTAATCCAGACTCATTACACAGTACCAGGTCCAAGGTTGCTTGCCCCCTTGTAGGATCAGTTACATACTGCTCAAGAAATCCATCCCTAAGACACTCAATAAACTCTTCCTCAAGGCTGCCCTGCCCAATTTGATTTGTCCAGTTAATATGATAGTTAAAATCCCCCATAATTATAGCTGTTCCCTTATTACATGCCCCAACTATTTCCTGATTAATACTTCTTCCAACAGAGTTGCAACCAATAGGAGGCCTATATACTGCGCCCACCAGTGTTTTTTTCCCCTTGTTATTCCTTATCTCTACCCAAACTGTTTCATTATCCTGATCTTTTGACACAATGGCCCAAAAATTCGGCCATTCTCGGGTGAGTCCTCAGTGCGTACTCACCCGTATTCATTCCCGAAGTGCCGGTTTCCTGCATGCACTGCGCATGCGCGGGAAACCGGCACTTCCGGTATGGCGAGGGTCGCGGTTCATAGGTAAACCGCGTGCGCACTAGAGGCTGCGCGCACGCAGCACACTGGTTTTTTTTCAGGTTTCAACGTGAAGGTAAGTATTGAAGATTCTAGGCTAATAAAAAGATGTAAGACCCCTTTCGAACAAGGTAAGTAGTTAATTAAGTATAATTTTAATTTTTTTATCCACTGGTTTATCTTTTTTGGAGACTTTAAAGAAAGGTAAGTTTATTTTTATAACTTTTAAAAAGTATTTTAATTTTTTCAAAAATTTAAATTTTTGTTTAAAGTGGTTAATTTATTTAACTGTAGTTATTTTATTAATGTGATGTTTTTTTAAATTTATTTGAGGTTTAGCTGTTCTTTTGGGGCCGATTTCAATTCACAGATTTGACAGGTCTCCTATGAATGAAAGATGGTCTGCTGCCATTGTCTCTCCATGGCCCACGTGATCGCAGGGGTCGCACCGCACTAACTGCGCCCCTGGAACACGGTGCACTGCGCGCCGGCACTAGGGAGAGGACCAGGACCCGAAGTTCCTGCGGGGGCAAACAAGAATGGCAGACGCGGTAGGTGATATCGCGCGCGATCCTTACCCCCGCGGCAAGCCTCCGATTCGAATTTCTAGGCCATACTTTTAAATAGGATGCACAAGGCCTTTTTTTAACAAGGTTAGTGTTTAAACATTTTTTTCACAGATTAATGTAATAAATTTTTTCAAAAATTTAAATTTTTGTTTAAAATACTTAATTAAGTAATTCATAGTTATTTTAAAAATGTGATGTCTTTTTTAATTTATTTGTAGTTTTAGGGAGGTTTTGGGGCCGAATTGTATTCATACTTTTGACAGCTGTTCCTGTCAATTCTATGAATGAATTATGGTCTGCTGCCATTGGCTCTCCATGGCCCATGTGATCCCAGGGGCCGCATCGCACTAACTACGTCCGTGGTTTTCACAAGCACTGCACACCGGCAGCTGCAGGAGGCCCAGGAGCTAAAGTCCCCGTGGGCCCAGAGGTCAACGGCAGGCGCGGTAGGTCGGTGCGCGTTCGATCCTTGCACCCGCGGGAAGCCCGGGAGCCGAATTTCTGGGCCAATCTTTTGAAGGAAAACTACAATCTTATCCGTGCATACCTTCACAGAAGAACCTGTAAAAAAAAATCGAAGTGCGAGGCGAAAGCGCTGGCCCTCCGGCGTGCTTGTTCGACCAAGAACCCCTTTTTATCGGGAGAAAGGAAGTGCCGGTTTCCCGCGCATGCGCAGTGCATGCAAGAAACCGGCACTATCTTTCCGTCCACGGGTGATTACACAGTGCGTACTCACCCGACAACAGACGAATTTCTACCCCAATATCTTGAAAATTCTGTGAGAACCACGAGTCAACAATCTGCAAAGGTGAAAACAACGACTCTCTCCAATTCTTCAATGTTTGGCCTTGGTTGATAAATAAATGAATTGAGTACAGTCTGTATTCTGGTAATTACTTGTAAACTCTTGTGGATTTTTAAGTAAAATGATGTTTCACACATTCATTGCTTTTGTGCTGTCTGTTCCACGGGTCTGAACTGGAAAAAACCGTCAGACAATCAGAACGTCTTAGTGATAATAGTAGGGGATTTCAACTTCCCCAATATTAACTGCGATAGTCAG
This sequence comes from Squalus acanthias, assembly GCA_030390025.1. Lineage (NCBI taxonomy): Eukaryota > Metazoa > Chordata > Chondrichthyes > Squaliformes > Squalidae > Squalus > Squalus acanthias. Next base: position 575,880 of record JASTWF010000079.1, read on the forward strand.
AGTGTGAAAGGCTTAGAGGGTGCGGAATTCTTAAAGTGCATCCTGGAGAGCTTATTGAGCCAGCATGTAGAAAGTCCTACAAAAGAGGGGGCGGTACTGGAGCTAATTCTAGGGAATGTAGCCGGGCAAGTGGTAGAAGTGTCAGTAGCAGAGCATTTTGGTGACAGTGACCATAATTCGGTGAGATTTAAGGTAGTCATGGAAAAGGACGAAGATGGACCGAAATAAAGGTTCTAAATTGGGTGAAGGCCGATTTTAATATGATAAGGCAGGATCTGTCCAAAGTGGACTAGGATCAGCTACTTGTAGGAAAATCCACATCAGAGCAGTGGAAGTCTTTAGAAAGGAAATAGAGAGAGTGCAACGCCAACATGTTCCCGTAAAGATCAAGGGTGGGAACAACAACCCCAGGGAACCCTGGATGTCAAGGGATATATAAGAATGGATTAGGAAAAATGGGAGGCTATTGGCACATACAAATGACTAAAAACAGTAGAAGCCCTAGAGGAGTATAAAAAGTGCAGGGGGTATTTAAAAAAGGAATTAGGAGAGCGAAGCGGGGGCACGAAAAAACACTGGCAGGAAAAATAAATGAAAATCCGAAGGTGTTTTATAAGTATATTTAGGGCAAGAGGATAAACAGGGAACGAGTAGGGCCCATTAGGGACCAAAGTGGCAATCTAGGTGGAGAGACAGAAGATGTGGGTGAGGTTTTAAATGAATATTTTGCTACTGTTTTCACTATGGAGAAGGACGATATAGGCATAGAAATCAGGCAGGGGGATTGTGATATACTTGAACAATTTAGTTTTGAGAGGGAGGAGGTACTGGCGGTTTTAGCGGGCTTAAAAGTGGATACATCCCCAGTCTCAGACGAGATGTATCTCAGTCTGCTGTGTGAAGCAAGGGAGGAGATTGCAGGGGCTCTGACACAAATTTCCAGATCCAATCTGGACATAGGGGAGGTGCCAGAGGACTGGAGGACAGCTAACGTAGTAACATTATTCAAGAAGAGTAGTAGAGATACAACAGGGAATTACAGGCCAGTGAGCCTAACATCAGTGGTAGGGGAATTATTGGAAAACATTCTGAGGGACAGAATTAGTCTCCACTTGGGGAGGCAAGGATTAATCAAGGATAGTCAGCACAGCTTTGTCAGGGGGAGATTATGTCTAACCAAATTGATTGAATTTTTCGAGGGATGACTAGGTGCGTGAATGAGGGTAGTGCAGTTGATGTAGTCTACATGGACTTCAGTAAGGCTTTTGACAAAGTCTCGCATGGAAGACTGGTCAAGAAGGTAAGAGCCCAGGGGATCCAGGGATATTTGGCACTTTGGATCCAAAATTGGCTTATTGGCAGGAGGCAGAGGGTAATGGTCGAAGGTTGTTTTTGTGACTGGAAGCCTGTGTGAAGTGGTGTACCGCATGGATCGGTGCTGGGTCCTTTGCTGTTTGTATTGTACATTAATGATTTAGATATAAATGTAGGAGGTATGATCAGTAAGTACGTATTCGACACGAAAATTGGTGGAGTGGTAAATAGCGAGGAGGGAAGCCTCAGCCTACAGGACGATATAGATGGGTTGGTCAGATGGGCAGAACAGTGGCAAATGGAATTTAACCCTGAAAAGTGTGAGGTGATGCCTTTTGGGAGGACTAACAAGGCAAGGGAATACACAATGAATGGCAGGACCCTAGGAAGGACAGAGGATCTGAGTGATGTTGGTGTGCATGTACATAGATCTTTGAAGGCAGCAGGACAGGCAGATAAGTTGAATAAAAAGGCATATGGGATACTTGCCTTCATTAGCCGAGGCATAGAATATAACAACAATTGTTATTTTTGAAATTTCTGACCAATTTGAAGTATGCGTGACCAGGAAAAAAAAGGAAATGTTAATGTTGTGGAACACAAGTCTTCAACGCGATAGCTGGGATGTGATCGGGGCCCATAGCCTTTGCTGTATCCAGTGCGCTGATCCGTGTCTTGATATTACGTCGAGTGAATCGAATTTGCTGAAGACTGGCTTCTGTGATGGTGGGGACCTCAGGAGGAGGCCGATATTAATCATCCACTCGGCACTTCTGACGGTTGCAAACGCTTCAACCTTGTCTTTTGCACTCACATGCTGGGCTCCGCCATCATTGAGGATGGGGATATTCATGGAGCCTCCCCCTCCCGTTAGTTGTTTAGTGGTCCACCACCATTCACGATTGGATGTGGCAGGGCTGCAGAGCTTTGATCTGATCCGTTGATTGTGGGATCGCTTAGCCCTGTCTATAGCATGCTGCTTCCGCTTTTTAGCATGTATGTGGTGCTGTGTTGCAGCTTCCCCAGGTAGGCACCACATTTTTAGGTACGCCTGGAGCTGCTCTTTTACACTCCTTATTAAACCAGACTTCGTCCCCTGCTTGATGGTAATGGTAGAGAGAGGGATATGCCTGGCCATGTGTTTACATATTGTGGTGGAATACAATTCTGCTGCTGTCCCAGACCGCCTCATGGATGCCGAGTTTTGAGCTGCTAGATCTGTTCTGAATCTATCCCATTTAGCACGGTGGTAGTGTCACACAACAGTGTGTCCTCAGTGTGAAGACGGGACTTCGTCTTCACAATGACTGTGCGGTGGTCACTGCTACCAATACTCTCATGGACAGATGCAACTGCGACAGGTAGATTGGTGAGGACGAGGTCAAGTAGTTGTTTCCCTCGTGTTGGTTCACTCACAACCTGTCGCAGGCCCAGACTGGCAGTTATGTCCAGCTCTGTCAGTGGTGGTGCTACCGAGCCACTCTTGGTGATGGGCATTGAAGTGCCCCACCCAGCGTGCATTCTGTGCACTTGCTGCTCTCAGTACTTCTTCCAAGTGGTGTTCAACATGGCGGAGTACTGATTCATCAGCTGAGGGAGTGCGGTAGGTGGTAATCAGCAGGAGGTTTCCTTGCCTCTGCTTGACTTGAAGCCATGACACTTCATGGGGTCCGGAGTCAATGTTGAGGACTCCCAGGGCAAATCCTTCCCGACTGTATAACTCTGTGCCGACACCCCTGTTGGGTCTGTCCTCCCGGTGGGACAGGACATACCCAGGGATAGTGATGGAGGAGTTTGGGACTTTGGCTGGAAGGTATGCTTCTGTCAGGCTGTTGCTTGACTAGTCTGTGGGATTGCTCTCCCAATTTTGGCACAAGTACCCAGATGTCAGGGAGGAGGACTTTAAAGGGTTGACTGGGCTGGGTGTGCCATTGCCGTGTCCGTTGCCGGTGCCGAGATCGATGTTGACCCATCCCGTCTCTTGCTTGTTATTTTGTTTCGTAGCGGTTTGTTGCAACTGAGTGGCTTGCTAGGCCATTTCATAGGGCAGTTAAGAGTCAACCACATTGCTGTGGGTCTGGACTCATAATTAGGCCAGACCAGGTAAGGACGGCAGATTTCCTTCTCTAAAGGGCATTAGTGAACCAGATGGGTTTTTACAACAATCCGATATTTTCATGGTTACCATTTATTCCAAATTTATTGAATTAACTGAAATTAAATTCCACAGCTGCCGTGGAGGGATTTGAACTCACGTCTGTGGAACATTACTAGAGGCCTCTGGATTACTAGCCCAGTTACATTAGTACTGCACTATCGTTCCCGAGGGTCCCGAACAACGGTTCCTGGACAGGGAGGGCAGGCCGTGTAGGGGTTCGAAGGTTACAAAGATTATCATGTGCAGGAATATAAAAACGGAATCATACACACAGTGGAATTGAAAGTGCATCGTAAACTTCTCCCCCACCCCCCAGCATGAAGGAAACGCAAACGCGGGAAGAATAACAGGAAACCCGGGTGGTCTGTCCCAAACACACTCCGGGACCAACAGTGGTGGTAATCGCGTTAGCGGTAATCCCGACTCGGATGATATTGTACCATGATGTGCATCATGAAGTAATACCTGTAATAGTAAATCTGACCGAGGTGGGACTACCGGACTGTTGCAAACCAGGAACAGTGCTGTTATATGGGAGAATGATGCAGGAATTAATAGACGGATTTTGGGAAAGGGCCAGCTCAACACTGGCGGAATCGGAACTAGAGCCGTTATATCACAAGGACTCAAGGCATGGTAATGGGTTTAACAATAACTTTGGGGAAAAGAATACTGAGATCATTGCAGAAAATGATGTTGGTTACAGGATTAAAGGGAACCATATCAGAAGGCGACGGGGTCTGATAAATGATGCAACCATTTATTTTAATACCAGAACCTCCCTAGTTAATAATCTTGATTTGGCTCATTTAGAACAATCCGTAAAGGCAGTCAGAAATCGTTTAAGGAAAATTCTGAATAAAATGAATGGTGTGGAAGAAGAGGAATTGAAGGAGGACCAGATTACGACCATTCCTCTGAAGGACGTGGTTAAAAGTGTAATTAAATCAGTAAGTGGCTCGGTTCGGCTGTGACATTCCACCTCTACCAGAACACCTGGTCGATTTAATGAGATGCGTTAGTCCGTCCCAGAAGCACTTTTATACCCTGGCCCAGAAAACCGGAACTTGCGCAGAGCAATATCTAAAATTGGGGATGATTCGTCTTGTTGAGGAAGCGGAATGAATATCGAGGTTCACCCCTGGATAAGAATTATCTCCCATGTTTTTGTCGTTGTTCAGTTGGTGACTGTGTTAAACTTACTGATCATAACTTGTCGAGTCAACAGACGCCGCATGCATTGATCCAGCTGTTTCACGGTAAATTTGAGGGAATGTAAAGTGACCACATTTACCGACAGGCTTTGAGAGCAAGAGACTGCTTGGCTAAAACATTTTTTAATTAAATGATGTGCATGCAAGTTGTTTTTTTCCTCCAAAAGATAAGCTCTTGAAAATTCTGTGAGAACCTTCAGATGCAAAAACAATGACTATTTTCAACCCCTGAATGACTGGCCTTGGTTAACTAAGCGTCAAAACAGACAAGAGAGAAAGGAGAGAGAGAAAACAGCGATGGTCACACAGTTCGGGACATAAATGCTGTGGGAGAGGTGCCAGGTTTTGGGGTCTAAAGATGCAATAAAATGACCACTCGTGGCTGCAGTGGTGGGCGCCCTGGTCAGTTGCCAGTTAAAGACATCTGACTAGTCATCGCTGAATTGACCTGTCACTGGTGTTAGTACCAATGTGGTTGCTTATGATCACTTGAGCTTAAAGTAAATGAGTTTAGATCCGTGCGGGCTTACTGGTAATAAGTAAATGAATTGAGACCGGTTTGTATTTGATAATTACTTGTAACCTCTTGCTGATAATAAGTAAAGAATAGTTTCTCCTCTAATCTTGGTCTCGAGTTGTCTGTTCCATGGGTCTGAACTCTATAAACTGTCAGACAATCTGATCGTCTTACACAATCTCCCGATCTGTCTCCCCACCATCTGTCTCTCTCGCTCTGTCTCCGTATCTGTCTCCCCACCTGTTTCCCCGTCTATATCTCTCTCTCTCTCTCTCTGTCACAGCTCTCCCAGTTGTCACCCCATCTGACTCCCATGTCTGTCTCTTTCTCTGTCTTCTGCTTTTGTCTCTCTCTCTCTGTCTTCCCCGTCTGTCTCCTGCATCTTTCTCCCCGTCTCTCACCCCATCCATCGCTGTGCTGTCTTTCTCCCTGTCTGTCTGTCTCTCTCGTTGTTGCCCCATCTGTCTTTATCTCTCTCTGCCTCAACCCATCGGTCTCACCGTCTGTCTCGCCCTATCTGTCTTTTTATCTGTCTCCCGCCTTTGTCTCTCTCTCTCTCTGCGTCTTCACCGTCTGTCTCCCCCTATTTCTCGTCTTCTGCCTCGCTCTCTGTCTGTCCAGTCTGTGTAGCCCCATCTATCTCCATTAATCTCTCTCCCCCCTTCCTTATAACGCCCCGGGTCTGCCTCTCGCTCTCTCTGTCAGTCCCGCGTCTGTCTCACCACGTCCCACTCTCCCTCTGTATCATCACCCCTTCCGTTCTCTATCTGTCTCCCCACCGTTTGTCTGCCCCATCTCTCCCTCTCTCTCTCTCTCTCGCTGTCTCCCCATCTCTCGCTCTCTTTCTCTCTCTCTGTCTCACCCTGTCTACCCCCACCCCCATCAGTCTCACCCGCCAGTCTGTCGTTCCTTGTCTCCCCACACCGTCTGTCTTCCCGTCTGTCTATCTCTATCTGTATCATCCCTGTCTGTTCTCTTTCTTTCTCCCCATCTGACGCTCCTCTCTCTCACGCTCTGACTCCCGTCCGTCTGTCTTCCCTACTGCCTCCTCTTGTCTGTCTCCCCCATCTGACTCTCTGAGTCACTCACAAACTGTCTCCACCCCGTCACTTTCTCCTGGTCTCTCTCTCTCTCTCTCTCCACGTCTGACTACCTCGTCTATCTCTCTCTCTCCTTGTTTACCATCTGCCGCTCTCTCTCGGTCTCCACAGTCTGTCTGACTCTCTCTCTATCTCTATCTCTGTCTCTACATTCTGTCTCTCTCTCTCTCTCTTTCTCTCTCTCTGTCTCCACAGTCTGCCTGTCTCTCTCTCTATCTCTCTCTCTGTCTCCACAGTCTGTCTGTCTCTCTCTCTATCTCTCTCTCTGTCTCCACAGTCTGTCACTCTCTCTCTCTATCTCTATCTCTGTCTCCACAGTCTGTCACTCTTCCTCTGTCTTCACAGTCTGTCTCTCCCTCTCTCTCTCTCTGTCTTCCCCAAAAGGCTTTCCCATTCTTTTTCCCGGTCTGACTCCCTCGTCTATCCCACTCTCTCTCTTTTTCTCCTCTGCATCTGTCCCTCTCTCTCTCTGTCTCACCCCAGCTGTCTCCCCACCGTCTGACTCACTCTCTGTCTCCACACCGGCTGTCTTTCTCTGTTTCTCCCCACGTCTATCTCCTCTGTCGATCTCCACCTGTCTGACTCCGCCCCCCGTCCATCTCTCTCTCTCTGTCTCATTCTGTCTGTCTCCCCGGTCTGTCTCCCCATCATCTGTCTCTCTCGCTCTGTCTCCGCATCTACCTGCCCGCTTGTTTCCCTTTCTTTCTGTCTCTCTCTCTCTCTCTCTCTCTCTCCTGCGCAGTTGTCTCCCTGTCTAACTTCGATGTCTGTCTCTTTCTCTGTCTCCTGTTTTTGTCTCTCTCTTTGTCTTCCCCGTCTGTCTCCCCCATCTTCTCCGCGTTTGTCTCCCCATCCGTCTCCCCGCTGTCTTCCTCCACGTCTTTCTCGCACTCTGTCTGTCTCTTTATCAGTGTCCCGCGTTCGTCTCTCTCTATGTCTTCCCCGTCTGTCTCCCCACCATCTCTCAACCTGTCTGTCTCTCTCTCTCTCTCTCCCCCCATCTGTGTACTCCGCCTATCTCCATCAATCTCTCTCCCCCCCCCCCCCCCATCCTTCTCCTGCCCCTGGTCTGTCTCTCGCTCTCTCTGCTTCTCCAGCGTCTGTCTCCCCCCATCAGTCTTCCCCACTGGTCTGTCTGTCCTTCTGTCCCCCCACCGTCTGCCTCGCCCGTCTTCTATCTCTTTCTGTTTCAAACACGTCTGATCTCTTTCCTTCTCCCCGTATGTCTCTCCTCTCTCTATATATCTGTCTCCCGTCTGTCAGTCTCCCCATTCTACCACCTCCTGTCTGTCTCCCCATCTGCTTCCCTCTGTTTCACCCACCAATTGCGTCCTCCCCGTCTCTCTCCTACTGCGCCTCTCTCTCACTCTCTGTCTGACCACCTCACTTGTCCTCCTCGTGTGTCTCCACTCCATCAGCTTCCCCTGTATTTCTCTCTCTCTCTCTCCCTCCCCGTCTGCCACTACCCCCGTCTATATCTCTCTTTGTCTCCCAGTCTGCTTCCCCGTTTCTCTCCCCCTGTCTGTCTTCCCTGCGCCTGTCTCCCTGCGTCTATACACCCACGTCTATCTCCCCGTCGCTCTCTCTCCCTCTGTCTCCACAGGCTGTCTCTCCCCATCTGTCTCTCTCTCTCATTGTCTTCCCCGTCAGGCTCCGCCCTTCTGTTGCCCCATCTGTCTCACTCTCACTCTTTCTCCTCCACATCTGCCTCTCTCTCTGTCTCACCCCATCTGTCACTGAAGGTGGGAATGCAAGTGCAGCAGGCAGTCAAGAAAGCAAACGGAATGATGGCCTTCATAGCAAGGGGATTTGAGTACAGGAGTAGGGAGGTGATGCTACAGTTGTACAGGGCCTTGGTGAGGCCACACCTGGAGTATTGTGCGCAGTTTTGGTCTCCTAACTTAAGGAAGGACATTCTTGCTATTGAGGGAGTGCAGCGAAGGTTCACTAGATTGATTCCTGGGATGGCCGGACTGACATATCAAGAAAGATTGGGTCAACTGAACTTGTATCCTCTGGAGTTCAGAAGAATGAGGGGGGATCTTATAGAGACATTTAAAATCCTGACTGGTTTAGACAAATTAGATGCAGGGCAGAATGTTCCCAATGGTAGGGAAAACTAGAACCAGGGGTCAAAGTCTAAGGATTAAGGGGAAGCCATTTAGGACTGAGCTGAGGAGGAACTTCTTCACCCAGAGAGTGGTGAATCTATGGAATTCTCTTCCACAGAAGGTTGTTGAGGCCAGTTCGCTAAATATATTCAAAAGGGAGTTAGATATAACACTCACAACTAAGGGGATCAAGGGGTATGGCGAGAAAGCAGGAATGGGGTACTGAGGTAGCATGTTCAGCCATGAACGCATTGAATGGCGGTGCAGGCTCGAAGGACCGAATGGTCTACTCCTGTACCTATTTTCTATGTCTATGTCTATGTCTCCCTACGATCTATCTCAATCTCTGTCTCCATCCTGTCTGTCTCGCTATGTGTCTCACCATGTCTGTGGCCCCTCTTTCTCTCCCCCGTCTGTCTCCCCCAAACCAGTCCATCTCTATCCCCCAAGTCTCATTCCAACTGTCTCCCCGGTCTGTCTCCCCAGCATCTGTCCCTCTCACTGTGTCTGTGCATCTGTCTGGCCATTTGTTTCCTCGTCTGTCTCTCTCTCTCCTCCTCTCTCCCTTTCTCACTTCCCCGGTTGATTTTCCATCTGAATCCCAAGCTGTCTCCGCCTGTCTCCCCCACCGTCTGTCTCCTCCATCTCTCTCTCTCTATGTCGTACACCATCTGTCTCCCACTGCCCCCACGCACCCCCTCACCTGCCGCCGGCCTCTTTCTCTTTCTTTGTCATCCCCGCCTCTGCTCTGTCACTTTCTCTCACTGTCTCCTCCCTGTCTGTCACGCTCACTCTCTATCTGTCTCTCCATGTCTTTCTCAAACAGTCTCTCCCCCTGTCCTTCTCCCGCTCTTGCTCTGTCTCTCGTGCTGTCTCTCCCGTGACTTCTGTTTATAATAATTGTATTCCTTAACTTCAGCATAAGAGGCAATTTACAAGTGGATTATGTTCACAGATAGTGCACCCAAACCTAGGCATGCGTCCCATCTCGTGCTACTTGAACAAAGGAAACAACTTCTATTTCTACATTATTATCTTTAGCAAACGGGAAGCAGCCTTGCCTTATCTGGTAGTCTCCATTCAAAAGCACCGTCCTTCAGCCGATGCACACAAGTTTACATTTCTCATACATCAACATTCGGTGTTTCCAATCAATGTACCGTCCTTCAACCGGCTTGTACTTCAACATCCTTTTGTAAAGATTGCAATGGTGTTTGGTGGGATGTTTACAGTGTAACATTACTATAAGCACCCCAAGGACCAACTTCAATCTTCAACACTGGCAGTAGCTGAGTTAAGTCTGTATCTCTCTTTCTCTCCAATGATGCAAACCACTATTCCCCCAATTGAATGAACTAAACTTGAACCTTTCGGAAGCTGAATTAACCGAGTTCCAGATGCCAACATATAGCACTTTCAAAGAGCCGGCACAGGCAAGATGAGCCGAATGGCCTCCTTCTTTGCTATATCATTCTATGATTCTATGATCCTCCCTGCATCTGCCCTGTCAAGTCCTGTAAAAATTTTAAATATTTCAGTGAGATCAACACTTATTATTCTAAATTCTAGGGAATATAAAGGCCGAGTCTCGGAAATCACTGCTCATGGGACAATGCCCTCATTCCAGGAATCAGGGGGTGTGGCGTGTGTGGGGTGGTGTGCAGAGGCTGGTTTAAGGGTGGGGGGCATTGAAGTGGGGAGCTGTGGGAGAAGTGGAGTGGGGGCTGAGGTGCAGGATTGATGTGGTGTGGGGGTTACGGGCGCCGTGGATGTACTTGGAAGGGGGTATGGAGTGGGGGATAGGGATGCTGTGCGTGGGGGTGCAGTGGAAGGAATGGGTGTGTGGTGGGTGGGGTCTGGATATGCATGTCTCTATCTCACCAGTTTCTTCCCAATGTGCTTGAACAGATGTAAAGTAGCCATCTCACAGAATGCGTTGGGCTTAAACAGGGGTAAAACAGAATTACATATGTGTTTAAAAGGGGCTTTACAAATGTTTTAAAAAGAGATTTTGAAAGAGGTTTAAAAGGGGTATAATAAGGTTTTGACAAACGGTTTAAAATAGGATTTTTGGAACAAGAGGAGGCCATACAGCCCCTCGAGGCTGTTACACAGGAACAGGAGGAGGCCATTCAGCCCCTCGAGCTTGTTACACTGGAACAGAAGGAGGTCATTCAGGCCATTGTGCCTGTTCTGCCAGTCAATGAGACATTGTCTGATCTGTGACCTAACTCCATAGACACGCCTTTGGGACTGCATAGAGATTGAAAAGTTATATAAAAGTTGCTTAAAAAGGGTTTAAAGGGGTGTGAAAATCTAGCAATGACCGATCTTAGTCTTAATTTATTTAGTAGTGAGAAAAATTCTGAAAAGATTATCTTAGTCTTTGTAGGGCAGTGTAAAGCGAGCTTCACGCTGTATCTAAACCTTGCTGTAGCTGTCCTTGGAGAGTTTGATGCGACAGTATAGAGAGAGCTTTACTCTGAATCTAACCCCGTGCTGCACCTGCCCTGGGAGTATTTGATGGGACAGTGCAGAGGGATGTTTACTCTGTATCTAACCCGTGATTTACCTGTCATGGGAGTGTTTAATGGGACTGTGTAGAGAGAGCTTTACTCTGTATCTAACCCGTGCTATATCTGCCCTGGGAGTGTTTTATGGGGCAATTAAGAAATAGTTTTTCTCTGTATCAACCCGTACTGTACCAGCCATGGGAGTGTTTGATGGGACTCTGTATCTAACAGTCTAGAGTTAGGCATGTGAAGGTGAGGAAGCGTCTACATCACAAAGGAGAGAGACTGAGATGGGGTCCTGTGGGACGGGTTGACACTGGGACTAAGGTTATTGGTTTCTGGATAATGATCAATATTTGGAGCGGAGTCGGGATATTTGGAATCATTGAAAATAACTTGGATTCTGCATTGGGGGGGATCTGGAGGGATTTTTTCCCGATAGAGGGAGTTGGGATTGCTCCCTAATCCCTAATGATCCTGCAAACTGTTAGATATTTGGGCCAGAGTCAGGGAGTTTACTGGGAACGATCCTGGTAGACTAAAGATGGCAGCAAGTTATTGGCATCACTTCATGTATAGTAAAGATTGACAACAGCAACAACTTGCTATAAAAAGTGCCTTTAACACAGTAAAAATCACAAGGTGCTCACAGGAGCGATATCAAACAACATTTTCCAGAGTCACATAAGGAAATATTAGGACGGGTGACCAAAATCTTCGTCAAAAATGGAGGTATTAAGGAGCATTACAAAGCGTTGTGTCAAGGCAGCTGAAGGCACGGGCATCAATGGTGGAGCGATGGAAGTCAGTAAATGCAGAACAGACCATAATTGGTGGAGCACAGGGATCTCAGGGGTGGGGGGTGGGGTGATGTGGTTGAAGGACTGGAGGAGTTTATACAGATCTCGGAGAGTTGTAAGGCTGGAGGAGGTTATAAAGTTAGGGAGGGTGTTAGGGCTGAAGTTGGTCACAGAGATAGGGAGAGGTGTAGGAGCTGGAGGAGTTTACAGAGATCGGGTGGATTGTAGGGCTGGAGGAGGTTACAGAGATAGGGAGGGTTGTAGGACTGGAGAAGGTTACAAAGGTAGGGAGATTTGTTGAGCTGCATGAGATTACAGAGATAGGGAGGGTTGTCGGGCTGGAGGTGGTTACAGAGATAGAGAGGGTTGTAGGGGCTGGAGGAGGTTACAGAGATAGGGAGTGTTGTCGGGGCTGGAGGAGGTTACAGAGATAGTGAGTGTTGTAGGGGCTGGAGTAGGTTACAGATATAGGAAGGGTTGTAGTGCTGGAAGTGGATACAGAGATACGGAGGGATGGAGAAGTTGGAGAAGTTTACAGAGATAGGAAGGGTTGTAGGGGATGGAGGATGTTACAGAGATAGGGAGGATTGTAGGGCTGCAGTAAGTTACAGAGATCTCAGGAATTTGTCGGGACTGGAGGAGTTTACAGAGATCGGGAGTGTTGTTGTGCTGAAGGAGGTTACAGAGATCTCAGAGCTTTTTAGGGACTCGAGGATTCTACAGAGATTGGGAGGTTTGAAGTGGCTGGATGAGGTTGCAGAAATAGGGAGGGTTGTTTAGCTGGAGGAGGTTGCAGAGATAGGGAGGGTTGTAGGGCTGGAGGAGGTTACAGAGATAGGGAGGGGTTTAGAGCTGGATGGGATTACAGAAATAGGGAGCATTGTAGGGCTGGAGGAGGTTACAGAAGCAGCGAGAGTTGTATGTTTGAGGAGGTTACTGAGAAAGGGAGGGTTGGAGCAGGTTACAGATATAGGACGGGTTGTAGGGGATGGAGGAGGCTACAGAGATAGGGAGGATAGCGCTGGTGGAGGTTAGAGAGATCTCGGAGGGGTGTAAGACTGGAGGAGGTTACAGAGATCTCGGAGGTTTTAAGGGCTGGAGGCAGATGCAGAAATCTGGGAGGTTTGTAGGGACTGGAGGAGGTTAGAGAAATCGAGATGGGGTGAGGAGGCTATGGAGGGTATTTGAAAATGAGTATGAGAATTTATAAATCAAGGTATTGTTGCACAGGGAGCCAATGTAGGTCGGCGAGCACAGGGGAGTTTGATGGATGAACGGGACTTGGGGTTAGTTAAAGGCCGAATTATTATCAATGAGTTTAATCCTTTACTAAAATCACCGACTGTGCTGGGTTCGAAACCGATCCCAAATCTGTGCAGAATAACACTGCTAGAAGATTCCTCTGGCAAACTCACGCTGTTAATCCATTTCATACCGGCCAGTACTTTGGATCCGTGATGTTAATGGCTAACACAGCACAGGCTGGGGATGGAGCTTCGGCCTTTCCTGCTCTGTTTGAGTGTGGTGCTCAGCACCACATCGGGGGTGAGATCAGGCTAACACTACACAGGCCGGAGATGGAGCCTGGGCATTTCCAGATCTGTGTGTGGGGGGGGGGGGGGCTCAGTACCACACCGGGTTTGAGATCAGGATAAATCAGCACAGGCCGGGGATGGAGCTTCGGCCTTGCCTGCTCTGTTTGTGTGTGGTGCTCAGGACGACACTGCTTGTGAGATCAGGCTAACACTACACAGGCCGGAGATGGAGCCTGAGCATTTCCTGCTCTGTTTGTGTGTGGTGCTCAGTACCACACCGGGGGTGAGATCAGGCTAACACAACACAGGCCGGAGATGGAGCCTGGGCATTTCCAGCTCTGTGTGTGTGCGGTCTCAGTACCACACCCAGTGAGATCAGTTTAAATCAGCACAGGCCTGGGATGGAGCCTGTGCATTTCCAGCTGTGTGTGTGTGCGGTCTCAGTACTACAACGGGGGTGAGATCAGGCTAACACTACACAGGCCGGAGATGGAGCCTGGGCATTTCCAGCTCTGTGTGTGTGCGGTCTCAGTACCACACCGGGTGCGAGATCAGGTTAAATCAGCACAGGCCGGGGATGGACCCTGGGCATTTCCAGCTCTGTGTGTGTGCGGTCTCAGTACAACACCCAGTGAGATCAGTTTAAATCAGCACAGGCCGGGGATGGAGCCTGGGCATTTCCAGCTGTGTGTGTGTGCGGTCTCAGTACCACACCGGGGGTGAGATCAGGCTAACACTACACAGGCCGGAGATGGCGCCTGGGCATTTCCTGCTCTGTGTGTGTGGGGGGCTCAGTACCACACCGGGTGTGAGATCAGGCTCACACTACACATGCCGGAGATGGTGCCTGGGCATTTCCTGCTCTGTTTGTGTGTGGGGGGGGGGGGGGGGCTGAGTACCACACCCGGTGAGATCAGACTATCTCAGCACAGGCCGGGGTTGAAGCCTGGCCCTCTGCTGCTCTGTGTGGTTCAGCTATTCACCAGCTACTCAAACTGAGCCCGAATGGAATGAAATCTATGCGTAGCAATATATAAAATTATTTTCCGAGCAGATTAAAACTCAGGTACATCAGATTGTATTGCAGTGATGTGTCGTGATGACAATGGTTCAATGAGTCTGTTTGTTCAATGACTGTAATTAATGTCAGTTACAGGGAGTCCTAATGATGTCACTCGGGGATTTCCCTCTGCTCTAAATAAGGAGCTCCCTTCACTGTGACCTCACACAGTCAGCGCGCTGCCTCCAGCACAAATACCACCAGACACTCACAGAAGGAAAGGCATGGATTCCAGATTCTCTATGTCATTTCTAACAGAGTTTCGGATAACACGAATATTTTATGAAATAGAAAATATTTACTATCCCCTCCTCGCTGCTGTTGGTGTTCCCAGTAAGTATCTATGTCCAGTTATTAATTCTATATACCGTGTTACACTGTAATATTATTCTGGATATTTACCGTCGGTCACTCAGCTATTAATGGTGTTCTGTGTTTCAAGTTGTTGCATCTTTGTTAACGCATGGGTTGTTGTTTAAAAATAAAGAAACATTCTCTCTGCTGTTGGTGTCCCTGGTATGTCTCTGCATTCAGCTATGAATTCTATAAATCATGTTTATTTCTCTACTTGTCATTCCGAATCTCATCCACTATGCTGTCGGCTATTGATTCTGAAAGCTGATACAGTGTTACCAAGATTCAAATGTTTTATATTCAACTGAAGAAAATATATTGGACGAGAATCTTTATTGAATGAATTTCGTTCTGCTATCTCCACTGAACAGTTCTTACAGGTCAGAAGGATGTTGTCTTGATTGAGGAGACTTTTCACCTAAAGGCGAAATGTCATCGACCTGAAACGTTAACTCTGTTTCTCTCTCCACAGATGCTGCCTGACCGGCTGAGTATTTCTAACATTTTCTGTTTTTATTTCAGTTTTCGAGCATCCACAGTATGTCAGTTTTGTTTTCAGCTAATGCTCGGTGTGGTTACTGACACAGTGTCACAGGAACAAATCCTGACAGATCACGTCCACAGAATCAAATGTCTGAAATATCCGCGAATCATTCAGTTCCAGTCAGTGTCTACTTTCTCAACAACTCCAGCTCTGCATTAGTGGCACTGCTTCTGTTGGTTAGAATAGGAATACAAGGATAATTTACATTCTCAAAAAACTTTCAGTCAGCCAAATTGCAACTCTCTTTTTTCCAATCTTTGTTTTGAATTTACAATTGGATCCCATGCCCGTCTGTTACAGTCCAGTAGATCTCTCAGTGAGACACAGAGTGATTCTCTATTGCCTCCTGCTGTACTGCAGGATAAACAATCCCAGCTGATTGTAACTGACGTACTGAGGATTAGTAAATCCATTCATATTTTCTCGACTAATATTCTCTGCATAGGTTGGAAACCAACAGGTGAAAAAGTACAAGGATTAATCTCTTCCATTTGTGTTCAGATACTTTACAAAAGTGTTCGGCGGCTCTTTGCATGTGGGATAAGTCGCGTGACTTTGATGCTAATAAATTCACTAATGTGGCATATTACATGTTCAATGATAACTATCTATTTTAATTCAGTGTCCTTCGTTGCAATGTTATTTTGAAAATCTCCATTTCACTGAGCTACAATTTGTGTATTTCAACAAAAATGCAGAAACCTAAATCACTAACACACTTCTTACAGCCCAGTTGTCTTTAGAACTGCAGTGCACTTGTAGTTATTATCTTAGCATTTGCATATTACATCCGTGCATTTTAAATATAATTGCCTGTAATTGTTGTCCACCAAGGTTGCAGTTTCTCTATTTTGCCGTTGCATTCATTTTCAGTCCTAAATATAATGGATATTCTAAGCAGGTGTAGGAATCCAAGCGGGATTACCCCTTCTCTAAATTGAGGGACACTGAAGCGGTTGCACCGCTCCGTATGCTGACTGATCCCGGGACACGAAGGCTTCCTGAGAGGTTCTGGTCCTTTGCGTCCCTGGTACCTCGGGCGGTGCTTTTGACTGCTGGGCTGAAGGTTGATCTATCATTTAATCTCTCATTGATCAAACGAATTTTGCTTTCCTGTTGTATTTATTCCCATTTCATTTATTCATTCCACAATGTAATATCGATTATTCTTGCAATAAACCTTGTATTCAGCTCCGCAAGTAATACAATTGATTATATAATTGAATGTCGCTAATAATTTGCAGATTTAATCCCGAATTCCAACAAACTGCTGCTCTTGCTCCAGGTCAGATGCATAATTTCCCTGTTTATTAACCTTCCTCACAGTTAACTTAGTGACGATTCTGATCCTGTCTCGGGGAAAGTGCGGTCTCTCCAAATGTGTCACTCGCTACCTGGTGGCCATGGCAGCGGCGGATCTACTGGTCGTTATCCTCGACCTGATATTGAGGCAGATTCCGATTCTTTATAGTGAACAGTTTGATTTCGTGAGGTCCATCCCCGTGTGTAATATTCACGCCGTCCTGATTTATGCAGCCACAGACTGTTCTGTCTGGTTCACCGTCACTTTCACCTTTGATCGATATGTGGCCATTTGTTGTCAGAAGCTGAAAACTAAATATTGCACCGAGAAAACGGTGGCTGTTGTTCTGGGAACAGTGATTTTGATGAGCGGTTCAAAGAACATCACCTGGTATTTTATGTTCACAGATCGATATTCGCTTCTGAACAATCCCTGGTTTTGTGATGTAACAATGTATGTTCTGTTTTCACCGGTCTGGAAAACAATCGAGTTCCTTCATTATATTCTCACTCCGTGTGTCCCTTTTGTCGTGATTCTGCTGCTCAATGCTGTCACCGTCAGACACATTTTAGTGTCCAGCAGAGCCCGCAGGAGACTCCGGGGTCCCAGCAGTGGGGAGAGTCCCAGAGACCCAGAGATGGAGAGCCGCAGGAAATCCATCATTTTACTGCTTGTTATCTCGGGCAATTTCATCCTGTTATGGGCAGTGTTTACGGTGTATTATATGTGGAGGCGGATGTATGTCGGGTCTGGGTCAGTATTCCTACCTCTTTATGTAAGGGAAATGGGAATCATGCTGCAGATGCTGAGCTGCTGCACAAACACTGGGACTTATGCTGTGACCCAGACTAAGTTCAGAGAGCAGTTGAAGAATGTGGGAAAATATCTCTTTACTCTTATTGTAAAAATCATTAAAGGATGAGAAGAAGTGGAGACCTTGCAGCCTGAGAGCTCCCTGGGCCTGATATTGTGAGCGGACCGCGCTCCCACGGGCTTCCCGGCGGCGAGGTCGGTGATCTGGGGACATTAACACGCTCACTCACACACTGTCTACACTGAGCGCCCTGTGAGGGGCGCGGACATCTGTCAGGCCCCTCTGGAAAGGCACCGGTGCCCTAGACAAAGATGGCCGCCCCTAAGGCGCTGCCTGATGCAGAGAAACTCCCGCCCGCAATAAGATGGCGGCTGCCTGCCCAGACAATGATGGTGGCGCCGCTCAATGAGCAAGGCAGCGCCCCGTCCCCTCACCCCGCCCTGCACTAAGATGGCGGCGACCGCGCCCTGCATAAAGATGGCGGATCTGGCGCCCCGCACAAAGATGGCGGCTCTGGCGCCCTGCACAAAGATGGCGGCTCTGGCGCCAGGCACAAACATGGCGGCTCTGGCGCTCTGCACAAAGATGGCGCCTCTGGCGCCCCGCACAAAGATGGCATGTCAGGCGCCCCGCACAAACATGGCTGTGGTTTCCGCCATTGAGGTTTCCCCTTTCCCAGAAACGAGGTCGGGGCGTAGCGGCGGGAGGCGAGCGTCCAGATGGCTGCAGCATCGGGAGCCCCGGTTACCCTGGGAGCGGGCGCGCGGCGAGGGGCAGCAGTCCGGCACCGGGAGAAGGAGGGCCGGCACCAGAAATTCATAAACATTATAATACTTTACAAATCTTTATAACCCTTTCTAAATCATTATGATCATTAATAAATAATTCTAACCCTTTATAAATCATTATGACAATTAACAAAACATTATAACTCTTTATAAATCATTACGACCATTAATAAAATATTATACCCCTTTAAAAATCATTGTGACCATTGCTAAAACATTATAACCATTAATAATTTCATTTTTGGGATGTGGATGACAAGGCCAGCATTTATTGCCCATCCCTCCTTGCCCTGGAGAACCGCCTTATACAATGAGTGGCTTGATAGGCCATTTCAGAGAGCAATTAAGAGTAAAAATTGCTGTGGGTCTGGATTCACATTTCGGCCAGAATGGGTAAGGACGGAGGATTCGCTTCCCTAAAGGATATTACTGAACCAGATGTGTTTTTACTACAGTCCGGTAGTTTCATGGTCACCATTACTGATACTAACTTTTTATTCCAGATTTATTTAATTAATTGAATTTAAATTCCCCAACTGGTGGGATTTGAACTGAAGATCATTCGTCCAGTCATCTGCATTACTAGTCCAGCAACATAACAACTATGCTACCGTACCCTTCATATATATGTGTGTTTCTTCATCGTCAAAAGACTGAAATTCATTCCGGAACATTATTATGGGAACACCTTCACCACACGGACTGCAGCGTTTCAAGATGAAGGCCCAACATTTTCTCATGGGTTACTAGGATGGGCAAGTAATACCGGCCATGACAGCGTCACCCATATCCTGAGAACAAATAAATATAAATAATAAAATAAGAATGAAATAAATGATTTTGTAATTCATTGATTGAAACCAGGCAAGGCCTGTGATCAGAGCGGGGCATCATGCTCCGCTAAACAAATTGTCAACACAACTTGGCTCACCAATTCTATGGTTTTATGATTGATATTACTCACACTTTCTCAATTTCGCTATCCTTTAAAAAGGTGTTTGATAAAGTACCACATATTACCAAAATTGAGCCCATGGGATTATACTGGCAGTGGAAAGAGTGAGTGGTGCGAGGTATATCAGTGTTACAGTGAGTGGTGTGCGGAGTAACAGTCCAGAGTGTGGCATGTATTCCAGTGTTACAGCGAGGGGTCTGGGGTATATCAGAGTGTTAGAGTGAGTGGTGTGGGGTATATCAGAGTGTTAGAGAGAGTGGTGTGGGGTATATCAGATTGTTGGAGTGAGTGGTGTGGGGTATATCAGAGAATTAGAGAGAGTGGTCTGGGGTATATCAGAGAGGTGGAGTGAGTTGTGTGGGGTATATCAGAGAGTTAGAGAGAGTGGTGTGGTGTATATCAGAGTGTTAGAGAGAGTGTTGTGGGGTATATCAGAGAGTTAGAGAGAGTGGTGTTGGGTATATCAGAGAGTTAGAGAGAGTGGGTTGGGGTATATCGGAGTGTTATAGTGAGGAGTGTAGGGTGTACCTGTAGAAGATTTTACAGTCTGTGATTATTTCTCTCGCTAGTTTATCCTCATATTATTTTTTCCCTATCAGAGTTTTACAGTGAGGGGTGGGGTATATCAGAGAGTTAGAGTGAGTGGTGTGGAGTATATCAGACTGTTACAGAGAATGGTGTGGGGTATATCAGAGAGTTAGAGTGAGTGGTGTGGGGTATATCAGAGTGTTGCAGTGAATGGTGTGGGGTATATCAGAGAGTTAGAGTGAGTGGTGTGGGTTATACCAGAGAGTTAGAGAGAGTGGTCTGAGGTATATCGGAGTGTTACAGTGAGGAGTGTAGAGTGTGCCTGTAGAAGATTTTACAGTCTGTGTTTATTTCTCTCGCTAGTGTATCCTTATATTCTTTTTTCCCTATCAGAGTTTTAGAGTGAGGGGTGGGGTATATCAGAGTGTTACAGTGCGTGGTGTGGGGTACATCATAGAGTTACAGTGAGGAGTGTGTGTATATCTGTGTTAGAGTAAGTGTGTGGGGTATATCAGAGTGTTACAGCGAGAGTTGTGCGGTATATCAGAGGTTTACATTGCGGGGTGTGGTGTATATCAGAGTGTTACAGTGAGGGGTGTGGGGTATATCAGAGAGTGTTACAGTGAGGGGTGTGGGGTATATCAAGATGTTACATTGAGGGGTGTGGGGTATATCATAGTGTTACAGTGAGGGGTGTGGGGTATATCAGAGTTAGAGTGAGGGGGTGTGGTGGCGTTGCCGAAACCCACCATCACGCAGTACCTTCAGTATAGGCTCACAGCACAAAATTACGAATTGGCAAGGTACTGCAGGGCAATCAGTGACTGGGGCCGAACCCTAGCATCCTGGAGCCTCTTCAGTATAGGCTCACAGATCAGAATTTCGAAATGGCAAGGTACTGCAGGGCAAAAAGTGCCTGGGGCCGAACCCCAGCTTCAAGCAGCAGAATCAGTTTAGGCTCACAGCTTAGAATTACCAGTTGGCAAGGTACTGGAGCGCAAAAAGTGACTGGTGCCGAAACCCAGCATCACGTAACAGCTTCAGTATAGGCTCACAGCTCAGAATTACCATTTGGCAAGGTACTGGAGGGCAATCAGTGTCTGGAGCCAAATCTCACCATTACGCAGCACCTTCAGTATAGGCTCATAGCTCAGAATTACCACTTGGCAAGGTACTGGAGGGCAATCAGTGATTGGGACCGAATCCCACCATCACGCAGCACCTTCAGTATAGGCTCGTAGCTCAGAATTACCATTTGCCAAGGTACTGCAAGGTAAAAAGTGAGTGGGGTCGAACCGCAGCATCACGCTGCGCCTTCAGTATAGGCTCACAGCTCAGAATTACAAATTGACAAGGTACTGGAAGGTAAACAGTGACTTGGGCCGAACCACCCCTTAAATGCATCCATATTATTCGCTTCAATCTCTCCCTGTGGTAGCGAGTTCCACATTCTCACCACTCTTTGGGTAAAGAAGTGTCATCTGAATTATCTACTGGATTGCTATTTGATCCCCTGGGTATGTCCTGTCCCACCAGCAGTGCTGGAGGGAGCGAATGTTTAAGGTGGTGGATGGGGTGCCAATCAAGCGGGCTAGGTACTGGAGGAAAACAGTGACAGGGGCCTAAACCCACCACCACACAGCACCTTCAGTATAGCCTCACAGCTTAGAATTACCACTTGGCAAGTTACTGGAGCACAAATAGTGACTGAGGCCGAAACCTAGCATCACACATCACCTTCAGTATAGGCTCACAGCTCAGAATTACCATTTGGCAAGGTACTGGAGGGCAAACAGTAACAGCGGCCGAACCCCACCTTCACGCAGCACCTTCAGGTATGGTCACAGCTCAGAATTACCATTTGGCAAGGTACTGGAGGGCAAACAGTGACTGGGGCCAAACAGTGACATCCCACAGCCCCTTCAGTGTAGGCTCACAGCTCAGAATTACCATTTGGCAAGGAACTGGGGCAAAATCAGTGACTGGTACCGAAACCTACCATCATGCAGCACCTTCACAATAGGCTCACAGCTGAGAATTATCACTTGGCAAGGTATTGGAGGGCAAACAGTGACTGGGGAAGAACCCCAGTATCATGCAACACCTTCAGTATATGCTCACACCTCAGATTTTCTACTTGGCTAGGTACTGCAGGGCAATCAGTGACTGGGCCGAACCGCAGCTTCACGAAGCACCTTCAGTATAGGCTGGTACAATTATACAACAGACTCTTCCTCTCCTTATAGGAAGAAATAAAAACATAAGAAATAGGTGCAGGAGTAGGCCATTCGGCCCCTCGAGCCTGCTTTTCCGTTCAAAAAGTCATGGCTGATCTTCGACCTCAACTCCACTTTCCTGCACTCTCCAAATATCCCTTGATTCCATTCATATCCAAAAATCTATCGATCACTGTCTTAAATATACTCAACGACTGAGCCTCCACAGCCCTCTGGGGTAGAGAATCCCAAAGATTCACTACCCTCTGAGTGAAAAAATCTCTCCTTAACTCAGTCCTAAATGGCCGACCCCTTATTCTGAGACTGTGACCCCAGTATCTGGATTACCCAGCCAGGGGAAACATCCTGCCTGCATATACCCTGTCAGATCAAGAAGGATCTAAAGCGTGTTTCCAGGAATACCCTGTTTTATTGTTGTGTGCGTGTTAGAAACCAGGATTACTAAAAAATACATGACCCGGAATATCCGCGGGAGTGCGATCCCGACAGTTACACTGGGATCACTCCCGCTGCGGAAATCCACCACTAACCCTTGTGAAGGTTGTAGGCTCAGGGAATGGGACCTCCAGGAGTTGACTGCAAGACAGCTGGGGTTCGGTAACCTGTCAAATTTATGGCGAGGAACCAGAGGAATCCTTACTAAGTAGCAGATGGGGTTTTACATTCCAGCGTAGATCCAGCGGTGAATGATTCCTGACTCCCCGAACTGTCTTACTTTGAACCCAGTTCAGATCAAGATGGAAAAGCAACATACTGCGAATGCTGGAAATCTGAAATACAAACAGAAATAGCTGAAAATACTCAGCAGGTCAGGCAGCTTCTGTAGAAAGAGAAACAGCGTTAACGTTTCAGATCGATGAGACAGAAAGCAGGAAACTATAGACCAGTTTGCCGAACATCTGTCGTTGGGAAAATGCTGGATTCTATGATTAACGAAGTAGTAGCAGGACATTTAGACTATCATAATGCAGTCAAGCAGAGTCAGCATGGATTTATGAAAGGGAAATCATGTTTGACACATTTGCTGGAGTTCTTTGAGGATGTAACGAACAGGGTGAATAAAGGAAAACCAGTAGATGTAGTGTATTTGGATTTCCAGAAGGCATTCGATAAGTTGCCACTAAAAAGGTTACTGCACAAGATAAGAGCTCACGGGGTTGGGGGTAATATATTAGCTTTGATAGATGATTGGCTAACTAACAGAAAAGAGAGAGCAGGGAAAAACGGGTCTTTTCCGGTTGGCAAACTGTAATTAGTGGGGTGCCACAGGGATCAGTTCTGGGGCCTCAACTGTTTTACAATCGATATTAATAACTTGGATGAAGGGACCGAGTTTAATGTAGCCAACTTTGCTGACGATACAAGGATACGTGGGAAAGCGAGTTGTGAAGAGGACACAATGAATCTGCAAAGGGATATAGACAGGCTAAGTGAGTGGGCAAAAATTTGGCAGATGGAGTATAATGTGGGAGAATGTGAGGTTATCCACTTCGGTAGGAAAAATTAAAAAGCAAATTATTTTTTAAATGGAGAGAGATTGCAAAATTCTGCAGTACAGTGGGATCTGGGGGTCCTTGTAAATGAAACACAACGAGTTAGCATGCAGGTACAGCAAGTAATTAGGAAGGTAAATGGAATGTTGGCCTTTATTGCAAGGGGGATGGAATATAAAAGTACCGTAGTCCTGCTACAACTTTACAGGGCATTGGTGAGACCACACCTGGAGTACTGCGTACAGTTTTGGTCTCCTTATTTAAGGAGGGATATACTTGCATTGATGGCAGATCAGAGAAGGTTCACTTGGTTAATTCCTGAGATGAGGGGGTTGTCTGATGAAGAAAGGTTGAGCAGGTTGGGCCTGTACTCATTGGAGTTTAGAAGAATCAGAGGTGATCTTATTGAAACAGATAAGATGCTGAGGGGGCTTGACAGGGTAGATACAGAGAGGATGTTTCCCCTCGTGGGGGTATCTAGAACGAGGGGGCATAGTTTCAGAATAAGGGGTCGCCCATTTAAAACGGAGATGCGGAGGAATTCTTCTCTCAGATGGTCGTGAATCTGTGGAGTCTCTAACCCAGAGAGCTTTGGAAGCTGGGTCATTGAATATATTTAAGGTGGAGATAGACAGATTTTTGAACGATAAGGGAGTCAAGGCTTATGGGGAGCGGGCAGGGAAGTGGAGTTGAGGCCAAGATCAGATCAGCCATGATCTTATTGAATGGCGGAGCAGGCTCGAGGGGCCAAATGGCCTCCTCCTGCTCCTATTTCTTATGTTCTTATGTTCTTATGAGGCTTCGTCAGTTCTGACCTGAAACGTTAACTCTGTTTCTCTCTCTACAGATGCTGCCTGACCTGCTGAGTATTTCAAGCATTTTCTGTTTCTATTTCAGATCAAAATGGATTCAGTTTAAACGAGAACTGGGATAAATTTCACCCACATTTGAGGGAGACAAGAGCAGCCATTAGAGAAGCTAAGAGGTCTTCGGCAAAGAAGATGCTGAACAATTGAGGTAATAATAGCAAAAGCTTTCCCAGCTACGTCAGGAGTCAGAAGACCGTTAAAGATGTGTTAGGAGCACGGAAAGAGAGTTCAGGACAGATTGGAACAGATTCCCAGGCTATGGCAGGGCTGTTAAATGACGATTCCGCAACAGTCTACACTCCTGTGGATGATGCTCAGATTCCAGCTGTGGGATGTGCTGTCGACAATAACATCATAAATATTAAAATAGAACGGGATTGTCATCGTGGGTAAAATAGGAAAACTGAAAATGTCTCCGCATCTGCCACTCTCTGTGTCGTGCGTCGCCCCAGTGTGTCTCTACCCGTCTCTCTCCCCATTGCTCTGTCTCCCCGCTGGCTCTGTCGTTCTCTCTCTTTCTCTGTCCACAATATGTCTCTCTCCATGTCCTCCCCCCGTCTATTTCCATCAATCTCCCACCCCTGTCATTCTGCCCCTGGTCTGACTCCCGCTCCTACTCCCCTGTATGTCTACCTTACACTGTCTCCCCCGCCTGTGTTCTCCGTCTGATTCCCACCGACTGTTTCTCTCTTTGTCTTCCCTCATCTGTCTCCCCTGCTGGTCTGTCTCTCCTTCTGGACCACACCATAAGACTCGCCCTGTTTCTCTCCCCCTCTCTGTCTATCTCTCTCTGTCTCAAACCCGTCTGATCTTTCAGTCTCCCAGTCTGCCTCCTGCCGTCTGTCTCCCCTGTCTGTCTCTCTGTGTCACCCACCATCTGTCTCCCTCCAGGTTGTCTCCATCCATCTCCCTCCCAGTCGGTCTGTCTCCCCCCATTATCTGTCGCTCTCACCCTCTATCTCTCTCTATCTCCCACCCTTTGTCTCCCTCTCTGTCCCCCTGTTGGTCTCTCTCTCTCTCTGTGTCTCCCCCTGACATTATCCTCTCCTTCTCTCTATCTCTCTCTCTGAACCCCTCTCACCTGTCCTCCCCATCTGTCTCCACCTCGTCTGTTTCCCCTGTCAATTTCTCTCTCTCTCTCTATCTACATTTGCTTTCCCTCGTCTATCATTCTCTGCCTTTGACTCCCCATCTGCTTTCAAGTCAGTCTCCCCATGTCTGTCTCTCCCACGTCTGTGTCCCCGTCTGTCTCTCTCCTTCTGTTTACAGATACTGTCTCTCCCCCATCTGTCTCTCTCTGTCTACCTCCTAGTTGTCACTCAGTTTGTCTCCCTATCTGTGTCACTGTGTGTCTCCCATCATCTTTCTGCCTCAGTCTGTCTCCATCCATCTCTCACCCCTTCGATCTGCCTCCCCCTCCAACGGTCTGTTGTGCTCTCTCTATCTCCCACCATATGTCTCCATCTCTGTCTGTCCCGCGTGGCCCACACCTGCCTTGTCGTTCTCTCTCTCTCTGTCTCCCCGGTCTATATCCCCCATCTGTCTCTATTTGTTTCCCCCGGATTGTCTCCCCCGGTCTATCTCCCCCGGTCTGCCTCCTCCGGTCTGTCTCCCCCATTCTGTCTGCCCCAGTCTGGCTCCCCCATGCTCTATCCCCCAGTCTGTATCCCCAGGTTTGTCTCCCCCGGTCTGTCTCCCCTGTCTGTTTGTCCCTCTCTCTGTCCCCCGGTCTGTCTCCTCCGTTCTGTCTGCCCCAGTCAGTCTCTCCTGGTCTGTCTCCACCTTCTGTCTCCCGCATCTGTCTCTCTATGTATCCCCAGGTCTCATCTGCCCCAGTCTATCTCAGCTGACTGTCGCCCCGGTCTGTCTCCCTCGGTCTGTTTCCCCCGGGTAGTCTCCCGGTCTGTATGAATCTCTCTCTCTGTCCTTCAGTCTGTCTCCCCCGGTCTGTCTCACCCAGTCTGTCTCCCCAATTTGTCTCCCCATGTCTGTTTCACTCGGCCTGTTTGCCCGGTCTGCCTGTCTGCCTCTTTGTCTCCCTGTCCCCCCAGTCTGTATCCCCGGTCTGTCTGCCCCGGACTGTCTCCACCAGCCTGTATCCCCCGGTCTGTGTCCCCTGGTCTGTCTCCCCTGGTCTTTCTTCCCAGTCTGTCTCCACCGGTCTGTCTCTCTCGGCCTGTCTCCCGCATCTCTCTCTCTCTGTATCACCAGGCCTCTCGCCCCCTGGTCTGTCTCCCCATCAGTCTCCCCCGGTTTGTCTCCCATGGTCTTTCTGCCCAGTCTGTCTCCAACGGTCAGTCTCTCTCGGTCTGTCTCCCGCATCTCTCTCGCTCTGTATCACCAGGTCTGTCGCCCCCTGATCTGTCTCCCCGTCAGTCTCCCCCGGTTTGTCTCCCATGGTCTTTCTCCCCGGTCTGTCTCCCCAGGTCTATCTCCCCCAGTCTGTCTTCCCAGGACTCTATCCCCTGTGCTGTCTCCCCCGGACTGTCTCCCCCTGTCTGTCTGTCTCTCTCTCTCTCTCTGTCTATCTCTCTTTTTCTGTCCCCCATCTTTCTCCCTCGTTAATCTGGTGCCGGTCTCCTCCTCCCCGGGCCGGGCTGCTGCCCCGCGCCCGCTCCCGGGTTAACCGAGCCTCCAGCTGCTGCCCCCTGGACGCTCGCCTTCCGCCGCCACTTCCCGGCCTTGCTTCTGGAAAAGGCGAAACATCAATGGTGGCAACCGGCCCGCGGGGAAAGATCCCGAGAGAGAGAGAGAGAGCCTGCCGCCACCTTTGTGCTGGGCACCACAGCCGCCATCTTAATGCGGGCACCATTGCCGCCATCTTCGGACTGGGCGGGCGGGGCGGATCCTGCTGCTTTGCTCGGGATCCGCCCCGACATCGTTGCGGCGCCGCCATCTTTGACTCGGAAACGGCGGCCGCCATCTTTGACGCGGCGACGGCGGCCTCCATCTTTGACTCGGGGACGGCGGCCGCCATCTTTGACTCGGGGACGGCGGCCGCCATCTTTGACTCGGGGACGGCGGCCGCCATCTTTGACGCGGGGACGGCGGCCGCCATCTTTGTGCGGGCGGGTCTTGCGCTGCTTCAGGGGCGGCCATCTTTGACTAAGGCACTGGTGCCATTCCAGAGTGGCTTGACAGATGGCTCCACCCCTCACAGGGAGCCCAGTGTAGACAGTGTGTGAGTCAGCGTGTTAATGTCCCCAGATCACCGGCCTCGCCGGGTGAGAGCGGCTCGCTCACAGTATCAGGCCCATGGGTCTTTCAAGCTGCAAAGTACCGCTTCTTCTCATCCTTGAATGAATTTTACAATCAGAGTAAAGGGATATTTCCCAAATTCTGCAACTGCTCTCTCAACTTTGTCTGATGTGGAGATGCCGGTGTTGGACTGGGGTGGACAAATGTGAGAAGTCGCACAGCACCAGGTTATAGTCCAACAGCTTTATTTGAAATCACAAGCTTTCGGAGCGCTGATCCTTCGTCAGGTGAAGTCTATTCAAATGCTTGTGATTTCAAATAAAGCTGTTGGACTATAACCTGGTGTTGTGCGACTTCTCAACTTAGTCTGGGTCACGGCATAAGTCCAGGTATTTGTGCTGCAACTCAGCAGCTGCAGCATCAATCCCATTTCCCTTACATAAAGAGGTGGATATACAGACCCAGAACCGAAATCCCACATCCGCCACCATATGTAATACACGATAAACACTGCCTATAACAGGATGAAATTGCCCGAGATAACAAGCAGTAAAATGATGGATTTATTGCGGCTCTCCATCTCTGGGTCTCTGGGACTCTCCCCACTGCTGGGACCCCGGAGTCTCCTGCGGACTCTGCTGGACACTAAAATGTGTCTGACGGTGACAGCATTGAGCAGCAGAATCACAACAAAAGGGACACACGGGGTGAGAATATAATGAAGGAGCTCGATTGGTCCCCAGACACGTGAATACTGAACATCCATTGTTACATCACAAAACCAGGGATTGTTAGCAAGCGCATACTGATCTGTGAACATAAAATACCAGGTTATGTTCTTTAAACTGCTCAGCCCAGTCACTGTTCCCATAACCACAGCCGCCGTTTTTTCGGTGCAATAATTAGTTTTTAGCTTCTGGCGTCAAACGGCCACAAATCGATCAAAGGTGAAAGTGACGGTGAACCAGACAGAACAGTCTGTGGCTGCATAAAGCAAGACGCCGTGGATATTACACACGGGGATGGACCGCACGAAACCAAACTGTTCCCAATAAACAATCAGAATCTGCCTCAATTACAGGCCGAGGATAACGACCAGTAGATCCGCCGCTGCCATGGCCACCAGGTAGCGAGTGACACATTTGGTAAGACCGCACTTTCCCTGAGACAGGATCACAATCGTTACTAAGTAAACTGTGATCACGGAAAATAAACAGGGACATTATACATCAGACTGGGAGGAAGAGCAGCAGTTTGATGGAATTCGGGGAGAAATCTGCAACTCATTACCGACATTCAATGATATAATCTAATTATATTACCTGTGGAGCTGAATACAGGGTTTATTGTAAGAATAATCGGGAATACTTTATTGAATCTAGAAATGAAACGGTGATAAATACAACATGAAATAACAGATGTTTAATCAATGAGAGTTTAAATGGTAGATCTGACTTTAGCCCAGCAGACAAAAGCACCACCCGAGGTAGCAGGGACACAAAGGACCAGAACCTGTCAGGAAGCCTTGGTGTCCCGGGATCAGTCAGCATTTGGAGCGGTGCAATTCGCTTCAGTGCCCCTTTGGGAGGGGGAAATCCCGCTTGGATTCCTGCTCCTGGTTTGAATATCCATTATATTTAGAACCATAAATGAATGCAACGGCAAATTACAGAAACTGCAACCTTGGCGTGCAATAATTACAGGCAATTTTATTTAAAATGTACGAATGTAATATTAAAATGTTAAGATAATAAATACAAGTGC
Organism: Squalus acanthias; assembly: GCA_030390025.1. Classification (NCBI taxonomy): domain Eukaryota; kingdom Metazoa; phylum Chordata; class Chondrichthyes; order Squaliformes; family Squalidae; genus Squalus; species Squalus acanthias. The sequence goes on from JASTWF010000079.1 coordinate 605,049, forward strand.
CCTTCAGTTATAAAGATAACTGGGACGTAAGAAATGCTTTGAAGATTGAGCTTTCTACAGTTTTCTTGAACTACACAAATTCTAGCTCATTGAAAGGAAGATATTCCAAATAAAATTGCAAAGAATGTACTCTGAATTAAAATAAATAGTTATCATTGACCAGGTAATATCCTACAAAACGCATTTATTAGCATAAAAATCACACGACTTATCCAACAGGCAAATTGCCGCCGATTAGAGTCGGAGAGTCATAAAGCACAGAAAGAGGCGCTTCGGCCCATCGTGTCCGCGCCGGCCATCAAGCCCTGTCTATTCTAATCCCATTTTCCAGCACTTGGTCCGTAGCCTTGTATGCTATGGCGTTTCAAGTACTCATCTAAATGCTTCTTGAATGTTGTGAGGGTTCCTGCCTCTACCACACTTTCAGGCAGTGAGTTTCAGATTCCAACCACCCTCTTGGTGAAAACATTTTTCCTCAAATCCCCTCTAAACCTCCTGCCCCTTACCTTGAAACTATGCCCCCTGGTTATTGAACCCTCTACTAAAGGGGTAAAGTTCCTTTCTATCTACCCTATCTATGATCCGCATAATTTTGTACACCTCAATCAGGTCCACCCTCAGCCTTCCCTGCTCGAAGGAAAACAACCCCAGCCTGTCGAGTCTCTCTTCATAGCTGAAGCGCTCCAGCCCAGTTAACATCCTGTTGAATCTCCTCTGCCACCTCGCCAATGCAATGACATCCTTCCTATAGTGTGGCGACCAGAACTGCAAACAGTATTCCAGATGTGGCCTAACTAGCGTTTTGTACAGCTCCATCATAACCTCCCTGCTTTTATAATCTATGCCTCGGCTAATGAAGGCAAGTATCCCATATGCCTTTTTAATCACCTTATCTACCTGTCCTGCTGCCTTCAGGGATCTATGTACATGCACACCCAGGTCCGACTGATCCTCTGTCCTTTCTAGGCTGCTACCATTCATTGTGTATTCCCTTGCCTTGTTAATCCTCCCAACATGCATCACCTCACACTATTCAGGGTTAAATTCATTTTGCCACTGTTCTGCCCATCTGACCAATCCATCTATATCGTCCTGTAGCCTGAGGCTTCCCTCCTCACGATTTACCACTCCACCAATTCTCGTGTCATCTGCGAACTTACTGATCATACTTCCGACATTCATTTCTACATCATTAATGTACACTACAAACAGCAAGGGCCCAACACCGATCTGTGCAGTACACCACTGGACACAGGCTTCCAGTCACAAAAGCAACCTTCGACCATCACCCTCTGCCTCCTGCCACTAAGCCAATTTTTGGATCAAATGTGCCAAATTGCCTTGGATCCCATGGGCTCTCACCTTCTTGACCAGTCTCCCATATGGGACTTTGTCAAAAGCCTTCCTGAAGTCCACGTACACTACATCAACTGAATTACCCTCATCCACACACCTCGTCATCCCCACGATAAAATCAATCAAATTGGTTAGACATGATCTCCCTCTGACAAAGCCATGCTGACTATCCTTGATTAATCCTTGCCTCTCCAAGTGAAGACTAATTCTGTCCCTCGGAATTTTTTCCAATAATTTCCCGACCACTGATATTAGGCTCACTGGCCTGTAATTCCCTGGTTTATCCCTACTACCCTTCTTGAATAATGGTACTACATTAACTGTCCTCCAGTCCTCTGGTACCTCCCCTGTGGCCAGAGAGGTTCTGAAAATTTCTGAAAACCTGCAATCTCCTCCCTTGCCTCACACAGCAGCCTGGGATACATCTCGTCTGGGCCTGGGGATTTATCCACTTTTAAGCCCGCTAAAACCGCTATTACCTCCTCCCTCTCAATACTAATTTGTTCAAGTATATCACAATCCTCCTGCCTGATTTATATGCCTACATCGTCCTTCTCCATAGTGAACACAGATGCAAAATATGTATTTAAAACCTCAACCACCTCTTGCGGCTCTACCAACAGATTGCCACTTTGGCCCCTAATGGGCCCTACTCTTTCCCTGGTTATCCTCTTGCCCTTAATATACTTAAAAAACACCTTGGGAAAATAGGTAGTGATGGTTCAGTATTCCGAATAGACTGATGTGGAATCTTCGAGATAGAGCAGAATTCCGATCATTGGCCAGAATAATTCCTTCATTATATATAGTTTAGACTCTCAATACTGATGCATTATTTTAAAACAAAGCAAAACGAGACTTCCTACTTTTATTTTTCTGTGTAGGGCAATGTTCGATTCCTGCCACTGACGATACTCCAAGGGTGTCTTTTTATTTCTTTTACTTCGCTGCCGTAGGGTAGGAGGGGTCCATTGGACTCGTCTGTGAATAGGAGATGGTACCGGACCTGGGAGCGAGGAGGTTTCTACAGCTCCCATGTCTGTCCACCTTCATTTGAATCATAATGTAGCTGTGGAAGGTGCCACTTCAGGCAAGGGCGCCTCATTGGGTGGGGGTGTCCCATTAGGCACCCCTTCATCATCATCCCACTGGAGAGGATAAATCCGGCTCACCATCCCCATAACCTTGGCTGGCTTTGGACCTGCTCGTGTGCTGAAATAGCTTCATCTGGTTAATGTGAAAACATTTAATTTTCTTATGTAACTGAACCGCTTATACCATAGGAATAGCTTTTCAATAATGTCCACTCTCGCATAGTTTCGTACCATTGCCTGGCTCCCTACTTCCCATTCCTGGGAATTACTCGGAGCCACGTGTAGTCGATTGTGTTGCTATGCCTTCCCAATGTTGTGGGCGGCCCTCAAGTTCAGTTTATTAGAAGTTCCCCACAGGTCACTCAGGAAGTTGTCCCGAGTCACCTCTTTAATTTGTTTATCAGTCAGAGTGGGGACCAACAGGTGTGTGGGCGGGGGCGGGGGGGGGGGGCGGCGGGGATCGCATGGGTCTCCCCGTTACCAATTCATGAGGGGAGTGACCCGTTCCTTTGGATTTGTTACTACGGATCCCCATAAGGATTAGGGAAGTACCTCATCCCACTTAGTGTGCTGCTCGTTTAGTTCCACTCGCAGTGCCAGCTTCAATGTACGGTTCATTCTTTCCACAATTCCCGATGATTGTGGTATTGTGAGTCACATGCCATTTCCCTTCAATTCCAAGCAATTTCAAATTGGCTTGCTGAACCTTACCTGTAAAATGACTTCGCTGGCCTGACTATACCACGCGAGGAACTTCCCATTTGGAGAATACCTCCCTAACTAGGATCTTGGCTGTCCACAATGCTGCGGCCGACTTGCATGGGAAGACTTCTACCTGCCCTCTGATATACGCGACACCCCTCACTGTAACACTCTGGCATACCCCACAGCCCTCACTATAACACTGATATACGTCACACCCCTCAGTGAAACACTCTGATATAGGCCACATCCCTCACTGTTAACATTCTGATATACCCCACATCCCTCACCGTTACACTCTGATATAGCCGACATCCCTCACTGTTAACACTCTGATATACCCCACACCCCTCACTGTAACATTCTAATATACCCCACCCCCTCACTCAAACACTGATATAACCTGGAACCCTCACTTTAACAAGGTGATATACTCCACACGTCTCACTGTATCACTCTTTAATACACCACGCCACTCAGACTAACACTATCTGATAAACCCCACACAACTCAGTAACAGTCTCTGATATATCCCACACCCCTCAATGTAACACGCTGATATAACCCACAGCACGCACCGTAACACTCTGATATACCCCACACCCATCACTCTATCCCTCTGATATGCTCACATCTCTCACTCTAACTCTCTTATAAATCCCATACCCCTCACTTTAACATTCTGATATACCCACACCCCTCAAAGTAACACTTTGATAAACCACACGTGCCGAGGTGTAACACTCTGATATACCCCACACCGGTCACTCTAACACTGATTTACCCCACACGACTCACCATTGCACTCTGATATACACCATACCCCTCACTGTAACATTCTGATATACCCCACACCTCACTGTAACACTCTGATATACCCCACAGACCTCACTGTAATCCTCTCTTACATATCCCAAACCTCTCACTGTAACAACCCGATATACCCCACACCCCTCACTGTAACAATCTGATATACCCCACGACCCTCAATGTAATAATCTGATATATCCCACAGACCTCACTGTAACACTCTAATATAAGAACATAAGAACATAAGAAATAGGAGCAGGAGTAGGCCAATCGGCCCCTCGAGCCTGCTCCGCCATTCAATAAGATCATGGCTGATCTGATCCTAACCGCCAATCTACTATCTATCACAGAACCATCTCCTGCATCTAACAGAATTGCACACATGAAATAGGAGCAGAATCAGGCTACACGGTCCCTGGGCCCGCTCCACTACCCACAGGGCCATGACCGGATCCGAACCTAGACTCATGTCCAAATTCCTGCCCGCTCCCCGTAACCCTTAATGCCCTTTACTTCTAGGAAACTGTCTATTTCTGTTTTAAATTTATTTAATGATGTAGCTTCTACAGCTTTTTGTGGCAGCATATTCCATGGACCTACCACCCTGTGAGTGAAGTAGTTCCTCCTCATCTCAGTTTTGAAAGAGCAGCCCCTTATTCTAAGACTATGTCCCCTATTCTAGTCTCACCCGTCATCGGGAACATCCTCCCCGCATCCACCCGATCCAACCCCTTCACAATCTTATATGTTTCAATAAGATCGCCTCTCATTCTTCTGAACTCCAATGAGTAGAGTCCCAATCTACCCAACCTCTCCTCATATGACCACCCCCTCATCCCCGGGATTAACCGAGTGAACCTTTTTTGCACTGCCTCGAGAGCAAGGATGTCTTTCCTTAAGTAAGGACACCAAAACTGTATGCAGTATTCCAAGTGCGGTCTCACCAATACCTTGTACAACTGAAGCAATACCTCCCTATTTTTATATTCTATCCCCCTAGCAATGAAAGCCAATATTCCATTTGCCTTCTTAATCACTTGCTGCACCTGCATACTAACCTTTTGAGTTTCGTGCACCAGGACCCCCAGATCCCTTTGCACTTCAGTACTCTCCAGTTTCTGGCCAGTAAGATAATAAATTGCTCTAGGATTTTTCCTGCCAAAGTGCATCACCTCACACTTTCCAGTGTTGTATTCCATCTGCCAAATCTCTGCCCACTTACTTAGCCTGTCTATGTCCCCTTGCAGGTTTTTTATGTCCTCCTCGCTCACTACTTTCCCTCCCATCTTTGTATCATCTGCAAATTTTGATATGTTACACTTGGTCACTTCCTCCAAATCGTTAATATAGATTGTGAAGAGTTGGGGACCCAGCACTGACCCCTGTGGAACACCACTAGTTACTGATTGCCAGTCTGAGAATGAACCATTTATCCCAACTCTTTGCTTTCTGTTAGATAGCCAATCCTCTATCCATGCCAGAATATTACCCCCAATCCCGTGATTTTTTACCTTAAGCAATAATCTTTTGTGTGGCACCTTGTCAAATGCCTTTTGGAAGTCTAAATACACTACGTCCACTGGTTCCCCTTTATCCACTCTATATGTTACTTCCTCAAAGAACTCCAGCAAATTTGTCAAACATGACTTCCCCTTCGTAAAACCATGCTGACTTTGTCCTATTAAATTATGATTATCCAAATGTCCTGTTACTGTTTCCTTAATAATGGACTGCAAAATTTTACCTACCACAGATGTTAGGCTAACCGGTCTATAGTTACCAGCCTTCTGTCGACTGCCCTTTTTAAATAAGTGTGTTACATTAGCAGTTTTCCAGTCTGCCGGGACCTTAGCGGAATCCAGGGAGTTTTGAAAAATTATTACCAATGCATCTACAATCCCTAATATAGCCCATATCCCTCGCTGTCACACTCAGATATACGCCACACCCCTCACTTATAATTCTGATATACCCCACAACCCTGAATCTAACACTGATATACCCCAAACCCCTCACCGTTACATTCTGATATACCCTACACCCCTCACTGTAAAATTCTGATACACCCCACACCCCTCAATGTAATACTCTGATATACCCCGCAGACCTCACTGTAACTTTCAAATATAGCCCACACTCCTCACTCTAGCACTGATATACACCACACTCCTCACTGTAACACTAATATAATCCACACCCCTCACTGTAAACCTGATATACACCTTACCTCTCAGTCTAAATCTCAGGTATACCCGGCAACACTCACTGTAACACTCTGATGCATGTCCCACTCTGGACTTTTACTACCCACACCACTCACTGTAATACTAATATAATCCACACCCCTCATTGTAACACACTCTGTTATTCTCCACAAACCTCACTGTAACACACTGATATACCCCACACTCCTCAAAGTAACTTCTCATATACCCCACAGCCCTCGCTGTCACACCTTGATATACCCCACTCCCCTCAATGTAACACTCTAATACATGCCACACTCTGGACTGTTACTCCCCACATCAATCACTGGAAAACTGATGTACCCCACAGCCCTCACTCTAACTCTCTGATACATGCAACACTCTGGAATGTTACTCCCCACACCAATCACTTTAAAACTGATGTACCCCACACCCCTCACTGTAACTCTCTGATATATCCCACACCCCTCACTGTAACACTCTAATACATGCCACACTCTGGAATAATTTCTCCCCACACCAATCACTTTAATACTGATGTACCTCTCACCACTCACTGTACGACTCTGATATACACCACACCCCTCACTGTAACACTCTAATACATGCCACACTCTGGACTGTTACTCCGCACACCACTCACTGTAAAACTGATATACCTCGCAGCACTCACTGTTGCCACTGCCAGTTTGGTCCCATCTGCTTCAATTTTGGTGATATGTCGTACTTTATCAAACACCTTTTTAAAGGATATCGAAATAGGGAAAGCGTGAGTAGTATCCATCATAAAACCATAGAGTTGGTGAGCCAAGTTGTGTTGACAATTTGTTCGGTGGAGCATGAGGCCCCGCTCTGATCACAGGCCTCGCCTGGTTTCAATCAATGAATTACAAAATCATTTATTTCATTCCCAGCTTATTATTTATATTTATTTGTGTTCATGTTATGGGTGACGCTATCAAGTCCGATATTACTTGCCGATCCCAAGCTATCCGTGAGAAAATGGTGGGCCTTCATCTTGAACCGCTGCAGTCCGTTTGGTGATGGTCCTCCCACAATACTGTTCCAGAAGGAATTTCAGGCTTTTGACCCAGTGACGATGAAGGAACGGCGATATATTTGAAGAGTACGGTAGCATAGTGCTTATGTTGCTGGACTAGTAATGCAAATAAAACTGGATGAATGATCCTGTAGTTCAAATACCCACCAGCTGCAGAATTTAAATTCATCTGGCATAAAAAGCTAGTGTCAGTAATTGTGACCAGGAAACTACCGGATTGTCATAAAAAACATTCGGTTCACGAATGTCTTGCAGGGAAGGAAATTTGCCGTCCTTACCCATTCTGGACGAAATGTCACTCCAGACACACAACAATGTGATTTACACTTAACTGTCCTCTTAAATGGCCTAGCTAGCCATTCAGTTGTATAAGGCGGCTCACTGCCACCTTCTTCAGGGCAATTAGGGATGGGCAATAAGTGCTGGCCTTGCCAGTGACACCCACATCCAATGAGTTAAAAAATGATTTATATAGGGTTATAATTTTTTATCAATGGTCATCAGGATTTATAAAGGGTTATAAAGATTTCTAAAGTTTTATAACGTTTTATAAAGTCCTGGTGCCGGGCCTCCTCCTCCTCGGGCCGGGAGGCTCCCCCTCGAGGCCCGCCCTCTCTCAGAGTAAACGGGCCTCCCGCTGCTGCACCACTCCGGACGCTCGCTTCCTGCCGCCACTCCCCGGACTCGCTTCTGGGAAAGGGGAAACCTCAATGGCGGCAACCGTCCCACGGGGAAAGGCCCCCAGTGAGAGGGACAGCCGCAATCTGTGTGCGGGATGGCGGGGCGTGGACGCGTCCCGCTGCTTTGCTCATGGAGCGCCGCCGCCATCTTTGTTTAGGGCACGGATGCCGCCAACTTTGAGCTGTACGGGTGAGGCGCCGCCATCTTTGTTTAGGGCACGGCTGCCGCCAAATTTGAGCTGCACGGGTGAGGCACCGCCATCTTTGTTTAGGGCACGGCTGCCGCCAACTTTGTTTAGGGCACGGCTGCCGCCAAATTTGAGCTGCACGGGTTAGGCGCCGCCATCTTTGTTTAGGGCACGGCTGCCGCCAACTTTGAGCTGCAGGGGTGTGCGGGGCGGGTCCAACTGCTTGGCTCATTGAGAGGCGCCGCCGTCTTTGTCTAGGGCAGGGCGGCTGCCATCTTAGTCCACGTGTGAATTGCGCTGCTTCGGGCGGCACGTTAGGGGCGGCCATCTTTGTCCAGCGCTCTTTTGCATTTCCAGCGGGGCCTGCCAGATGGCCGCAACCCCTTACAGTGAGCCCAGTGCAGACATTGTGTGAGTGAGCGTGTTAATGTCCCAGATCACTGGCCCCGTGGGCAGGCGGCCCGTCCCGGGTGAGAGTGGCTCGCTGAAAATATAAGGCCCAGGTAGATCTCAGGCTGAAAAGTCTCCGCTTCTTCTCATCCTTTAATGCATTTTACAATCAGAGTAACGGGATATTTCCCCACATCCTTCAACTGCTCTCTGAACCTAGTCTGGGTCACGGCATGAATCCCAGTGTTTGTGCAGCAGCTCAGCATCTGCAGCATCAATCCCACTTCCTGTACATACATAGGTAGAATTACAGGCACATTCACGATGTACACCATCCGGTTCCATATATAATCCACCATAAACACTGCCAACAACAGGATGAAATTGCACGAGATAAGAAGCAGTGCAATGATGGATTGCCTGCGGCTCTCCATCTCTGGGTCTCTGGGACCCTCCCCACTGCTGGGGCCCCGGAGTCTCCTGCGGGCTCTGCTGGACACTAAAATGTGTCTGACGGTGACAGCACTGAGCAGCAGAATCACAACAAATGAGACCGCCGGGGTGAGAATATAATGAAGGAGCTGAATTCGTCCCCAGACCCGTGACATCATAACATCGATTGTTACATCACAAACCCAGGGATTGTTCAGAAGCAGATACCGATCTGTGAACATAAAATACCAGAACATGTTCTTTAAACCGCTCAGCACAATCACTGTTCCCAGAACCACTGCCGCCGTTTTCTCGGAGCAATATTTAGTTTTCAGCTTCTGGCAACAAATCGCCACAAATCGATCAAGATTGAAAGTGACGGTGAACCAGACAGAACAGTTTGTGGCTGCATAAAGCAGGACGGCTTGGACATTACACACTGGGATGGACAGCACGGAAATAAACTGTTTCCAATGAACAATCGGAATCTGCCTCAATATCAGGTCGAGAATAACGAACAGTAGATCCGCCGCTGCCATGTCCACCAGGTAGCGAGTGACACTTTTGGAGAGACCGCACTTTCCCCGAGACAGGATCACGATCGTCACTAAGTTCACTGTGAGGAAGGGAAATAAACAGGGAAATTATACATCAGGCTGGGAGCAAGAGCAGCAGTTTGATGGAATTCGTGGTGAAATCTGCAACACATTACCAATATTCAATGATATAATCGAATTCTATTACCTGTGGAGCTGAATACAGGGTTTATTGTAAGAATAATCGGGAATACATTGTTCAATCAACAAATGACACCGGGATAAATACAACAGGAAATTAGCAGATGTTTGATCAATGAGAGATTAAATGGTAGATCTTCCTTCAGCCCAGCAGCCAAAAGCACCGCCCGAGGTACCAGGGACGCAAAGGACCAGAACCTCTCAGGAAGTCTTCGTGTCCCGGGATCAGTCAGCATTTAGAACGTTGAAATTCGCTTCTGTGCCCCTGTGTTCGGGAGGGGGAAATCCCGCTTGGATTCCTACTCCTGGTTAGAATATCCATTATATTTAGGGCTGAAAATGAATGCAGCTGCAAAATACAGAAACTGCAAACTTGGCGTACAATAATTACAGGCAATTGTATTTAAAATGTACGTATGTAATATTAAAATGCTAAGATAATGGACCAGAAATTCGGGTCGGAGGCTTCCCGCGGGTGCAAGCCCCAGACCTGCACTTACATAGCACGCCTGCTGTTGCGCTGTGGGCCCTCGTGGAATTCGGGTTTACTGAGGAGGACTTCCGGGCAGCATCTGACGTCACACCGCCCAGGAGCGCAGCGTGCGCTGAGCCTCTGGGGCGGAGGGTAGGGGAGACCCGCCCTCTGAAGTCGTATTTGCATAGGCCACGCCCCCGATTTTTTTCAGCTGCTCCAAAGCTTTGGGAAACATAGAAAATAGGTACAGGAGTAGACCATTCGGTCCTTCGAGCCTGCACCGCCATTCAAGGCGTTCATGGCTGAACATGCTACCTCAGTACCCCATTCCTGCTTTCTCGCCATACCCCTTGATCCCCCTAGTTGTGAGTGTTATATCTAACTCCCTTTTGAATATATTTAGCGAACTGGCCTCAACAACCTTCTGTGGAAGAGAATTCCATAGATTAACCACTCTCTGGGTGAAGAAGTTTCTCCTCAGCTCAGTCTTAAATGGCTTCCCCTTAATCCTTAGACTGTGACCACTGGTTCTAGTTTTCCCTAACATTGGGAACATTCTGCCCGCATCTAATTTGTCTAAACCAGTCAGGATGTTAAATGTCTCTATAAGATCCCCCCTCATTCTTCTGAACTCCAGAGGATACAAGTTCAGTTGACCCAATCTTTCTTGATATGTCAGTCCGGCCATCCCAGGAATCAATCTAGTGAACATTCGCTGCACTCCCTCAATAGCAAGAATGTCCTTCCTTAAGTTAGGAGACCAAAACTGCGCACAATACTCCAGGTGTGGCCTCACCAAGGCCCTGTACAACTGCAGCATCACCTCCCTACTCCTGTACTCAAATCCCCTTACTATGAAGGCCATCATTCCGTTTGCTTTCTTGACTGCCTGCTGCACTTGCATTCCCACCTTCAGTGACTGATGTACCATGACGCCCAGGTCTCGTTGCACCTCCCCTTTCCCTAATCTGCCACCATTCAGGTAATAGTCCGCCTCTCTATTTTTACCACCAAAGTGGATAACCTCACATTTATCCACATTGTACTTCATCTGGCATACATTTGCCCATTCACCCAACCTGTCCAAGTCACTCTGTAGCCTCCTAGCATCCTCCTCATTGTTCACACTGCCTCCCAATTTAGTGTGATCCGCAAATTTGGAGATATTACATTTAATCCCTTCGTCCAAATCATTAATATATAATGTAAGCAGCTGGGGTCCCAGTACCGAACCCTGCGGTACCCCGCTGGTCACTGCCTGCCATTCTGAAAAGTACCCATTTACTCCTACTCTTTGTTTCCTGTGTGCCAACCAGTTCTCAATCCACCTCAACACATTACCCCCAATCCCATGTGCTTTAACTTTGCTCACCAATCTCTTGTGTGGGACCTTGTCGAAGGCCTTCTGAAAGTCCAAATACACCACATATACTGGTTCCCCCCTGTCCACCCTATTGGAAACATCCTCAAAAAATTCCAGAAGATTTGTCAAGCATGATTTCCCTTTCACAAATCCATGCTGACTTGGACCTATCATGTCGCCACTTTCCAAATGGTCTGTTATGACATCTTTAATAATTGCTTCCATCATTTTACCCACGACCGATGTCAGGCTGACTGGTCTATAATTCCCTGCTTTCTCCCTCCCTCCTTTTTTAAAAAGAGGGGTTACATTGGCCACCCTCCACTCCATCGGAACTGATCCAGAGTCTAAGGAATGTTGGAAAATGATCGTCAATGCATCCACTATTTCTAAGGCCACCTCCTTAAGTACTCTGGGATGCAGACCATCAGGCCCCGGGGATTTTTTTGCCTTCAGTCCCATCAATTTCCCCAATACCTTTTCCCGACTGATAAGGATTTCCCTCAGCTCCTCCCTCTTACCAGATCCTTTGATCTCTTTTATTTCCGGCAGGTTGTGTGTGTCCTCCACAGTAAACACCTAACCAAAGTACTTGTTCAATTGATCAGCCATTTCCTTGTTCCCCATTACGACTTCCCCTGTTTCCGACTGCAGGGGACCTACGTTTGTTTTTACTAACCTCTTTCTTTTTACATATTTATAGAAGCTTTTGCAGTCCATTTTAATGTTCTCTGCAAGCTTCCTTTCATATTTTATTTTCCCTGCCCTAATCAAACCCTTCGTCCTCCTCTGCTGAGTTTTGAAGTTCTCCCAGTCCCCGGGTTTGCTGCTACTTCTGGCCAATTTGTATGCAACTTCCTTGGTTTTAATACTATCCCTGATTTCCCTTGTTAGCCATGGTTGAGCCACCTTCCCTTTTTTATTTTTACGCCAGACCGGGATGTACAATTGCTGTAGTTCATCCATGCGATCTCTAAATGTCTGCCATTGCCCTTCCACTGATAGCCCCTTAAATATCACTTGTCAATTTAACGTCGCCAATTCACGCCTCATACCCTCAAAGTTGCCCTTATTTAAGTTCTGGACCATGGTCTCTGACTTAACTGTTTCCTTCTCCATCCTAATGTAGAACTCCACCATACTATGGTCACTCTTCCCCAGGGGGCCTCGTACCACAAGATTGCTGATTAGTCCTTCCTCATTACACAACACCCAGTCCAGGATGGCCTCCCCTCGAGTTGGTTCCTCAACATATTGGTTTAGGAAACCATCCCTTAAATACTCCAGGAAATCCTCCTCCACCGTATTGCTTCCAGTTTGAGTAGCCCAATCTACATGCATATTAAAGTCACCCATGATAACTGCCGTGCCTTTTTTGCACGCACCTCTGATTTCCTGTTTCATACCCTCCCCCACCTCACTACTGCTGTTTGGAGGTCTGTACACAACTCCCACTAACGTTTTCTGCCCTTTGGTGTTCTGCAGCTCAACCCATATTGATTCCACATCATCCAAGCTGATGTCCTTGCTAGCTATTGCATTAATCTCCTCTTTAATCCGCAATGGGAGATGCATAACAGCATGTTAAGTCGGTTCTTTGTATTTTTATGAATCTTTTGCTAACTTTTCGAATCTTTTAAAGACTTTTACATGAATTGGAAGAATCTTAAATAGTTTTAAAGAAATTTGAAGCAATTTGAAGACTTTTAAAAGCCCTGAAAGCATTTTATTCATTCATTTTATTTAATCAGCAAAGTGAACTGGCTGGAATGAGCACAATTCACATCATTAAGAGAATTCACAATTTCAGTGACGATGACCTCAGCACACTCCTCAACGAGGTTGAGTCGAAGCGCCTGCGGATCATTGGGAATGAGAAGTCCAGGGCGCTGTGAAAAGGACAGATGATAGCTTGGTCAGAAGTTGCCCAGGCTGTCAGCGCGAACTCCACCACTCCACAGACAGCAGAACAATGCCGCAAGAAATTTAGTGATTTATTGCGATCTGTCAAGGTTTGTACAGTTATTAGAAAAGTCAACTGTAATATTTCTTTACATTTAAGTGAACTAGTTTTAAAAAGCTATATGCATGTGTGTAGTCAAGTGACTTCATCATCCAAGCACCTGAGCTGGCCATAACATTTTATGGCTTTGGGGCCATTTCAGGGTCATCCATTGTGCTCTTATCTTGATTCCACTGGTTTGAGTTGTAAAATTAATTTAGTGAGTAAAAAAAAAACCCTGTCTGCAAAGTAGGCTGTGTCCATGTTTCAAATGCAGGTGGGTGTTATCTGCAGAAAAAGCTGACGTTTCATGACCTTTCATATTTTCTGATTTCATGTTGGAGTAAAACTGCTCACAGCACCACAGGCGGTGGTGTTGTCACGCTAAGGGTTTTATCTGAACATGAGGAAAGGGTCGAGCATCTGTTTGGATTTAGTAGCGGTGGCCCCTTGGCTGGTGTAGAATCAGACATTGGGATAAGGAAAGGTGAGTTGCTCTGGCCAGCTATATGTTTAAAAATGTTAGGTGTGTGTTGAATATCAGCTTCTGTGATGTGGCAGATCATGCTTTACCTTTGCAAATGTTTAATGTTTCCTTTCCACAGGTGGACAGCGTACCTCTCACACACGGGATGAGCAGTGCGTTGAGTCTGCGGCCGCAGAGGGCATTGGGGAAGGGGTTGCTGATGCAGTGGGAGCAGTGGGTGAGGTTTTGGAGGAGCAGGAGCAACTTGCCCTTTGTCAGCTAGTGGAAGAGAACGGTATGGACCCTGGGTTGCTGCACAGTACCTCTGCATCTCCTGGCCCCTCTGGCTCTGTGTGAGGCACAGATGACTGTAGTTCCACAGACAGACACCAGCTTGATACTGCGGAGCAGGTGGGAGAAGCAGAAAGGCTTTGAACAGTACAGAATGACTTACAAGCTCAGTTGCAACAGATTGACGGGTTGAGGCAATCGATGTGTTCTCTTACTGAGAAGGAAGTTGACTCTCTTGCCTCCATCAGGCAGCGAATTAATGATCTTGGCATGTCAAATAATGAGATTGTATTGCAGTTGCAAAAATCAGATCATGTTACCATGGCACTTAATCAAATAAATGAGTCTCTCCTTGGTCTCTTGCACATGCTTGAACCACTTTCTGCTGCCAATCAGTTTGACTCCCGCAGAACCGCCCTTACCTGCTCCCAGCGCAGAAACAGTGCGGGCCCAAGAGCCAGCTGCTCCGCCAGGCGTGATGCAAGCAAACGTTGCCTTGCAGCAGCAGCAGCAGCAGCAACCCTGTCAGGAGCCAATTGCTGAAGGGCAAGAGATGGCACACAGGGGCCTTTTAAGTGGCAGCAGAGGGCTCCGGTCACGGGGAGGGTGAAAGCGCGGGAGACAGCAGGGTGTCACCTTTTGCACAATCCACCTACTTTGACCCTCAGGCACAGATGCGACGGGGCAAATTGTTCAATTGTTTAATTTTTCGTTTTATTGAAATGTTAAATGTTGTCGTTGCTTTGTTTATTGAAATATATGTTTGTGACTGGTGTATGTAACCTTTTCATGTAAAAAGTACAGTCTCTACTCACTTTGAAAAGAAATTCAACTTTTTTATTTGAAAAAATATTTAAAATTACAACTGTTTGAAATTCAGAAAAAAGCTAGTTTCCATCTTGAAAGTCTTTATTGCACTAAGAAACCAAAAAAGTCACTTTAAACTGTTTACAAATGTTATTCTAAACTATTTTTGTTTGCGAATGTTTGAAAAGTAGAAAATAGCTAGTTAACATTTAAAGTTATAAAATATATACATCAAAACTGGACCTCAAAAGTCTTTGATGCTGCAATAAAAGTTCACTGTTTCACTTTAAATTGTGTCTGTTCCTTTCTTTGCCTTGCTGGGGGAGGGGGAGGTACAAGGCGACACTACCTCGTGAAGGTGTTGGCTACTAGCTGTACTCGAGCAGCCTTACTTTCATCAGCCATGGTCTTAGCGGGTAGCCCTTGTTGCCCAATATCCATGCGGATCCTGGAGGCAATGTGCTGAGGGCGCCATATAAGTTTGAGTTACGAAGGACGAAGGAGTCATGATTACTTCCCCGGTGCGCTGCATTCACGTTTACGAACCTGAGGTGCGCATCACAGACTATCATGACATTCAATGAATGAAACCCCTTCCTGTTGACGTATGTCACAGGGGCATCCACTGGTGCCTTCAATGCAACATGGGTTCCATCGACGGCCCCAATCACTTTGGGGAATCCTGCAATGGTATAAAAAGCAAGGGCCATCTCCTTTTGATGGCGAGTGGACAAGTCAAAGTCAATGAACTCTGAAGCCCTAAGGAAAATGGCATCTGTGACCTGGTGAATGCAGGCCCTCGCAGCATTCTTGGAGATGTTGATAATGTCACCGGTCCTTGCCTGAAATTACCCACTTGCAAAGAAGTTCAGTGCTGTGGTTACCTTCATGTTCACTGACAAGGCAGTGCGGGTGTTCGAGCGTGTTTGAAGGTCCTCCTTTAACATGTCACATAGTCGGCCGATTGCCTCTTTACTGAAGCGCAGCCTCCTCACACACAACTCATCCGACAGCATCTCAAATGACAGCCTCTCCCTGAACACTGTCTGGGGTGGGTAGTAGTTCCTCCTTATCAGGAGACGGTTATGCTTCCTCCGTCTGTCTTGTTCCCTGGCGTTTCCAAATCTCTGAAGCAAAATCGCACCGAGGATCAGGGCAGCATTCTCAAAGGGCATGTTTCTCCCTCACAGGCTTCCTCTTTAAACAGATGAAGTACATTTAAGGAAAAAATGGAAAGAGTTGTTAAAGTAATTTTAATAAAGTGAGTGACCAGAAGATCACGTCGGGCTATGGTGGAAAACGTGTGGTATCGGCTTGGGAAAACGTCATACCCGCCTGATGAATATCACGGCCCGAGATGATTTTCCATTAACTGTAACATTTTCAGAAAGTCATACATACATACATACTTACTTAAAGGAATATCATTGGTGATCATTTTCTTTTTTAAAACTTTTGTAAATGTTAAATAATTCATTTTTAAACTGTCATTTTCACATTTAATATAAAAATCTAATTCAATTAGGCCTTGCACACAGCAAGAGTTGCACCTTATAACTACACTACTCAAAACATGGTCCATACCCGTTTTTAACAAATTTTTAAAGTTGGAAACTTACCTCAGACTTTCTGAAAATAACTTTGCTCCCTTTCACATTAAAAATGTTCCATTTAGTAGCCCCACTGCTGAAAGAGTTCTTCTATTTGATCGTTCCGGCACTTCTGACAAGGCTTTACTCCTGCTTTTTACAAGCACAGGGGCTATGGAGTTACCCGCACTGCACCAACTGAGAAAAACACGTAAGTTCGATGCGTACGCGCTGCCTCTCCGGCGCACGCGGTTGAACTCCAAATCCCTTCCTTCAGGAGACCGGAAGTTCCGGTTTCCTTGCATGCGCAGTGCATGCGCAAAACCGGCACTTCCGGTGTCCCTACGGGTGAGTACACAGCCATTACTCACCAGTGGGGACCCAAATTTTTGGGCCGATCGAGTCTTAGCCAATCAGTCACTTGCCCTCAAATCTTGCCGGTAGATGAAAGAAAAACAATGTGGTCACTTTTCCTTTCAGTCAAGTTTACCATGGAAAGTATTATACCCCTTACTGTAAAACCCGTATATACCCCGAACCCCTCTCTGTTACACTCTGAAATTCCCCACATTCAAACTGTAACACTGCTATTCCACACATCCATCACTGTAACACTCTGATATACCTCACACCCTTTACTGTAACACTCGTATATACCCGATTCTCCTCAATTTAACACGGATATTTCACTCACCCCTCACTGTACTACTGATATACCCCATACACCTTACTGTAATACTCGTATATACTTCACACGCCTCACTGTAACACACTTTAATACCTCACACCTCTCACTAAAGTACTGATATACATCACACCCCTCACTGAAACACTCTATCACAGCCCAAATCCCTGACTGTTGTCACACTGATATAGGCCACACCACTCACTGTAATACTTATATATGCCAAAATCCTCATTATAACACGTTGATGGACCCCACAACCTCACTGTCTATCTGATATAACCCACACCATCTCTATTACACTGATGTATGCCAAAGCCATCACTGCAGCAATCTGATATACCTCACAACACTCAGGCTTGGGCTGATAAATGGCAGGTAACATTCGCGCCACAGCAGTGCCAGGCAATGCCTATCTCCAGCAAGCGACAGTCTAAACATCACCCCTTGACATTCAAAGCCATTACCATCGCCGAATCTCCCACTATCAACATCCTGGGGGTCACCATTAACCACAAACATAACTGAACTAGTCACATAAATACTGTGGCAACAAGAGCAGGTCAGAGGCTAGTTGTTCTGCGGCGAGTGTCTCACCTCCTGATTCCCAACGCCTTTCCACCAACTAACTACAAGGCACAAGTAAGCAGTGTGATGGAATACTGTCCACTTGCCTGGATGAGTGCAGCTCCAACAACACTCAAGAAGTTCGACAAAATCCAGGACAAAGCAGCCCGCTTGATTGGCACCACATCAACATCTTAAACATTCATTCCCTCCACCACCGGCGTGCCGTGGCTGCAGTGTGTACCATCTAAAAGATGCACTGCAGCAACTCGCCAAGGCATTTTCGGCAGCAACTCCCAAAACCGCGACCTCTTCCACCTAGAAGGAAAAGGGTAGCAGGCGCATGGGAACACCACCAACTCCAAGGTCCCCACCCAAGTCACACACCATCCTGACTTAGAAGCATATCGACGTTCCTTCATCGTCGCTGGGTCAAAATCCTGGAAATCCTTCCCTAACAGCACTGTGGGAGTACCTTCACCAAACGGACTGCAGTGGTTCAAGAAGACGGCTCACCACCACCTTCTCAAGGGCAATTAGGGATGCGCAATAAATGCTGGCTTTGCCAGCGATGCCCACATCCCATAAACGAATAAAAAAGCACTTTGATATATCGCACATCCCTCCTTTAATACTCTGATATACCCCACAACCCTCACTGTAACACTATCTGTTATACCCCACATACCTCACTGTAACACTTTTATATACACCACAACCTTCACTGTAACAACCTGTTATACCCCACGCCCCTCACTGTAACAATCTGTTATACCCCGCACGCCTCACTGTAAC
Source organism: Squalus acanthias (assembly GCA_030390025.1). Taxonomy (NCBI): domain Eukaryota; kingdom Metazoa; phylum Chordata; class Chondrichthyes; order Squaliformes; family Squalidae; genus Squalus; species Squalus acanthias. The sequence continues at coordinate 623,745 of JASTWF010000079.1, forward strand.
AATCTGATTTCCCCCACACACCTCACTGTAACAATCTGTTATACCCCACACGCCTCACTGTAACAATTTGATTCTTACCACACACCTCACTGTAAAAATCTGATATACCCCGCACCCCTCACTTTAACAATCAGATATAACCCACACCCCTCACTTTGACACTCTGATATCCCCCACACCCCTCACTGTAACACTCTGATATAACCCACACCCCTCAATGTTTCCACTTGTGGGGAAGAGCATAACTAGAGACCTGTCACCTAAATGACCCTAAAGGACAATAGAGAACCAGAAACTGATCTGGTGAGGCGGACTTTGCAGGGTTGACTGGGCTGGGTGTGCCGTAGCCACTGTCATGTGGTCAGTCTCGTTTCATTCTTATTATTATGTTTCGTAGCGGTTTGTTGCAACTGAGTGGCTTGCTATGCCAATTCAGAGGGCAGGTAAGATTCAATCACATATACCTGGCCTGGCATAAGGACGGCTGATTTCCTTCCCTAAAGGACATTAGAGAACCAGAAACTGATACTAGCATTTTATTCCAGATTTATTTAATAAACTGAATTTAAATTCCCCAGCTGCTGTGGTGGGATTTGAACTCATGTACCTGGATCATTAGTCCTGGCATCTGGATTACCACTATGCTTCCGTTCCCTGATATGACAGCTTTGACATAATCTGATCTGTTAGTTGTGGCATTGCTGGGCTCTGTCTAATTTCATCCCACTTGTGCTCATGTGATGGTAGTGGCGCATGATAAGCTGAAGGGTGTCCTCAGTGTGAACGCGAGACCTATTCTCCACAAATATTGTGCAGTGGTGAGTCCTACCAATATCGTCTGGACAGATGCATATGCGATAGGTAGATTGGTAAGGACGAGGTGAAGCAGGCTATTCTCTCATAAGAACATAAGAAATAGAAGCAGGGGAAGGCCATACGGACCCTCAACAATGCTCCGCCATTGAATAAGATCATGACCCGAAAATTAAACCTAATACGCGAGAGTACGCACTGTGTACTCTCGCCTATTAGATCCCGAATTGCCGGTTTCCTGCATGCACTGCGCATGCGCGGGAAACCGGCACTTCGTGAATTTAAAAGGGGGCGGTTCCTAAGTGAACCACGTGCCCACTACAGGCTGTGCGCACGCAGTGCACTTAGTTATTTTTCCAGCTTTGAACGCGCAGGTAAGTGGTGAAGATTTTACACACAAAGAAAGTAGGCGTAGGACCCCCTTTTAACAAGGTAAGTAGTTAATTAAGTGTTATTTTACATTTTTTTCAACAGGTTTATCTTTTTTAGAGACTTTAAAGAAAGGTAAGTTTATTTTTAAAACATTTAAAAAGATTTTAAACTTTTTCAAAAATTTAATTTTTTGTTTAAAGTGGTTAATTTATTTAACTATACTTATTTTATTAATGTGATGGCTTTTTTTAAATTTAATTGAGATTTAGCTGTTCTTTTGGGAGTGTGTAGTACTCATAGCTTTGACAGGTCTTCCTGTCAAAACTATGAATGAAAGATGGTGTGCTGCCATTGGCTCTAACTGAATCACGTGATCCCAGAGCTCGCACGAACTAATTGCGCCTCTGAGTCACGCAAGCACTGCACGGTTCCAACAGAGAGAGCCTTTGAAACTAAAGTTCGTGTGGGCCCGGAGCAAAAAGGTAGGCGCGGAGTGCGATATCGCGGGGAATCCTTACCCCCGCGGGAACCATCCATGTTTAATTTCTGGGCCCATGGCTGATCATCGACCTCAACTCCACTTTCCCGCCCAATCTCCATATCCCTTGATTCCCCAAGAGCCAAAAATATATCTATCTCAGCCTGGAATATACTCAAAGACTCAGCATCCACAGCCCTCTGGGGAAGAGAATTCGAAAGAATCACAACCCTTTGAGTGAAGAAATTCCTCCTCATCTCGGTCTTAAATGGCCTACCCCTTATTCTGAGACTATGCCCCCTAGTTCTAGACAGTCCAGCCAGGGGAAGCAACCTCTCTGCATCTTCCCTGTCTACGCCCTTCAGAATCTTGTATGTTTCAATGACATCACCTCTCATTCCTCTAAACTCCAGAGAGTATCGGCCCATTCTACACAATCGCTGATCAGAGGACAGCCCTCTTATCCTAGGAATCAATCTAGTGAAACGTCGTTGCACCGCCTCCAAGGCAAGTATATGCTTCCTTAGAGAAGGAGACCAAAACTCTGCACAGTGCTCCAGGTGTGGTCTCACCAAGGCCCTGTACAATTGTAGCAAGCCATTCTTACTCATATACTCCAACCCCTTGCAATAAAGGCCAACATGCCATTTGCCTTCCTTATTGTTTGATGTACCTGCATGCTAGCTTTCTGTGTTTCTTGCACGAGGTCATCCAAATCTCTCTGAACACCAACATTTGTATGTATCTCACCATTTAAAAATATCCTGTTTTTCTAGTCTTCCTACCAAAGTTGGTTCTCCCATCAACAGCCGCAATCCCAGTCAGGCAGCTGTGTTCTTCAGGGCTCAGTTAATTATGGTCCTTTCGAGTCACTCTTGGTGTTGGACACCGAAGTCGCCCCAATCCCGAACCCGAGAGTATATTTTCTGCCCGTCACTGCTCTCGTTGCTCTCATCAACTGGTATATAGCATGAAGATCTGCCGATTCATCAGCTGCTGGAGGGCAGTAGGTGGTAATCAGCTGAAAATTACCTTGCCCATGTCTGACTGAAAGCAATGAGACTTCATTATGTTCTTAGGCAATGTTGAAGACTCGTAGGATCTCTCCCACCCCAATATATACCCCTGTGCCCCCACCTCTGGTGGGTCTGTCCTTCTGGTGGAACTGGATTTACCCTGGGATGGTGATGAAGGAGTCGGGAATGTTGACTGATAGGTATGGTTCTGTGACAATGTTCAATGTTTCCAGAGCGTTTCATTGTGCATTGAGATGTTTACAGGGTATTTATCTCATTGGTTAATATTTTAAGCGTTTTCCTTTGAGTCCTTGTTGTCAACCTTTTGCTCGTTTTATTTATTCATCCCCTCTGTAAAGCACCATTGCCAGTTTGGCTTGTTGAGTTCAATCTTCAGAAACATCTTATTGTTCTTGTTCGAGTTTCAGGCGAACAGAAAGCCCAAGGAGCGAAATTGCTGGACTGAGGCGGTAGCAGTGTAATCTAGGCAGCCCGGGGAATGATATTCCTGGACTGAGGCGGGAGCAGTGTAATCTAGGCGGCCCTGGGAATGAAATTCCTGGAATCAGACGGGAGCAGCTTACTGAAGTCGGCCCTGGGAATCAAATTCCTGGATTGAGGAGGGAGCAGTGTAATCTAGGCGGCCCTGGGAATGAAACTCTTGGACTGAGGCGGGAGCAGTGCCATGTAGGCAGTCCCATCCTTCCATCACTGGGATCATCTCTAAGAGCCTCCCGTTTAGGAACATTCATTTATTGTGAATGTGTTTACCCTAATCGTCTGGAATGGAATAAATGAGAGAACAAGTTTGGGGCAATCTCCCTTTGTTCATTTTTCATTCCTTCCTTTTTTCTGTCAGTTTCTCGTCTTTTGTTCTCAGTTTCAGTTCAGTGAAGTAGAGAAGAATCGTTCTCTCTATTCTATCCTCGGTATTTTATGGGTTGGTGAAATATTACATTGCAGCGAAGTGTTGTGGTGACAATGGTTCGATGAGTCTGTTTGTTCAATGACTGTAATTAATGCCAGTTACAGGGAGGCCTAATGATGTCACTCGGGGATTTCCCTCTGCTCTAAATATGGAGCTCCCTTCAATGTGTCACCTCACACAGTAAGCGCGTTGCTTCCAGCACAGAGACCACCAGCCACTCACAGAATGGAGGTCGTGGAATCGAGCGTCTCTATGGCACGTAATATTGAACAGTGGCGGATAACAAGAATATTTAATGATATACAAACGTTTTACTATCCACTTCTCGCTGCTGTTAGTGTCCCGGGTAAGTATCTATGTCCAGTTATTAATTCTATAAACCATGTTGCATTGTAATTTTATTATTGCTATTTACCATGGAATACTCAGTTATTTATGGCAATCTGTGTTTCAAGTGGTTGCATCTTTGAAAATGCATGGGTTGTTGTTTAAAAAGCCTGGCACATCCTCGCTGCTGTTGGTGCCCCTGGTAAGTCTCTGCATCCAGCTATTAATTCTGTAAATCATGTTTAACTGTATTACTGTTCTTATCAAATCCTGGCAGATCACATGCACATCGTTAAATGTCTGAAATATCCGCTAATCATTCCGTTCGAGTCACTGTCTCCTTTCCCACTATCTCCAGGTCTGTATTATTGGCACTGCTTCTGATGGTTTGAATAGGATTACAAGGATAATTTGCATTCTCAAAAAATGCACATTCAGCCACATTTCAATGCGTTTAATTCCAATCTTTGTTTTGAATTTACAATTGGATCCCATGCCCGTCTGTCACAGTTCAGTGGATCTCTCAGTGAGACCCAGAGTGATTCTCTATTGCCTCCTGCTGTACTTCAGGAAAAACAATCCCAGCTGATTGTAACTGAAGAACTGAGGATAAGAAAATCCTTTCATATTTTCTCGATTAATATTGTCTGCACAAATTGGAAACCAACAGGTGAAACAAGGATAAATCTCTTCCATTTGTGTTCAGATATTTTACAAAAACAATCGGCGGCACTTTGCTTGTGGGATAAGTCGCGTGATTATGATGCCAATACATGTATTTAGTGGGATATCACCTGGTCAATGATAACTGTTTATTTTAATTCAGAGTTCATTCTTTGCAATGTTATTTGGAAAAACTTCCTTGCAATGAGCTACAATTTGTGTATTTCAACAAAACTGTACAAAGCTCAATCTTCGAAACACTTCTTACGGTCCAGTTATCTATATAACTGCCGAGCACTTGTATTTATTAAGTTAACATTTTCATATTGCATCCGTACATTTTAAATAAAATTGCCAGTAATTATTGCACGCCAAGGTTACATTTCTTTATTTTGCCGTTGCATTCATTTTCAGTTCCAAATATAATGGATATTCTAACCAGGAGCAGGAATCCAGCTGGGATTTTCCCCTCCCTAACATAAGGGGGACTGAAGCGATTTGCACCGCTCCAAATGCTGACTGATCCAGGGACACGAAGGCTTCCTGAGAGGTTCTGGTCCTTTGTTTCTCTGGCACCTCGGGAGGAGCTTTTGTCTGCTGGTCTTAAGGCAGGTCTTTCATTTAAAATCGCATTGATCAAGCATCTGCTAATTTCTTATTTTTAAATGCCCGTTTCATTTATTGATTCAACAAAGTATTCCCAATTATTCTTACAATAAACTCTGTATTCAGCTCCACAGGTAATAGAATTAGATTATGTCATTGAATGTCGCTAATGAGTTGCAGATTTCTCCCCGAATTCCATCAAACTTCTGCTCTTGCTCCCAGCCTGATGTATAATTTCCCTGTTTATTTCTTTTCCTCACAGTTAACTTAGTGGCGATTGTGATCCTGTCTCGGGGAAAGTGCGGTCTCTCCAAATGTGTCACTCGCTACCTGGTGGCCATGGCAGCGGCGGATCTACTGGTCGTTATCCTCGACCTTATATTGAGGCAGATTCCGATTCTTTATGAGGAACAGTTTGTTTTCGTGTGGTACATCCCCGTGTGTAATATCCACGCCGTCCTGCTTTATGCAGCCACAGACTGTTCTGTCTGGTTCACCATAACTTTCACCTTTGATCGATTTGTGGCCATTTGTCGCCAGAAGTTGAAAACTAAATATTGCACCGAAAAAACGGCGGCTGTCGTTCTGGGAACAGTACAGTGCTAAGCGGTTCAAAGAATATTTTCTGGTATTTTATGTTCACAGATTAGTATCTGCTTGGGAGCATCCCCTGGTTTTGTGAAGTAACAGAGGCTGTTGTGATATCACGGGTCTGGGGAACAATCGAGCTCCTTCATTATATTCTCACCCCGGGGGTCCCATTTGTTGTATTTCTGCTGCTCAATGCTGTCACCGTCAAACACATTTTAGTGTCCAGCAGAGCCCGCAGGAGACTCCGGGGTCCCAGCAGTGGGGAGAGTCCCAGAGACCCAGAGATGGAGAGCCGCAGGAAATCCATCATTTTACTGCTTGTTATCTCGGGCAATTTCATTCTGTTATGGGCAGTGTTTATGGTGGATTCTGTTTGGATCCGCATGTATTATTTGGGGTCTTGGTCTGTATTTACACCTCTATATGTAATGGAAATGGGAATGATGCTGCAGATGCTAAGTTGCTGCACAAACACTGGGATTTATGCCGTGACACAGACTAAGTTCAGAGAGCAGTTGAAGAATGTGGGGAAATATCCATTTACTCTGATTGTAAAACTCATTAAAGCATGAGAAGAAGCGGAGATTTTGCAGCCTGAGAGTTCCCTGGGTCTGATATTGTGAGCAAGTCGCTCTCCCCCGGGCCCGGTGATCTGGGACATTAACACGCTCGCTCACACACTGTCTACACTGGACTCCCTGTTAGAGGCGCGGCCATCTGTCAGGTCCCTCTGGAAAGTCACCCGTGCCCAAGACAAAGATGGCCGCCCCTAACGCATCGCCTGAAGTAGTGCAACTCTCTTCCGCAGAAAGCTGGCGGCCGCCATGCCCGAGATAAAAATGGCGGGGCCGCTCAATGAGCAAAGCAGCGAGACCCGCCCCGTCCTGCCGCCCATCACAACGATGGCGGCACCCGCGCGCCGCACAAAAAGGGCGACTCTGGCGCGCAGCAGAAAGAAGGCGGTTCTGGTGTCCCGCACAAAGATAGTGGCTCTGGTGCCCCGCAGAAAGATGGCGGCTCTGGTACCCCGCGCAAAGATGGCGCCCTCGCAGCCCACACAAAGATGGCGGCTCTGAATGCCCCGCACAAAGCAGACGACCGTAGCAGACCGCACACAGATGGCGGCTCCTATGCCCCGCACAAAGATGACGTCTCTGGTGCCCCGCACAAAGATGGCGGCTTTGGTGCTCCGCACAAAGATGGCGCCCTGGCGGCTCGCACACAGAAAACTGCACCGACGCTCCGCAACGAATGGCGGCTCCGAAGCCGCACACAGAGATGGCGGCTCCAGTGCCCCGCACAAAGATGGCTGCACCGACGCCCCGCACAAAAATGGCGGCTCCGAAGCCGCACACAAAGATGGCGTCTCTCTCTCTCAATCGGAGCCTTTCCCCGCGGGCGGGTTACCGCCACTGTGGTTTGCCCTTTCCCAGAAGCGAGTTCGGGGAGTGGCGGCGGGCAGCGAGAGGCCCAGTTACTGTGGGAGCCAGCATCCAGGGGCAGACAGAGACGGGGAGACCAAATGGGGGAGACAGAATGGGGGAGACAGAGCGGGGGAGACAGCCCGGGGGTGACAGACCACGGGGAAAGAGAGAGAGACAGAAAGAAACGGGAGGCAGACCGGGGAGACAGACCGGGGGAGACAGACTGGGGGATACAGACTGTGTGAGACAGACCGGGGGAGAGAGACCGATGTATACAGAGAGAGACAGATGCAGAAGTCAGACCGGTGTAGACAGACCGGGGTAGGCAGACAGGGATAGACAGACCGGGGGATACAGACTTTGGGATAGAGACTGGGGGAGACAGACCAAGGGGACAGACCGGGTGAGACAGATGGGAGAGGCAGAGAGAGACAGATGGGGGTGCTATAGACCGAGGAAGACAGACCGAGGTAGACAGGCCGTGGGAGACAGACTAGGGAATATAGACCGGGGAGACAGACTGGGGGAGACAGACCGCGGGAGACAGATCAGGGGATACATCCCAAGGGAAGCAGACTGGGGAGACAGACCATGGGAGACAGATGGGGGAGATAGACCGGGTGAGTCAGACCGGGGGAGACAGACCGGGGGAGACACACCTGGCGGGACAGACCGAGGGAGACACACCTGGGGGGAGACAGAGCGAGACAGTTGGGGGACGAAGACCTGGGGAGAAGGATTGGGGGAGACAGACTGGTTGAGGCAGACCGGGGGAGACAGGCTGGAGCTAAAGACCAGGCCACACAGAACGGGGTGGGTAGACAGACCAGGGGAGTAGAACCAGGGCAGACAGACCGATGGGTTGACAGACTGGGGGAGACAGACACGGCCACACAGCCCGGGCCAGACAGATGGAGGGGATACAGACCGGGGGAGACAGACCAGGTAAGACAGACCAGGGGAGACAGAAATAGACAGATGGGGGAGGGGGGTAACAGACCGGGGGAGACAGAGAGAGACAGACCGGGGAATGCAGACTGTGGGAGACACCCTGGGCGTGACCAAGAGAGACAGATCGGTGGTGACAGACCGGGGGAAACAGACCCAGGAGAGAGATAGGAAAGAGAGGGAGAGACAGATTGGGGGGGGGGGGGGGAGATAGACCGAGTGTGGCAGACTGAGTCAGACAGACCGGGGCTGACAGACCGGGGCAGACAGACCGGGGGAAATACACTGGCGGAGACAGACCTCGGGAAACAGACTGGGGTAGACAGACCGGTGGAGACAAACCGGGGGAGACAGAGAGACAGATGGGGGAGACAGGCCGGGGGAGACACACCGGGGGCGACAGAACGGTCATGACAGATCAGGGGAGAGAGAGAGAGACACATGGCGGAGACAGACCTTGGGAGACAGACCGGGGTAGACAGAGACAGAGACAGAGAGACCGACAAGGCTGGTGTGAGGGACAGAGAGAGAGGGAGAACTATGGTGGGAGAGAGAGATAGAACAACAGACACGTGGAGGGGGAGACAGACCGAACGGGAGAGAGATGGATGGAAACAAACTGTGGGAGTCAGATGGTGGGAGACACAAAGAGACACAGATGTGGAGACAAACGGGTTCACGAAAGGCAGGTAGACAGAGAGAGACAGATGGGGAAGAGACAGAATGTGGAGGCAGAGCGAAAGACACAGACGGGGAGACAGACGTGGGGGAGACACACATGGGGAGACTGACTTGAAGCAGATGGGGAGGCAAAGGGGGAGAGCGATAGACGGGGGGAATAGATGCAGATAGACAGAGAGACAGACAGACAGGCGACACAGACGGGGTGGAGACAGGCAGGGAGGGCAGGTGAGGCGGGGACAGAGAGAGAGAGAGACGGGGAGGTTACTGTCCGGGGGAGACAGAGAGAGAGACCAACAGGGAGACAGATAGAGAGAAATAGGATGGGAGATAGAGAAGAGAAAGAGAAAGAGCGACAGACAATGCGGGGAGACAGACCGACGGGGAGGGAAATGGATAGATTCAGCCTGTGGGAGACGGATGGTGGATGATACAAAGAGAGACAGATAACTGAGACATACGGAAGGAGGGAGACTAGGAGACGGAAAGATCAGACTGCTTGAGACAGAGAGAGATAGACAGAGAGGGGGAGACAGACGGGGTAGACGGATGTTGCTGATCGACGGGGGAGACAGTCAGGAGAGACAGATGGTGGGGTCCAAAAAGAGGGACAGACCAGCAGGCGAGACAGATGGGGGGAGACAAAGAGAGAATCAGACGGTGGGAAACAGACTGGAATGACAGGCGCGGGAGACAGTGTGAGAGAGACATACATGGGTGTAGGAGCGGGAGTCAGAGCAGGGGCAGAATGACAGGGGATGAGAGACTGATGGAAACCGACGGGGGGAGGACAGAGAGAGACATATGGTGGAAGATAGAGAGAGAAAGACAGAGCCAGCGGGGAGTCAGGGCGATGGGGAGAAAGACCGATGAAGACAGACTGGGGCTAGACATATGATACGTGACACAGGGAGAGGCAGATGCGGAGACTGCCGTGGCTACCAAGGAAAATTAGGGATAGCATAAGATCCAAGCAGAGGGCATATAAATTGGCCAGAAAAAGCGGTAACCCTGAGGATTGGGAGCAGTTTAGGATTCAACAAAGGAGGACAAAGGGTTTAATTAAGAAGGGGAAAATAGAATATGAAAGTGACCTTACAGGGAACATAAAAACTGACTGTAAGAGCTTTTATAGATATGTGAAGAGAAAAAGATTAGTGAAATCAAGTGTAGGTCCCTTGCAGTCAGAAGCGGGGGAAGTTATAATGGGGAACAAAGAAATGGCACACCAATTAAATGCATATTTTGGTTCTGTCTTCAAAAAGGAGGACACAAATAACCTCCCAGAGATGTTGGAGAACATAGGCTCTGATGAAAGGGAGGAACTGAAAGAACTCAGTATTTGCAGCGAAATGGTGTTAGGGAAATTGACGGGATTGAAGGCCGATAAATCCCCAGGGCCTGATAATCTACATCCTAGGGTACTTAAGGAAGTGGCCCTAGAAATAGTAGATACATTGCTTATCATCTTCCAACATTCGATGGAATCTGGATCTGAACCCATGGATTGGAGGGTAGCTAATGTTACCCCACTATTCAAAAAGGGTGGTAGAGAGAAAGCGGGAATTACAGACAGTAAGCCTGACATCGGTAGTGGGGAAAATGCTAGAGACCATTATAAAGGATGTAATAGCTGAGCACTTGAAAAATAGTGACAGGATCGGACAAAGTCAACATGGATTTACAAAACGTAATTCGTGCTTGACTAATCTACTGGAATTTTTTGAGGAGGTAACTGGGAAAATAGATAAGAGCGAACCAGTAGATGTGGTGTATTTGGAATTTCAAAAGGCTTTCGATTAGGTCCCGCATAAGAGATTAGCAAGTAAAGTTAAGGCACATGGGATTGGGGGCAAGGTATTGACTTGGATAGAGAACTGCTTGGCAGGCAGAAAGCAAAGAGTAGGAATTAATGGCGCAGCAGGCTCGAGGGACCGAATGATCTACTCCTGCTCCTAATTCGTATGTTCGCATGTGAGCCTATACTGATGAAGCTACATGATGCAAGGATTCTGCCCCAGTCGCTGTTTGCAAATAGATGCATAATGAGGGGATATCAATCTGTATAGCTTTAACTAACAGTGACATGGGAAGAGAGAAATTAATGAAATTTAAACAACTGGTCCATAATCCGGGAAAAAATGAACAGTCACTTGGAAAAGTGTGGATTAATTAAAGAAAGCCAGCACTGATTTGTTAAAGGCAAATCATCTTTTACTAACTTGATTGAGTTTCTGGATGAGGTAACAGAGAGGGTTGATAAGGGCAATGCGGTTGATGTGGTGTATATAGAATTCCAAAAGGCGTTTGATATAGTGCCACATAATAGGCATGCCAGCGAGGTTGAAGCCCATGGAATAAAAGGAACAGTGGCAGCCTGGATACGGAATTGACTCAGTGACTGGAAACAGAGAGCAGTGATGAACGTTTGTTTTTCAGGCTGGAGGAAGGTATACAATGGTGTGCCCCAGGGATCGGTACTACGACCACTGCTTTTTCTTGATTATATATTAATGACTTGGACTTGGGAGTGCAGAGTACTATTTCAAAATTTGCAGATGACATAAAACTTGGAAGAAAGAAAGAAAGAAAGACTTGCATTTATATAGCGCCTTTCACGACCACCGGCCGTCTCAAAGCGCTTTCCAGCCAATGAAGTACTTTTGAAGTGGAGTCACTGATATAATGTGGGAAACGCGGCAGCCAATTTTGCAGACAGCAAGCTCCCACAAACAGCAATGTGATAATGACCAGATGTTTCTGTTATGTTGGTTGAAGGATAAATATTGTCCAGGACATCGGGAATAACTCCCGCTGCTCTTCTTCGAAATAGTGCCATGCGATTTTTCACGTCCACCTGAGAGCGCATACGGGGCCTCAGTTTAACATCTCATCCGAATAAACGGCACCTCCGACAGTGCAGCACACCCTCAGCACTGCACTGGAGTTACAGCCTAACTTTATGTGCTCAATTCCCGGGAGTGGGACTTGAACCAACAACCTTCTGACTCAGAAGTATAATGAACAGTGAGGAGGATAGTGGTAGACTTCAAGAAGAGGCTGGTGAAATGGGCGGACATGTGGCAGATGAAATTTTATGCAGAAATTTTATGCGATGTTATAAATTTTGGTAGGAAGAACGAGGAGAGGCAATATAAACTAAAGGGCAAATTCTAAAGGGGGCGCATGTATATGGAGAGCTGAGGGTATATGTGCACAAATCATTGAAGGTGGCAGTGCAGGTTGAGAAAGCGGTTAAAAAAGCATACGGGATACGGGGCTTCATAAATAGAGTCATAGAGTACAAAAGAAAGGAAGTTAGGCTGAACCTTTATAAAACACTGGTTCGTCCACAACTTGAGTATTGTGTCCAATTCTGGGCGCCGCTCTTTAGGAAGGATGTGAAGGCCTCAGAGAGGGTGCAAAAAAGATTTACCAGAATGAATCCAGGGACTTCAGTTACGTGGTTTGACTGGAGAAGCTGGGTTGTTCTCCTTAGAGCAGAGAAGGTTGAGAGGTGATTTGATATAGGTTTTCCAAATCATGAGGGGTCTGGACAGATTAGATAGAGATAAACTGTTCCCATTGGCGGAGTTTCGAGAACCAGATGACACAGATTTAAGGTGATTGGCAGAAGGTCCAGTGGTGACATGAGGAAAAACATTTTTACACAGCGAGTGGTTGGGATCTGGAATGCACTGCCTGAAAGGGTGGTGGAGGCAGATTCAATCGCGGCTTTCAAAAGGGAATTTGACAAGTAAATGAATGAAATATAATGTAGGACTACAGGGACAGTGCGGGGGTGTGGGACTAGCTGAAGTGATCTTGCAGAGAGCCGGCACGGGCTCGATGGGCCGAATGGCCTCCTTCTGTGCTGTAACCATTCAATGATTCTATGGTCCACTTGCCAATGATTTGTCTGAAACTCATAGTAGGAACTCCAGGAAAACAACATTCTGACAAATGTTAAACTGTTTTCTTTGCAAAAGAAATCTCGATTTAACTTTGAAAAATTAAATAGTGTAACAGCGTTCACACTGACTCACCTGACTGTCCGACTCAAGCACCGCGATTGGTTGCAGAACACGCTGCTCCCTCGGCCACCGGCCTCTGAGCTCTCTTCCTGTTGGTTCCCAGGGCAATTGATCACCACTCGCCAATGTTACGCTGCCAGATGAGGTTCAGGGGCTCAGAAGAAGAAAGGAAATGTGGCCTTGAATCTGAGTTGGGAAATACTATTAGAGAAACATGATTCAATTCACAACCTAAATTATTTAAAATCAAATTTAAATGAATTGTTACAATTAATATATGCTCTTTGTGCCACTTGGGCAACAAGTGACGTCTGGGCTGTGCAGGAGTGCTTGCGACCGGTTACACAGCATGTTCCTGGCTCTCCACTCCAAGTGCGCTTCTTTCAGCTCACGGTCTCATTCACACATCCAACTGACTGGATTAACCGCACCATTCTAAACCCCATCACAGAAGCAGCAGTATTTGGTGTTGAGTTGTGCTGTAGGCTTCGCAAAATCCCCCAGAAATTCGAACAGAACCCTAAGTGAAGTGATTTGAGGTAAAACCCTCAGTTTTGGACATTTTTAAAGATCACAAGAAGAAAATCCTGAGGAAAATTACTTTTCAAATCTTACTGTTGGGAAAGACACATTTCACAGACACACAGGCTGCAGAGGGGCGTGGCCAGGCAGTGTATTAAGCTGTCTAGCAGTGTGTTTACACAGCCTTCCTATCAAGGAGGAAAAGACAAAACCCAAAAGCCTCACAACGCATCGAAATATGAATAATCCCAGACCTTATTTGAAATCAATAAAACATTAAGCAACCCGATTCACTTCATCAAGAACCAATCAATCAGATATCCACAGGCCAGATGTAAAAGCCCGCCAATAGACCTAGGACAATAGGGATGAGATTTGGCGCGATGATAAGGCTTTGCCTAAATTGGAAAACGATCAGGACATTTTTAACACGAAGTTAAAGCCATCGGAACTAGCAAGCCCGCCAAAACTAGAAAATGGACTTTACAGGGCTCATTTGAAACCTAAAGGAAACCGTTTTAGTAAGGGGTTTTGGGCGCGAAAAAGACAATATAATTGGAGCCTGTCCCAAGACTCTCTCTCTTTTGGAGTCGCTGACAACGCTGGAACAGCTCACTCTCTCTCTCTCTCTCTCTCTCTCTCAGCCCTGCTCCAGCAAAAGACATCACAAGCCACGAGGAGGAGGAAAGGAACGCCAACAACTCCACAAACAGACACAAGAATAAACCAGAGCGACTGCCTCAGTGACCATCGGACACCTCGCAGCAACAAGGGCCTTACGAAATTTTTTAAACAAAAGTCACTAAAATCCTGTCAAGGATTCGTTGGTGAGCATTATCCCTGATCTCCTGAAACCAAAAACCTAGCTAGATAGTGGGATCTTTGGGAGGGATAAGGTTTTTGTTTGGTATATTGTGTTTCTCCCTCGCCAGTACCGAGTGTTCCCCAACCTGTGTTTAAGTATTAAGTGTGTTTTAAGTTTGTTACCTTTTTCTTTCAATAAAGTCAAAATTCTTTCATCAGAACCTGTTGTCTGCTGCAATTTTGTTCACAACCCCTAAATAAGCCCAAAGTCTAGGAACCAGGGGCGTGGGAGCGATTCGAACCGCTCACTCAGTCAGAAGGCGGAGGCTGACCCCATTACCACCCCCTACAGTGCTAAACATTTAAAGAACACTGGTTAATCGTCAGCTCGAGAATTGTGTTCATTTCTGGGCGCGACTCTTTAGGAAGGATGTCGAGGCCTTAGACAGGGTGCAGAGGAGATTTATTAGAATAGTACCAGGGATGAGGGACTTTGGTTGTGTGGATAGTCTGGAGGAGCTGGGATTGTTCTCCTTGGAGCAGAGAAGGTTAAGAGGAGATTTAATATATTAGTAAACAAGGAGAAACTGTTTCCACTTGAAGAAGGGTCTGTAACCAGAGGACACAGATTTTAGGAAATTGGCAAAAGAACCAGAGGTGACGTTAAATTCCGCAGGGACTGTGGGAAACCCGTTCTTCCTGGTTCCTGCACGTTTCCGAGCCCCCTCCCCCTTGCCCACAACCAGCCAAAGTATTAAAATTCAGGCCAAAGGAGGGGAAAATCAGACAGTGCGAAATCAGACAGGGGGTAAAATCAGACAGGGGGTAAAATCAGACAGTGTTAAATCAGACAGTGTAAAATCAGACAGGGGGCAAAATCAGACAGTGTAAAATCAGACAGTGTAAAATCAGACAGGGGATAAAATCAGACAGTGTAAAATCAGACAGTGTAAAATCAGACAGGGGATAAAATCAGACAGTGTAAAATCAGACAGTGTAAAATCAGACAGTGTAAAATCAGACAGTGTAAAATCAGACAGGGGATAAAATCAGACAGTGTAAAATCAGACAGTGTAAAATCAGACAGTGTAAAATCAGACAGTGTAAAATCAGACAGGGGATAAAATCAGACAGTGTAAAATTAGACAGTGTAAAATCAGACAGTGTAAAATCAGACAGTGTAAAATCAGACAGGGGATAAAATCAGACAGTGTAAAATTAGACAGGGGATAAAATCAGACAGTGTAAAATTAGACAGGGGATAAAATCAGACAGTGTAAAATCAGACAGGGGATAAAATCAGACAGTGTAAAATCAGACAGTGTACAATCAGACAGGGTAAAATCAGACAGGGGATAAAATCAGACAGTGTAAAATCAGACAGTGTACAATCAGACAGTGTAAAATTAGACAGGGGATAAAATCAGACAGGGGATAAAATCAGACAGTGTAAAATCAGACAGGGGATAAAATCAGACAGTGTAAAATCAGACAGTGTAAAATTAGACAGGGGATAAAATCAGACAGTGTAAAATCAGACAGTGTAAAATCAGACAGTGTAAAATCAGACAGTGTAAAATCAGACAGGGGATAAAATCAGACAGTGTAAAATCAGACAGTGTAAAATCAGACAGTGTAAAATCAGACAGTGTAAAATCAGACAGTGTAAAATCAGACAGTGTAAAATCAGACAGTGTAAAATCAGACAGTGTAAAATCAGACAGTGTAAAATCAGACAGTGTAAAATCAGACAGTGTAAAATTAGACAGGGGATAAAATCAGACAGTGTAAAATCAGACAGGGTAAAATCAGACAGTGTAAAATTAGACAGGGGATAAAATCAGACAGTGTAAAATCAGACAGGGTAAAATCAGACAGTGTAAAATTAGACGGGATAAAATCAGACAGTATAAAATCAGACAGTGTAAAATCAGACAGTGTAAAATCAGACAGTGTAAAATCAGACAGTGTAAAATCAGACAGTGTAAAATCAGACAGTGTAAAATCAGACAGGGGGTAAAATCAGACAGTACTCTGTTTCTCTCTCTCTCTCTCTCTCTCTCTCTCCACAGCTACTGCATGACCTGCTGAACACTTTTCTCTTTTTATTTCAGATTCACAGAATCCGCAGTATTTTGCTTTGGTTTTGTTGCAGGCGTTGCTCAAAGGACCGATTCTGGAACCACAGGCGGACTGATTTACGCCCGGTTTGCATCAGGGTCGGCGTTGGATGCAGTAGTCTCTCCCTGGCCTCCTGTGAAGGTCTTTTTTTGTTGCATCAGTTTGAGATGGAGTGAAGAGGGGGCAGAAGCTGCTGGGTTTAACGCCGAGTACTTTTGAGCCCAGTAGGGCCCAACAATTTCCGCTGTGGGAGTGTCAAGGGAGGTGGATTCTAGGGGAGATTAGCTTGCTAAACAGTCACTGTCCGAAAAATGTAAAAGGGTATTGTTTTAGGAAAAGTATTTCTCTCGAGGCTTTTAATCCATTTTATTTGAAAAGATTTAAAAAATTAATTCTTAGGATATGGGCATCGCTGGCAAGGCCAGCATATATTGCCCATCCCTAATTGCCTTTGAGAATGTGGTGAAGACCCGCCTTCTTGAAGCGCTGCAGTCCGTGTGGTGAAGGTGCTCCCACAGTGCTGTTAGGGAGGGAGTTCCAGGATTTTCACCCAGCAACGATGAAGGATCGGCCGATATATTTCCAAGTCAGGATGGTGTGTGACATCGAGGGGAGCTTGCAGGAGATTGTTTTACCATGAACCCATTGCCCTTGTCCTTCTACGTGGTGGAGGTCGCTGGTTGGGAGGTGCTATCAAAGTTCTGGTCGAGTTGCAGTTGTACAAACCCTCTGCTTCGTCCCCTCCCACCTCTCTCTCTCTCTGATCCCATAAAGGCCAGACTTCTGTGTAAGCTCACACCGGGTGACGGGTTCCCTTTCCTGAAGGATATTAGTGGGCCCTTTGTTTTTTATGACAATCGGCAGCTTTCATGGTCACTTTTTTCTGGTGTCGGCCCTACAAATTCCAAGACTTATTAAGTTCAATTTCACAACCTGCCTTTGTGTGTTTGAGGGTTCTCGCCACGCTCCCTTTTTCCTGTTTTAAATTCATTTTACAAGGTATTAGAGGCGGAGGATTTGCAGACAGGAAGCTCAACCTAAACATCAGGTCAAGATCTTACAGAGTCACTCGATTCATCCGCACCTGAATATCAGCAGCCTTTGAACATGGAAGCAAAAAGCACAGTTCAGAGTGGGGAGAAACGGTACTTGTGTCCTGTGGATGGTCGTGGATTCAGCCGACCCTCTGGCTTTTTGCGACACAAGCGCAGTCACACTGGAGAGAGGCGTTTCACCTGCTCCGTGTGTGGGAAGGGATTCACTCAATCATCCACCCTTCTGAATCTCCAGCGGACTCACTGTCTGTGTAAAGAAGGTGCACTGTAGGGCGGTGGAGTGTCACTGTACCTTTAAACTCCGTGTCTGTGTCTCACTGTCCGGGTAATGAAGATGTACTGTCGGGCGGTGGGGTGTCACTTTACTTTGAAACACTGTGTCTGTGTCTCACTGTCCGGGTAATGAAGATGTACTGTGGCGCGGTGGAGTGTCTCTGTACCTTTAAACTCTGTGTCTGCCCGGGAAATGAAGGGCGCGAGGTCAGAGCCTGACCCCCAGACCCAGACGGTGAGAGGTCAGTGCCTGAAACTCAGTCCCAGAGGGCGAGAGATCAGTGCCTGACCCGCAGTCCGGGAGGGCGACAGGTCAATGCCTGACCCCCCAGTCCCAGAGCGTGAGAGGTCAGTGCTTGACTCCCAGTCCCAGAGGGCGAGAGGTCAGTGCCTGACCCCCAGACCCAGTGGATGAGAGGTCAGTGCCTAACCCCCAGTCCCAGAGGGCGGGAGGTCAGTGCCTGACCAGCTTTCCCAGAGGGTGCGAGGTCAGTGCCTGACCCCCAGACCCAGAGGGTGAGAGGTCAGTGACTGATCCCCATTACCAGAGTGTGAGAGGTCAGTGCCTGACCCCGAGTCCCAGAGGCGAGAGGTCAGTGCCTCACCCCCAGTCCCAAGAGAGGGGGCCTGTACATTGACGTGCTAATCTGTGGATAGCCCTTGGCAGAACTGCACTGTTCATGGACACGCTTTTCCTGATCTGTTAACCTTTTTCTGATCTAAACAGGATGAAAGGTGTTTATAATAAACACTCCGAGACAAGGAAATATTTAAACAATGTCTGGCCAACACCAAAGTCTTCAAGCACAGGAGATGGTGGAATGTACAATATCCAAGGCTCCCTGACCAGATGATACAGAAGGTGTTTGCACACATTCTAGTTCTGCATCTCTTGTGTCTTTGGACAGGTTGTGTTTAACTTTAAAATGTCAATCTCATATAATAGGCCTGAGAGAGAAAAGCCCGGTGAGAGAAACTGAGAACAGATATACTGAGAGATTCAAACAGAGAGGTGTAGAGGTTGCATGAAATACTGAATTAAAAATAAATAATGGATAGGTACAGAGAGATACAGAAATATAAAGCGAGATCAATATACAGAGAGACACATAAAGAGAGAGATACAGAGATGTAAAGAAATCTGTAGAGATACAGATATATAAGGACAGCTGTAGATACAGGACACCAGTCTTTGACTGTACAGCCTGCGTGTGTAATCCACTGGTCCTGGAAAGTAACGCAGGGACCCTCACCGTCTGTCTCCCCAAATTTAAGTAAAACATATTTCATTTTTCTATTTCATCACTCCCAACTTCCCAGAGAACCAGTGAGAGAAACTGAGGACCAGAAAGCAGATAATGAGAAATACAAAGACAGAGATCAGGAAAAGAAGTAGAAGGTATATGGAGTGATAAGGTGAAGAAAGAGGATTTCAGCAGCTCGCTCTGCAATTTCACAACAAACCCTCACTGGCAGGTACTGCACGGGTTAGGTAGAGATTAAAGCTGTCTCTACACTGTCCCATCAAACACTCCCAGGTCAGGTATAGCAGCATTTAGATAAAGATTAAAGCTTCTTCTACATTGCCCCATCAAATTGTCCCAGGGCAGGTACAGCACCGGTTAGACACAGAGTATACCTCCCTCTACACTTTCACACCAAGCAATCCCAGGGCACGTATGGCACGGTTTAGATACAAAGTAAAGATCGCTCTACACTGTCCCATCAAACATTCACAGGGCAGGTGTGATGGGACAGTGCAGAACGATCTTCACTTTGTATCTAACCCGTTGTCGTACGTGCCCTGGGATTATACGCTAGATTTACCCGACACCCCTCACTGTAGCAATCTGATATCCCCACATCCCTCACTGAAATACTCTGATATAACCCACACCCATCAATGTAACTCTCTGATAAACCCGACACCCCTCACTGTAGTACTCTTGATATGCCCCAGAGCCCTCACTGCAACACGCTGATATACCCCACAAAACTCATTGTCAAACTTTGATAAGTCACACACCACCCACTGTAACACTCTGATATACCGTAGAGACCTCACTGTAACACGCTGATATACCCCACAACCCTCACTCTAACACTCTGATATACTCCACACCCCTGACTGTAACACGCTGATATGCCCCACACCCCTCACTGTAACACTCTGATATATCCTAGAGCCCTCACTGTAATACACTGATATACCACACAACCCTCATTGGCACACTCTGATATGTCACACACCACTCAATGCAGCAAAGGAGGACCAATAAATTGATAAAGAAAGGAAAATAGAATATGAGAGTAAACTAGCGAGAGACATAAAAACAGACTGTTGTAACTTCTATATGTATGTAAAAAGACAAAGATTAGCGAAAATAAATGTGGGTCCCTTACAGGCTGAGACAGGGGAAATTATAATGGGGAATAAGGAAAATGCTAGAATCTATTATTAATCTCATGGTAACAGGGCACTTAGAATATAATAATAGGATTGGGCAGAGTCAACACGAATTTATAAAAGGGAAATTGTGTTTGACAAATCTATTAGAGTTTTTTGAGTTTGTAACTAGCAGAATAGATAAAGGGGAAGCAGTGGATGTGGTGTATTTATATTTTCAGAAAGCATTCGATAAGTTGCCACACAAGAGGTTATTAAAGAAAATTAGGGCTCATGGAATTAAGAATAATATATTAGCATGGATTGAGGATTGGTTAACGGAATGAAAACAGAGAATAGAAATAAACGGGTCATTTACGAGTTGGCAGGCTGTAACCAGTTGGGTACCGCAAGGATCAAAGCTTGGGTCTCAGCTATTCACAATCTACATCAATGATATGGATGAGGGGACCAAAGGTAATATATACAACTTTACTGTTGATACAAAGCTGTGTAGGGACGTAAATTGTGAGGAGGATGCAAGGAGGCTTCAGGGGGATATAGACATGATAAATGAGTGGGCAAGAACACGTTAAATGGAATATAATGTGCAGAAATGTAAAGCTATCCACTTTGGTAGGAAAAATAGAAAAGCAGATATTTTTTAAATGGTGAGAGATTGGGAAATGTTGTTGTTCAGACGGACCTGGGTGTCATTGCACACGAAACACTGAAAGTAAACATTCAGGTACAGCAAGCCATTAGGAAAGGAAATGGTATGTTAGCCTTTATTACAAGAGGATTTCTGTATAAGAGGAAAGACGTCATATTGCAATTATACAGGGCTCTGGTGAGACCACACCTGGAGTATTGTGTGCGGTTTTGATCTCCTTACCTAAGGAAGGATATACTTGCCAGAGAGTCAGTGCAACAACGGTTCACCAGACTGGTTCCTGTGATGGGTGGATTGTCCTATGAGGACAGATTGAGTAGACTAGGCCTATATTCTCTAGAGTTTAGAAGAATGAGAGGTGATCTCATTGAAACATGCAACATTCTTACAGAGCTTGACAGGGGAGATGCAGGGAGGATGTTTCCCCTGGCTGGGGAGTCTAGAACCAGGAGTCACAGTCTCAGAATAATGCTCCTATTTCTTAATCTCTTATATTCTTATGTTCACTGTAACACACAGATATACCACACATTATTAATAATAATACTCTGTTATACATCACATCCTTCACTGTAGCACTCTGATATACCCCACACCACTCACTGGAAAACTTCGATATACCCCACACCCCTCACTGTAACACTGTGATATATCATACACCCGTCACTGTAACAATCTGATACACCCCAAAACCATCACTGTAAAACTCGGATTTACTCACATCCCTAATAATAACAAACTAATATACCCCACACCCCTCACTGTAACACTCTACTATAGCACACAACACTCACTGTAAAACTCTGATATACCCTACAGCCATCACTGTAAGACTCCGATATACCCCGCACCCATCACTGTAACAATCTGATAAACCCTACATCCCTCACTGTAGCACTCTGATATAGCCCACACTCTTCACGGTAACGCTCTAATATACCCCACACCCCTAAGAGTAACATTCTGATATACCCCACACAACTCAGTGTAACACTCTCTGATATAACTCACACCCCTCACTGTAATACTCTGATATACACCACACCCCTCATTGTGATACTTTAACAACGCCACACCCCCTCACTCTAACACTGATATACCCCACGCCCCTCATTGTAAACCTGTGATATACCCCACACCTCTCACACTAAATCGCTGATAAACCCCACACCCCTCGCTGTAACACTCTGATCTGCCCCACACACCTACTCTAACACTGATATAACCCACACTCCTCACTGTAACACGCTGATATACCCCACACCACTCATTCTAACTCTGTGATATACCCCACCCCCTCACTGTTACACTCTGATACATGTCACACTCTGGACTATTACTCCCCACACCAGTCACTGGAATACTGATATAGCTCGCATCACTCACTGTTACCACTACCAGTTTAAAGCTATGGGCTTCCATTTTGTTAATATGTGGCACTTTATCAAGCATTTTTGAAAGGATAGGGAAATTGGGAAAGTGTGAGCAATATCAATCATAAAACCATAGAATTGTTGAGTCAAGTTGTGTTAACAATTTGTTTAGAGGAACATGATGCCCCGCTCTGATCACTGGCCTCGCCTAGTTTCAATCAGTGAATTGCAAAATCATTTATTTATTCCTGTTTTATTATTTATATTTATTTGTTCTCAGGATATGGGTGACGCTGTCAAGGCCGGTGTTACTTGCCCATCGCAAGTTACCTATGAGAAAATGTTGGGCCTTCATCTTGAAACGCTGCAGTCCGTATGGTAAAGGTGCTGCCACAACATAGAAACAGAGAAGATAGGAGCAGGAGCAGACCATTCAGCCCCTCGAGCCTGCTCCGCCATTCAATGAGATAATGGGTGATCATCCAAATTCAGTACACTGTCCCTGCCTTCTCTCCATAACCCTTGATCCATTTAGCTTTAAGACATATATCTAATTCCTTCTTGAATATATTGAATAAATTGCCCTCTACTGCCATCTGTGGTAGAGAATTCCAGAGGTTCACCACTGTCTGGGTGAAGAAATTCCTCCTCATCTCAGTCCTAAATGGCTTACCCCTTATCCTTAGACTGTGACCCCTGGTTCTGGACTACCGGCCATCGGGAACATCCTTCCTGCATCTAGTCTGTCTAGACCTGTTCGAATTTTAGATCTTTCAATGAGTTCCCCTCTCATTCTTCTAAACGACAGCGAGTATAAGCCCAATCTACCCAATCTCTCCTCATACATCATTTCTGCCATCCCAGGTATCAACCTGGTGAATCTTCGCTGCACTCCCTCCATGGCAAGAACATCCTTCCTCAGATAAGGCGACCAAAACTGCACACAATACTCAAGATGTGGTCTCACCAAGGCCCTGTACAACTATAGTAAGACATCCTTGTTCCTGTACTCGAACCCTTTAGCTACGAATGCCAACATACCATTTGCCTTCTTAACCGCCTGCTGCACCTGCATGCTTACCTTCAGCGAATGGTGCACAAGCACACCCAGGTCTCGTTGCACTTCCCCTTCTCCCAATCTATTGCCATTCAGATAATAATCTGCCTTCCTGTTTTTGACACCAAAGTGGATAACCTCGCATTTATACACATTATATTGCAACTGCCATGCTTCGGCCCAATCACCCAACCTGTCCAAATCATACTGGAGTTTCTCGGCATCCTCCTCACGGCACACACTCCCATCCAGCTTTGTGTCGTCTCAAACTTGGAGATATTACATCCAATTCCCTCGTCTAGATCATTAATATATATTGTGAATAGCTGGGGTCCTAGGACCGATCCCTGCGGTTCCCCACTAGTCACTGCCTGCCACTCGGAAAAATACTCATTTATTCCAGCTCTTTGATTTCTGTCTGCCAACCAGTTCTCTATCCAAGTCAATACCTTGCCACCAATCCCATGTGCCTTAACTTTACACCCTAATCTCTTATGCGGGACCTTATCAAAAGCCTTCTGAAAGTCCAAATACACCACATCCACTGGTTCTCCCTTATCTATTTTACCAGTTACATCCTCAAAAAATTCCAGTAGATTAGTCAAGCACGAGTTATCTTTTGTAAATCCATGTTGACTTTGTTCGATCCTGTCACTGTTTTCCAAGTGCTCTGCTATGACATCTTTTATAATGGACTCTAGCATTTTCCGCACTACCGATGTCAGGCTTACCGGTCTATAATTACCCATTTTCTCTCTACCACCTTTTTTGAATAGTGGGGTAACATTAGCTACCCTCCAATCCATATTTATCGGCCATCAATCCCGTCAATTTCCCTTACACTATTTCCCCACAAATACTGATGTCTTTCAGTTCCTCCCTCTCATTAGACCCTATGTTCCCCGACATCTCTGGGAGGTGTGGAAGGAATTTCAGGCTTTTGACCCAGTGACATAAATACATACATATGAATTAGAAGCAGGAGTAGGCCACTCGGCCCCTCGAGATTGCTCTGCCATTCAAAAGATCATGGCAAATCTGATTGCCCTACATTCCCGCCGACACCCGATAAACTTTCAGCCACTTGCTTATCAGGAATCTGTCTACCTCTGCCTTAAAAATAATCAAAGATTCTGCTTCCACCGCCCTCTGAGGAAGAGAGTTCCAAACACCCACGAGCCTCTGTGAGAAAAAAATGCTCCTCATCTCTGTCTTAAATGGTCGACCCCTTATTTTTAAACAGTGACCCCTAGTTCTGGATTCTCCCACAAGAGGAAACATCCTCTCCACATCCAACCTGTCAAGACCCCCCAGGATCTTATATGTTTCAATCAAGCCACCTCTTACTTTTCTAAACTCCAGCGGAAAGAAGCCTAGCCTGTCCAAACTTTCCTCACAAGACAACCCGCCCATTCCAGGTATCAGTCCAGTAAACTTTCTCTGAACATCATTCCTTAAATATGGAGACCAATACTGTACACAGTACACCAAATGTGGTCTCACCAATGCCCTGAATAACTGAAGCAAAACCTCCCGACTTTTGTATTCAATTCCCCTCGCAATAAACGATAACATTCTATTAACTTTCCTAATTATTTGATGTACCTGCATACTAACCTTTTGCAATTCATGCACTAGGACACCCAGATCCCTCTGCATCTCAGAGCTCTGAAATCTCTCACCATTTAGATAATATGCTTCGTTTATATTCTTCCTGCCAAAATGGACAATTTCACATTTTTCCTCATTACACTCCATTTGCCAGCTCTTTGCCCACTCAATTAACGTTTGTAGCTTCCTTATGCCATCTGCACAATTTACTTTCCTACCTATCTATCTATATTTGTGATATCGGTAAATTTAGCAACCATACCTTCGGTGACTTCATCTAAGTCATAGAGTCATAGAGTCATAGAGTTGTACAGCACAGAAAGAGGCCCTTCGGACCATCCTGTCCGTGCCGGCCATCAAGCCCTGTCTATTCTAATCCCGTTTTCCAGCACTTGGTCCGTAGCCTTGTATGCTATGGCGTTGCAAGTGCTCATCTAAATGCTTCTTGAATGTTGTGAGGGTTCCTGCCTCTACCACCCTTTCAGGCAGTGAGTTCCAGATTCCAACCACACTCTGGGTGAAAAAGTTTTGCCTCAAATCCACTCTCAACCTCCTGCCCCTTAGCTTGAAACTATGCCCCCTGGTTATTGACCCCTCTACTAAGTCGAAAAGTTCCATTCTATCTACCCTATCTATGCCCCTCATAATTATGTACACCTCAATCAAGTCCTCCCTCAGCCTTCTCTGCTCTAAGGAAAACAACCCCAGACTGCCCAGTCTCTCTTCATAGCTGAAACGCTCCAACCCAGGTAACATCCTGGTGAATCTCCTCTGCACCCTCTCCAATGAAATCACATCCTTCCTATAGTGTGGCGACCAGAACTGCACAGAGTATTCCAGCTGTGGCCAGACTAGCGTTTTGTACAGCTCCATCATGACCTCCCTGCTCTTATATTTTATGCTTCGGCAAATGAAGGCAAGTATCCCATATGCCTTTTTAAGCACATTATCTACCTGTCCTGCTGCCTTCAGGATCTATGTACATGCACACCAATGTTCCTCTGATCCTCTGTCCTTCCTCGGGTCTTACCATTCATTGCGTATTCCCTTGCTTTGTTAGACTTCCCAAAATGCATCACCTCACACTTTTCAGGGTTATATTCCAGTTGCCACTGTTCTGCCCATCTGACCAACCCGTCTATATCTTGCTGTAGACTGAGGCTTCCCTCCTCGCTACTTACATCTCCACCAATTTTCGTGTGATCTGCGAAATTACTGCTCGTACCTACTACATTCATACCTAAATCATTAATCTACACTACAAACAGCAAAGGACTCAGCACCAATCACTGCGGTACACCACTGGACACAGGCTTCCAGTCACAAAAACAAACTTCGACCATCACACTCTGCCTCCTGCCGCTAAGCCAATTTTGGTTCCAATGTGCCAAATTGCCCTGGATGGCATGGGCTCTTACGTTTTTGAATAGTCTCCCATGCGGGACGTTGTCAAAAGCCTTAACGATTTCCATGTAGACTGAATCAACTGCACTAACCTCATCCACACACCTAGTCACCCCCTCGAAAAGTTCAATCAAATTGGTTAGACATGATCTCCCCCTAACAAAGCCATGCTGACTATCCTTGATTAATCCTTGCCTCTCCAATGGAGACTGATTCTGTAACTCTGAATTTTTTCCAATAATTTCCCTACCACTAATGTTAGGCTCACTGGCCTGTAATTCCCTGGATTATCCCTACAACCCTTCTTGAATAATGGTACTACGTTAGCTGTCCTCCAGTCCTCTGACACTTCCCCTGTGGCAAGAGAGGTTCTGAAAATTTGTGTCAGAGCCCCTGCTATCTCCTCCCTTACATCACACAGCAGCCTGGGATACATCTCGTCTGGGCCTGGGGATTCAATCACTTTTAAGCCCGCTTAAACCGCTAGTACCACCTCCCCATCAATACTAATTTGTTCAAGTATATCACAATCCCCCTGCCTCATTTCTATGCCTACATCGTCCTTCCCCATAGTGAACACAGATGCAAAATATTCATTTAAAAACTCACATACATCTTCCGGCTCTACACACAGATTGCCACTTTGGTCCCTAATGGGCCCTACTCTTTCCCTGGTTATCCTCTTGCCCTTAATATACTTATAAAACACCTTGGGATTTTCCTTTATTTTGCTCGCCAGTGTTTTTTCATGCCCACTCTTCGGTCTCCTAATTTATTTTTTAAGTACCCCCTGCACTTTCTATACTCCTCTAGGGCTTCCACTGTTTTCAGTCCTTTGTATCTGACAAAAGCCTCTCTTTTTTTCCTAATCCATTCTTGTATTACCCTTGACATCCAGGGTTCCCTGGGCTTGTTGGTCCCACCCTTTATCTTTACGGGAACATGTTGGCGTTGTACTCTATATATTTCCTTTCTGAAAGACTCCCAATGCTCTGATGTTGATTATCCTACAAGTAGCTGATCCCAGTCCAGTTTGGCCAGATCCAACATTATCATTATAAAATCGGCCGTCCCCCAATTTAGAACTTTTTTTTCCAGTCCATCTTTGTCCTTTTCCATGACTACCTTAAATCTCACCGAATTATGGTCACTGTCACCAAAATGCTCTCGTACTGACACTTCTAACACTTGCCCGGCTACATTCCCTAGAATTGGTCGATTAACGCCCCCTCTCTTGTAGGGCTTTCTACATGCTGGCTCAAATAGTGCTCCTAGATGCACTTTTAGAATTCCACACGCTCTTAGCCTTTCACCCTCTTACTATCCCAGTTAACATCGGGGAAGTTGAAATGCCCTACTATTATTACCCTATTATTTCTACACGTCTCTGAGATTTGCCTACATATCTGTTCATCTATCTCATCCCTGACTGTTTGGGGGCCTATAGTACACTCCCAGCAAAGTGTTTGCCACATTTTTTTTAAGTTCTACTCATATGGCCTCATTAGAGGAACCTGCGAAGATATCATCCCTCCTTACAGCAGTAATTGACTCCTTGATTAATATTGCGACACCCCCTCCTCTTTTACACCCCCCTCTGTCTCGCCTGAAGATTCTATACACCGGCATATTGAGCTGCATTTCCTGCCCTCCCTCAGCCATGTCTCTGTGATAGCAACAATATCCTACTCCCATGTGTTCATCAGCACCTTCAATTCATATGCCTGAATCGCAAGACTCCTTGCATTAAAATAAATGCCATCCAGCCTTGCCATACTCCCTTGTGCCGTTACATATTTGCTCTGCCTTCCAGGCTCACTTGATTTTTCCTCTATATTTGGCTGTGCATCACCCCCTACTATAGCTCCACTTAGTATCCCATCACCCTGCCAAGATAGTTTAACACCCCCCCAACAGTACTAGCAAACCTCCCAGCAAGGATGTTGGTCCCGTTCCGGTTCAGGTGCAATCCGTCCGACTTGTACAGGTCCCACCTTCCCCAGGAGCAGACCCAGTGATTCAGGAAACTAAAGCCCTCCTTCCTGCAACAACTCTTTAGCCACGCATTCATCTGCTCTATCCTTCTATTCCAATACTCACTAGCGCGTGACACCGGGAGTAATCCAGAGATTGCAACCTTTGAGGTCCTGCTTTTTAATCTGGTACCTAGCTCCCTAAATTCTTGTTGCTGGACCTCATCCCTCTTTCTAACCATATCGTTGGTACCAATGTGAACCACGATCTCTGACTGTTCGCCCTCCTCCTTCAGAATGCCCTGCAGCCGTTCAGTGACATCCTTGATGATGCCACCACGGAGGCAACATGCCATCCTGGATTCACATCTGCGGACACAAAAATGTCTATCTGTTCCCCTTACGATAGAATCCCCTATCACTATTGCTCTTCCACTCTTTTTCCTCCCCTCCTGTGCAGCTGAGCCAGTCGTAGTGCAACGGACGTGGCTCTTGCTGCATTCCCCTGAGAAACCATCTCCCCCATATGTATCCAAAACGGAAAATCTGTCGGAGAGGGAGATGGACCCAGTGGACACCTGCACTACCTTCCTAGTTATTTTACTCTGTCTGGCGGTCACCCATTCCCTGTCTGCCTGTGCACTCTTTACCTGCGGTGTGACCACCTCGTTAAACGTGCTATCCACGAAGATATCAGCTTTGCGGATGCTCCACAGTGACTCCAGCCGCAGCTCCAGCTCCGAAACGCGGTTTTCGAATAGCTGCAGCTGGAGACACTCCCTGCACATGTGTTCGCCCTGGATACCGAAAGTGTCCCTGACTTCCCAGAAAGCACAGGAGGAGCACTCCTCTCTGACGAGCTGCCCTGCCATGTCTTACCCTTAATTTGCTTCCTTTACTTCCTTTAAATTAAATAATATTAAATACACAAGGGACCTAATTTCCTTTAAACACTATTTACTCTAAACTAGAGACCTTACTTTCAATTTAACGACTGGACTGTGGAAATCAGTCTTACCAATCAGCTCCTTCCCTGGTTGTGACGTCACTTTCGCGGTTTCGCAGTTGTTGTTGTATGACTGTTGTATGACCGCTCCAGCCATCGGACTCTTTCATTGGTGTAAAGTAACAACCAATTCCTACAGGGTGAAAAGTTAGGAAAAACAAAGGCGAAGCAAGGGAGCTCCTCCTTCCACTCCTCACCTAACTGCCTGACTCACCCAACTCGCAGCACTCTGTTTAAACCGCACTCACTGCAAAATCGCCCTTCAAAGTCTGTTTTTATAGGCCCTGAAAAAAGGAGACTTGCTGAGCCCAGCTACAGGAGAACCAGTTTAATCTAGTTTCCCTAATACCCCGCAACACTCTGTTTCAACTGCACTCAGATATCATATACTTATATAAATTGTAAAATGTTGAGGCTCCAGCACTGATCCCTGTGCCACAACACTCGTTACATCTTGCCAATCATAAAATGACCTATTTATGCCGACTCCCTGTTTCCTGTAAGCTAGCCAATCTTCTATCCATGTCAATATGTAACCCCCTACATCATGATCTTTTATTTTCCGCAATAACCTTTGATGTGGCACCTTATCAAATGCCTTCTTAAATGATGACAAAGGAACGGCGATATATTTGAAGGGTACGGTAGCATAGTGGTTATGTTACTGGACGAGTAATCCAGATGCCTGGACGAATGTTCTTCAGTTCACAATCCCACCAGCTGGGGAAATTAAATTCAATGAATTAAAGAAATCTGCAATAAAAAGTCTCGTGTCAGTAATGGTGACCATGAAACTACTGGATTGTTGTAAAAACAAACCTGGTTCACTAATCTCCTTTACGGAAGGAAATGTGCCGTCCTTACCCATTATGGCCGAAATGTGACTCTCGACCCACAGCATTGTGGTTAACTCTTAACTGTCCTCTGAAATGTCCGAACAAGCTGTTCGATTCTATAAGGCGGCTCACCAAAACATTTTCCAGGGTAATTAGGGATGGGCAATATCTGCAGGCCTTGTCAGTGACACCCAGCCCCAAGAATGAATTAAAAATGATTTATTAATGATTTAAAAATTGTTATAATGTTTTATCAATTGCTGTATTGATTTATAAATGGTTATAATGTTTTATCAATGGTCACAATGATTTATAAAGGGTTATAATGTTTTATTATTGTTTATAAAGGGTTATAAAGGTTTGTAAAGTGTTATAAGGTGTTATAAAGTCCTGGTGCCGGGCGTCCTCCTCCACGGGCTGGGCTGCTCCCTCTCGCAGCCCGCCCGCTCCCAGGGTAACCGGGGCTCCTGCTGCACTCCGGACGCTCGCCTCCCGCCGCCACTCACCCGCCTCGCTTCTGGGAAAGGGGAAACCTCAATGGCGGCAACCGGCCCGCGTGGAAAGGCCCCGAGAGAGAGAGAGAGAGAAAGCCGCCAGCTTTGTGCGGGGCGCCGGAGCCGCCATCTTGGTGCGGGGCGCGGGTGCCGTCATCTATGAGCTGGGCCGGCGGGTTCCGCTGCCTTGTTCTTTGAGCGGTGCCGCCATCTTTTTCTAGGGGACGGCGGTCGCCATCTCAGTGCGGGCGGGATTTGCGCTGCTTCAGGCGGCGCCTTAGCGGCTGCCATTTTTATCTAGGGCACTGGAGCCTTTCCAGAGGGGTCTGAGAAATGGCTGCGGCCTCACAGGGCGTCCAGTGTAGACAGTGTGTGAGTGAGCGTGTTAATGTCCCAGATCATTGGCCCCGCCGGCGGCCGGCCCGGGAAAGAGCGGCTCGCTCACAATATGAGTTCCCAGGCTTCAAAGTCTGCTCTTCTTCTCATCCTTTAATGAGTTTTACAATAACAGTAAAGGGATATTTCCCCACATTCATCAACTGCTCTCTGAACTTAGTCTGGGTCACGGCATAAATTCCAGTGTTTGTGCAGCAGCTCAGCATCTGCAGCATCAATCCCATTTCCAGTACATAATATGGTAGAAATAAAGACTTATACCCTAAATACCACATCCGGATCCATATAGAACACACCATAAACACTGCCCATAACAGGATGAAATTGCCGGAGATAACAAGCAGTAAAATGATGGATTTCCTGCGGCTCTCCATCTCAGGGTCTCTGGGACTCTCCCCACTGCTGGGACCCCGGAGTCTCCTGCGGGCTCTGCTGGACACTAAAATGTGTCTGACGGTGATAGCATTGAGCAGCAGAATCAGAATAAATGGGAACCCCGGGGTGAGAATATAATGAAGGAACTCGATTGCTCCCCAGAACCGTGAATCACGAACATCGAGTGTTACATCACAAAACCAAGGGAGGTTCTGAAGCCAATAGTAATCTGTGAACATAAAATACCAGGTGATGTTCTTTAAACCGATCAGCACAATCACTGTTCCCAGAACCACAGCCGCCGTTTTCTCGGTGCAATATTTAGTTTTCAGCTTCTGGCAACAAATGGCCACAAATCGATCAAAGGTGAAATTGACCGTGAACCAGACAGAACAGTCTGTGGCTGCATAAAGCAGGACGGCGTGGATATTACACACGTGGATGGAATACACGAAATCAAACTGTTCCTTGTAAAGAATCGGAATCTGCCTCAATATCAGGTCGAGGATAACGACCAGTAGATCCGCCGCTGCCATGGCCACCAGGTAGCGAGTGACACATTTGGAGAGACCGCACTTTCCCCGAGACAGGATCACAATCGCCACTATGTTAACTGTGAGGAAAGGAAATACACAGGGAAATTATACAGCAGACTGGGAGCAAGAGCAGCATTTTGCTGGAATTCGGAGTGAAATCTGCAAATCATTTAATACATTAAATTAAATAATCTAATTGTGTTACCTGTGCGGCTGAATATAGGGTTTATTGTAAGAATAATCGATAATACATGGTAGAATTAATAAATGAATTGTGGATAAATACAACATGAATGAACAGATGTTTGATCAATGAGATTAAATTATATATCTACCTTTAGCCCAGCAGAAAATAGCGTTGCCCGAGTTACCAGGGACATAAAGGACCAGAACTTCTCAGGAAGCCTTCGTGTCCGGGGTTCAGTCAGCATTTGGAGCGGTGCAATTCGCTTCTGTGCCCCTGTGTTAGCGAGGGGGAAATCCCCCTTGGATTCCGGCTCTTGGTTAGAATAACCATTATATTTAGGACTGAAAATGAATGCAACACCAAAATACAGAAACTGGAACCTTGGTGTGCAATAATTACAGGCAATTGTATTTAATATGTATGGATGTAATATGCAAATACTAAGATAATCAATACAAGTGCACTGCAGTTATAAAGATAACTGGGCTGTAAGAAGTGTGTTAAAGATTGAGTTTTCTGTATTTTTATTGGAATACACAAATTCTAGCTCAGTGAATGGAAGATTTTCCAAATAATATTGCAAGCAATGGACTCTGAGTTAAAAGAAATAGTTATCATTGAACAGGTAATATCCCATTAAATGCATTTATCAGCATCGAAATCAGCCGACTTATCCCACAGGCAAGTTCAAGCCTGTTTTTTTGTAAAGTACCTGAACACAAATGGTACTTTTTCACCTGTTGCTTTCCAACTTGTGCAGAGAATGTTAGTCGAGAAAATATGAAAGGATTTCTTTATCCTCAGTACTTCAGTTACACTCAACTGGGGTTATCTATCCTGAAGTACAGCAGGAGGCAATAGAGAATCACTCTGGGTCTCACTGAGAGATCCACTGAACTGTGACAGACGGGCATGGGATCAAATTGTAAATTCAAAACAAAGATTGGAAATAAACGCATTGAAATATGGATGACTGAACATTTTGTGATAATGTAAATTATCCTTGTAATCCTATTCTAACTATCAGAAGCAGTGCCACTAAGGCAGAACTGGAGATGGTGGGAAAGGAGACACTGACTGGAACAGAATGATTCGCGGATATTTTAGACATTTGCCGATGTGTTTGTGGTCTGCCAGGATGTGTTCCTGTGAGTCTGTGTTAGTATCCATACCGAGCATTAGGTGACAACAACAGCAAAATACTGTGGCTGCTGGAAATCTGAAATTAAAACAGAAAATGCTGGTAATTCTCAGCAGGTTACGCAGCATCTGTGGAGAGAGTTAACGTTTCAGGTCGATGACCTTTCGCCATTGGGTGAAAATTCTCTTCAACCAAGTCACCATTCTTCTGATCTGTTACGAAGGTTCAGTGTAGAGAGCAGACTGAAATTCGTTCAATAAATAGTCTCTTCCAATATCATTGCTTGGGTTGAATACAGAACATTTGAATCTTGGTAAAACCGTATCATCTTCAGAATCAATAGCCGAACGCAGTGCGGATTGGATGGGTAATGAGAGTGAGTGGAATACAGTTCAACATTATTGACAGAATTATTAGCTGGATACAGAGACTTACCAGGACCACCAACAACAGAGAGGGGTGGGGCAGTAAATGACAAGAACAGCAATAGAGTGAAACATGATTTACAGTATTAATAGCTGGGTACAGAGAATTACCAGGGACACCAGCAGCAGCGAGGATGTGCCAGTCTTTTTAAACAACAACGCATGCGTTAACAAAGATGCAACAACTTGAAACACGGAACACCATTAATAACTGAGTGACCGACGGTAAATATCCAGAATAATATTACAGTGTAACATGGTTTATAGAATTAATAACTGGACATAGATACTTACTGGGAACACCAACAGCAGCGAGGAGGGGATAGTAAATCTTTTGTATATCCCAAAATATTCTTGTTATCCGCCACTGTTCAAGAATATTGTCTGTGGAGATGCTCGAATCCATGCTTCCCGTTCTGTGAGTGGCTGGTGGTCTCTGTGCTGGAGGCAGCGCGCTGACTGTGTGAGGTGACAGTGAAGGGCGCTCCTTATTTAGAGCAGAGATAAATTCCCGAGTGACATCATTAGGCCTTACTGTAGCTGACATTAATTACAGTCATTGAACAAACAAACTCATTGAACCATTGTCACCACACTTTATTGAAACCTGAGTTTTAATCTTCTCTGATAATAATTTTATATATTGATACGCTTAGATATCATTCCATTCGGGCTCAGTTTGAATATCCAGTAAGTAACTGAGCCACACGGAGCAGGAAAGGCCCAGGCTCCAACCCCGGCCTGTGCTGAGTTAGCCAGATCTCACACCCGGTGTGGTACTGAGCCCCCACACCCCCCATACACACACAGTGCAGGGAAGGCCGAGGCTCCATCCCCGGCTTGTGCTGAGTTAGCCAGATCTCACACCCGGTGTGGTACTGAGCCCCACACACACACACAGAGCAGGAAAGGCCCAGGCTCCATCCCCGGCCTGTGCTGTGTTAGCCTGATCTCACACCCGGTGTGGTGCTGAGTTTATTAAAAGGAATAATATCGTGACCATTAATATCACTGATCCAATGTACTGCCCCGGTATGAAATGGATTAACACGAGAGTTTGACAGCGAAATCTTCCAGCAGTGTTATTCTGCACAGATGATTTTAGTGAAGGATTAAACTCATTGATAATAATTCGGCCTCTAGCTAACCCCAAGTCCCTTTCATCCATCACTCTCCCCTATGCTCGCTGACATGCATTGCCTCCCTTTCAACAATACCTGGATTTATAAATGCTGATACTCATTTACAAATCCCCCCCCATGGCCTCCTCACCCCATCCCGATTTCTGTTACCTTCTCCAGTTCCTGCAACCCTCCGAGTTCTCTGCATCCACTTCCAGCCCTAAAACCCTCCGAGATCTCTGTAACCTCCTCCAGTCCTACAGCCCTCCGAGATATCTGTAGCCTCCAGCTGCCTTGTCGTCCATATCTCTGTACCTCCTCCATCCCCTACAAAAATCCCTATATCTGTAACCTCCTCCAACCCCTCCAACCCTCCCTATATCTGTAACCATCTCCTGCCCTACAACCCTCCCTATTTCAGTAACCTCCTCCAGCCACACATCCCTCCCTATCTCTGCAAACTCCTCCAGCCTTACAACCCTCCCTATCTCTGAAACCTCCTCCAGTCCCTACAGACTTGCCGATCACTGTGAAATGCTCCAGGCCCTAAACAACTCTGAGATCTCTGTAACCTCCTCCAGCCCATACAAAGCTCCCGATCTCAGTAAAATCCTCCAGTACCTACAAACTTGTCAGATGTCTGTAATCTCCTCCAGACCTACAACCCTTCCTATCTCCGTAACCTCGTCCAGCCCTACGACCCTCCCTATCTCTGGAATCTCCTCATGCTCTACAACCCTTCCAATCTCTGTAACCTCCTCCAGCCCTACAACCCTTCCTATCTCTGTAAACTCCTCCAGCCCTACGACCCTCCCTATCTCGGTAACCTCATCCAGCCCTACAACTCTCCCTATCTCTGTAACCTTCTGCAGCCCTACAGCCCTCCAAGATTTCTGGAACCTCCCCCAGCACTAACCTCCCCATCTCTGTAACCTCCTCCAAACCCTCCAACACTCCCTATCTCTGTAACCTTCTCCAGCCCTACAACCCCCCTATATCTGTA
Source organism: Squalus acanthias (assembly GCA_030390025.1). NCBI lineage: Eukaryota > Metazoa > Chordata > Chondrichthyes > Squaliformes > Squalidae > Squalus > Squalus acanthias. The sequence goes on from JASTWF010000079.1 coordinate 659,398, forward strand.
ACCGCCACCAGCCCTAAAACCCTCCCTATCTTTTTCTAACCGCCTCCAGCCCTACAACCCTCCCTATCTCTGTAAACTCCTGCAGCCCTACAACCCTCCCTATCTGTGGAACCTCCCCGAGCCCTAACCTTCCCATATCTGTAACCTGCTCCAACCCCTCCAACCCTCCCTATATCTGTAACCTCCTCCAGCCCTACAACACTCCCTATCTCTGTAACCGCCTACAGCCCTAAAACCCTCCCTATCTCAGTAACCTCCACCAGCCCCTACAGCCCTCACTATCTCTGTAAACCCCTTCAGCTTCTACGCCCCTCCCTATCACTGTAAACTCCTCCAGCCCTACAACCCCCCTATCTCTGTAACCTCCTTCAGCCCTGCAACCCTCCCTAACTTTGTAACTTGCTCCAGATCTACAACTGTTTCTATATCTGTAACCTTTTCCATTCCGTACAAACCTCTGAGATCTCTGTAACCTCCTCCAGCCCCACAACTCTCCGTGAGCTTTGTAACCTTCTACAACCTTACAATTCTCCGAGATCTCTATAACTTCCTCCAGTCCTTCAACCACACCACCCCACCTTACCCCCAACCCGAGATCTCTGCGGTCCTCCAATTATGGTCTCTTCTGCATTCCCTGATTTCCATCGGTCCACCATTGTTGCCTGTGTGTTCAGCTGCATGGACACAAAGCTTTGGAATTCTCCTTAATACCTTACTCTTTGACCAACAATTGTGTCACCTGTCCTAATATTTCCTTATGTGACTCTGTGAAAAATGTTGTTTGATATCGCTCCTGTGAGCGCCTTTGATTATTTGCTATGTTAAACGCGCTTTTTAAAGCAAGTTTTTGCTGTTGTAAATCGCTACTTTTCATGAAGTGATGTCAATAACTTGCTGCCATCTTTAATCTACCAGGATCGTTCCAAGTGCACTCTCAACAGTGGCCCAAATATCTTACAGTTTGCAGTATCATAAGGGATTAGGCAGGAATCCCTACACCGTCTATTGGGAAAAAAACCGCCAGATCCCCCCCAATGCAAAATCCAAGTAACTTTCAACGATTCCAAATATCCCGACTCCGCTCCAAATATGGATCATAATCCAGAAACCAATATCCTTTGCCCCAGAGTCAACCCACTCCATGGGACCCCATCTCAGTCTCTCTCCTTTGTGATGTAGGCGCCTCCTCAACTTCAGATCCCAAACTCCACACTGTTAGATACAGAGTCACATCAAAAACTGCCATGGCTGGTACAGCACGGGTTTGATACAGAGTAAATCTCTCTCTACACTGCCCCATCAAACTCTGCAAGGGCAGGTATAGCACGGGTTAGATACAGAGTAAAGCTCCCTCTACACTGTCCCATCAAACACTCCCAGGACAGGTAAAGCACAGGTTAGATACAGAGTAAAGCTCCCGCTTCACTGTCCCATCAAACACTCCCAGGGCAGGTGCAGCACGGGGTTAGATACAGAGTAAAGCTCCTTCTATACTGTCCCATCAAACTCTCCAAGGACATCTACAGCAAGGTTTAGATACAGAGTGAAGCTCTCTTTACACTGCCCTGCTAAGCCTAAGATAAACTTTAAGAATTTTCTCCCTACTAAACTAATTAGATTTAACATCGGCCATATCTAGATTTTCAGACCCCTTTAAACCGTTTTTAAAGAACGATTATGCAACTTTTCAATCTCTCTGTAGATCCAAAGGCGGGTCGATGGAGTGAGGTCACTGATCAGACAATGTCTCATTGACTGGCAGAACAGGAACAAGGGCCCGAATGGCCTCATCGTTTTCCTGTGTGACAGGCTCGAAGGGCTGAATGGCCTCCAACTGTTCCAGTGTAACAGGCTCGAGGGGCTGAGTGGCCACCTCCTGTTCCTATAATCCTATTTTAAATAGTTTTAAAAACCCTTATTAAACCCCTTTATAACCTCTTTCTCAATCACTTTTTAAACCTTTTGTAAAGCCCCTTATAAACACATTTCAAACTCTGCATAACCCCTTTTTAAGCCCTACACATTCTGTAACATGGCTACTTTACATCTGTTCAAACACATTGGGAAAAAACCGGTGAGATAGAGACATACACATCCATATCCCACCCACCACACCCACAACCCTTCCACTGCACCCCCACGCACGGAATACCTACCCCCACTTCACACCCCACCCACCACACCCACACCCCTTCCACTGCACCCCGACGCACGGCATCCCTGCCCCCCACTCCATACCCCCTCCCAAACACATGCAGTGCGCCCCTATCCCCCACACCACCTCAATCGACTGCACCTCAGCACCACACCTCCCACAGCACCCCACTCCAGTGCTCCCCACCCTTAAACCACCCTCTGCACCCCCACACACTCCACAACCCCTTATTCATGGAATGAGGAGATTGTCCCATGAGCAGAGATTTAGGCGACCAGGCCTATATTGCCTAGAATTTAGATTAATAAAACGTGATCTCACTGAAGCATTTAAAATTCTTACAGGGCTTGACAGAGCAGATGCAGGGAGGATCATAGAATCACAGAATGATACAGCAATGAAGAAGGCCATTCGGCCCGTTTTGCCTGTGCCGACTCTTTGAAAGAGCTATGTGTTGGCATCTGGAACTCGGTTAATTCAGCTTCCGAAAGGTTCATGTTTAATTCATTCAATTTGGGGAATAGTGTTTGGCATCATTAGAGAGAAAAGAGATAGATAGAGAGAGATACAGACTTCACTTCGCAACTGCCAGTGTTGAAGATTGAAGTAGATCCTTGGGATGTTTATAGTAATGTTCCACTGTAAACATCGCACAAAATACCATTGCAGTCTTTGCAAAAGGATGTTGAATTACAAGCCGGTTGAAGGACGGTACATTGAATGGAAACACCGAATGTTCGTGTACAAGAAATGCTAACTTGTGTGCATCGGTTGAAGGACGGTGCTTTTGAATGGAGACTTCCAAATAAGGCAAGGCTACTTCCAGTTTGCTAAAGATAATAATGTATAATTAGAAGTCGTTTCCTTTGTACAAGCAGCACGAGATGGGACGCATGCCTAGGTTTGAGTGCACTATCTGTGACTATACTCTGCTTGTAAATTGCCTTTTATGCAGAAGTTAATGAATAAAATTATTATAACCAGGTGACACGGGGAAAACACCACGAGAGACAGAGCAAGAGCGGGAGAAGGACAGGGGGAGAGACTGTCGGAGAAAGGCATGGAGAGACAGAGAGAGTGAGCGTGAAAGACAGGGAGGAGACTGTGACAGAAAGTGACAGAGCAGAGGCGGGGGTGACAAAGAAAGAGAGAGGCCGGCGGCGGGTGAGGGGGTGCGTGGGGGCAGTGGGAGACAGATGGTGTACGACATAGAGAGAGACAGACGGAGAAGACAGACGTTGGGGACACAGGCGGTGAGAGTGAGGTATTCAGATGGAGAGACAACCGGGGAATGGAGAAATGGAGAGAGGAGGAGAGAAAGAGAGAGAGACGAGGAACCAGACGGGCAGACAGATGCAGAGACAGAGCGAGAGAGACAGATTTTGGGGAGACAGACCGTGGAAACAGATGGAATGAGACAGAGGGAGAGAGATGGACGGGTTTGGGGAAGACAGACGGGGTGAGAAACAGGGGACAAAGACGTGGGGAGACACATAGAGAGACAGACAGGGTGGAGACAGAGATTGAGATAGATGGTAGGGAGACAGATGGGGTGAGACAGAAAGAGAGGCAGATGTGGAGGAGAAAGAGTGAGAGTGAGACAGATGGGGCAACAGAAGGGCGGAGCCTGACGGGGAAGACAAAGAGAGAGAGAGACAGATGGGGAGAGACAGCCTGTGGAGACAGAGGGAGAGAGAGCGACAGATGGGGAGAGTCAGCCTGTGGAGACAGAGGGAGAGAGAGCGACGGGGAGATAGACGTGGGTATATAGAGGCATGGAGACAGGCGCAGGGAAGACAGACAGGGGGAGACAAACGGGGAAGCAGACTGGGAAACAAAGAGAGAGATAGACGGGGGTAGTGGCAGACGGGGAGGGAGAGAGAGAGAGAAATACAGGGGATACTGATGGGGTGGAGTCACACGAGGAGGACAGGTGAGGCGGTCAGACAGAGAGTGAGAGAGAGGCGCAGGAGGAGAGAGACGAGGAGGACGCAATTGGTGGGTGAAACAGAGAGAAGCAGATGGGGAGACAGACAGGAGGAGGTAGAATGGGGAGACTGACAGACAGGAGACAGTTATATAGAGAGAGGAAAGACATACGGGGAGAAGGAAAGAGATCAGGCGTGTTTAAGGCAGAAAGAGATAGACAGACGGGGGAGTCAGAGGTGGGGGGACAGAAGGAGAGACAGACCAGCGGGGAAGATTGATGGGGGGAGACAGACGCTGGAGACGCAGAGAGAGCGAGAGACAGACCAGGGGCAGGATAAGGATGGGGGGAGAGAGATTGATGGAGATAGGCGGAGTACACAGATGGGGGGAGAGAGAAAGAGAGAGAGAGACAGGGAGAAAGATGGTGGGGAGACAGACAGGGAAGACATATAGAGAGACGAACGCGGGAGACAGAAAGAGAGCTAGACAGACGGGGAGGAAGACAGCGGGGAGACGGATGGGGAGAAAAACGAGGAGAAAGATGGGGGAGACAGACGGGGAAGACAGAGAGAGAGAGAGAAAAACAGGAGACAGGGAAAGAGACAGACATCGAAGTTAGACAGGGAGACAACTGCTCAGGAGAGACAGAGTGAGAGAGAGAGAGACAGAAAGGGAAATAAGCGGACAGACAGATGCGGAGACAGAGCGAAAGAGACAGATGATGGGGAGACAGACCGGGGAGACAGACAGAATGAGACAGAGAGATCGACGGGGAGCGGAGGCCGACAGGTGGAGATCGACAGAGGAGATAGACGTGGGGAGAAACAGAGAAAGACAGCCGGTGTGGAGACAGAGAGTGAGTCAGACTGTGGGGAGACAGCTGGGGTGAGACAGAGAGAGAGGGACAGATGCAGAGGAGAAAAAAGAGAGAGTGGGATAGACGAGGGTGACAGACGGGGAAACAGAAAGGGAAAGCCTTTTGGGGAAGACAGAGAGAGAGAGAGGGAGAGACAGACTGTGAAGACAGAGGGAGAGTGACAGACTTTGGAGACAGAGAGAGAGAGAGTGATACAGACTGTGGAGACAGAGAGAGTGATACAGACTTTAGAGACAGAGAGAGAGAGTGAGACAGACTTTGAAGACAGAGAAAGAGAGAGAGATACAGACTGTGGAGACAAAGAGAGAGAGTGAGACAGACTTTGGAGACAGAGAGAGAGAGGGAGACAGACTTTGAAGACAGAGAAAGAGAGAGAGATACAGACTGTGGAGACAGAGAGAGAGAGTGAGACAGACTTTGGAGACAGAGAGAGAGTGATACAGACTGTGGAGGCAGAGAGAGAGCGCGGCAGATGGTAAACAAGGAGAGAGAGAGAGATAGACGAGGTAGTCAGACGTGGAGAGAGAGAGAGAGAGACCAGGAGAAAGTGACGGGATGGAGATAGTTTGTGGGTGACACAGAGAGTCGATGGGGGAGACAGACAAGAGGAGGCAGTAGGGAACACAGACGGACGGGAGTCAGAGCGTGAGAGAGAGGAGCGACAGACGGGTAGAAAGAAAGAGAACAGATGAGGGTGAGACAGATAGAGATAGACAGACGGGAAGACAGACGGTGTGGGGAGACAAGGCAAGACAGACTGGCGGGTGAGACTGATGGGGGGGGTAGACAGGGTGAGACAGAGAGAGAAAGAGAGATGGGGAGACAGCGAGAGAGAGAGAGAGAGAGAGAGACAGATGGGGCAGACTAACGGTGGGGAGACAGATAGAGAACGGAAGGGGTGATGACACAGAGGGAGAGGGAGACGTGGTGAGACAGACGCGGTAGAGACAGAGAGAGCGAGAGGCATACCCGGGGCGGTATAAGGACGGGGAAGAGAGATCGATGGAGATAGATGCGGCTGCACAGACTGGGCAGACAGAGAGCGAGGCAGAAGAGGAGAAATAGGGGGAGACAGACGGTGAAGACGGAGAGAGAGAGAGACAAAGGCGGGAGACAGATAAAAAGACAGATAGGGTGAGACAGACGGTGAGACCAATGGGTTGACGCAGAGAGAGATAAAGACAGATGGGGCAACAACGAGAGAGACAGACAGACAGGGAGAAAGACAGCACAGCGATGGATGGGGAGAGAGACGGGGAGAAAGATGCAGGAGACAGACGGGGAAGACAGAGAGAGAGAGAGAGAGAGAGAGACAAAAGCAGAAGACAGAGAAAGAGACAGACATGGGAGTCAGATGGGGAGAGAACTGGGAGAGCTGTGACAGAGAGAGAGAGAGAGATAGACGGGGAAACAGGTGGGGAGACAGATGCGGAGACAGAGCGAGAGAGACAGATGGTGGGGAGACAGATCGGGAGATGGTGTAAGAAGTTCAGATTGACTGACATTTTATAGAGTTCAGTCCCGTGGAACAGACAACTCGAGACCAAGATTACAGGGTAAACTATTCTTTACTTATTATCAGCAAGAGGTTGCAAGTAAGTACCAAATACAAACCGTACTCAATTCATTTACTTATTACAAGTAAGCAAGCACGTATCTAAACTCATTTACTTTAAGCTCAAGTGATCATAAGCATCCACATGCGTACGAACACCAGTTAGAGGTCAATTCAGCGATTACTAGACGGATGTCTTTAACTGGCAACTGACCAGGTCGCCCACCACTGCAGACACGAGTGGTCATTTTACAGCATCTTTATACCCCAATCTTGGCAACTCTCCCACAGCATTCATGTCCCGAACTGTGTGAACAGCGCTGTTTTCTCTCTCTCCTTTCTCTCCTGTCTGTTTTGACGCTTAGTTAACCAAGGCCAGACGTTCAGGGGTTGGAAAAAGTCGTTGTTTTTGCATCTGAAGGTTCCCACAAAATTTTCAAGAGCTTATCTTTTGGAGGAAAAAAACAACTTGCATGCACATCATTTAATTTACAAATGTTTTAGCCAAGCAGTCTCTTGCTCTCAAAGCCTGTCGGTAAATGTGGTCACTTTACATTCCGTCAAATTTACCGTGAACGGTATATTCTTACAGAGTCCAGCCTCAAGTGTCTGTGTACCTGAATTTGAGGTCACAGGCACTGATACTTTGCCGTCGTCCTCTTCTTTCCGGGTCTTCTGTAATAGCTGGAACAATGCTTGCGGCGCCTGTTGACTCGACAAGTTATGATCAGTAAGTACAACACAGTCACCAACTGAACAACGACAAAAACATGGGAGATATTTCTTATCCAGGGGTGAACCTCAATATTCAAACCGCTTCCTCAACAAGAAGAATCATCCCCAATTTTAGATATTGCTCTGCGCAAGTTCCGGTTTTCCTGGGCCAGTGCCTAAAAGTGCTTTTGGGACGGACTAACGCGCTTCATTAACTCGACCAGGTGTTCTGGTAGAGGTGGAATGTCGTAGCCGAACCGAGTCACATACTGATTTAATTTCTCTTTTAAGCACCTCCTTCAGAGGAATGGTCATAATCTGGTCCTCCTTCAATTCCTCTTATTCCACACCATTCATTTTATTCAGAATTTTCCTTAAACTATTTCTGACTGCCTTTTTGGATTGTTCTAAATGAGCCAAATCAAGGCTATAAACTAGGGAGGTTCTGGTATTAAAATCAGCGGCTGCATCATTTATCAGACCCCGTCCCTTCTGATATGGTTCCCTTTAATCCTGTAACCAACATCATTTTCTTCAATGATCTCGGTACTCTTTTCCCCAAAGTTATTGTTAAACCCATTACCATCCCTTGAGTCCTTGCGATATAACGGCTCTAATTCCGATTCCGCCAGTGTTGAGCTGGCCCTTTCCCAAAATCCGTCTATTAATTCCTGCATCATTCTCCCATATAACAGCGCTGTTCCTGGTTTGCACCAGTCCGGTAGTCCCTCCTCGGTTAGATTTACTATGACAGGGACTACGTCATGATGCACATCATGGCACTATATCATTCGAGTCGGGATTACCACTAATGCGATTACCACCACTGTTGGCCCCGGACTTTGTTTGGGACAGACCACCCGGGTTTCCTGTTGTTCTTCTGGCGGTTGCGTTTTCTTCGTGGGGGTGGGGGTGGGGAGTTTAGGATGGACGTTCAATTCCACCCTGAGTAATATTCCGTTTTTATATTCCCGCACATGACAATGTGTGTACCGTTTGAAGCCCTACATGGCCTTCCCTCGTTATCCACGAACCATTGTTAGGGACCCCCTGCTACCGATAGCGTAGTGGTGATGTTACTGGGAGAGTAATTCAGAGGCCTGGACTAACGATCAGTGAGACATGAGTTCAAAGCCCACTACTGCAACTGAAATATTTAAATTCAGTTCATTAAGTAAATCTCGAATACAAAGATCGTATCAATAATGGTAACCATGAAAGTATTAGATTGTCATTAAAAACCCATTGGGTGTTGTCTTTTAGGGAAGGAATCTGCCGTCCTTACCCGGTCTGGCCTAGTTGTATTTCCAGACCCACAACAATGTGGTTGACTCTTAACTGCCCTCTGAAATGGCCTAGCAAGCCACTCAGTTGTAACAAACCGCTACGAAACAAAATAATAACAAGAAAGAAACGGGATGGGTCACCAGGCAGCGATTTCGGCACCGGCACCGGCACCGGACACGGCAATGGCACACCCAGCCCAGTCAACCCTGCAAAGTCCTCCTCACCGACATCTGGGGACTTGTGCCAAAATTGGGAGAGCTGTCCCACAGACTATTCAAGCAATAGCCTGACATACTTATACTCAGAGAATCATACCTTCCAGCCAATGTCCCAAACTCCTCCATCACCATCCTTGGGTATGTCCTGTCCCACCGGCAGGACAGTCCCTCCAGGGGTGGTGGAACAGTGGAAGGAGTGGCCCTGGGCGTCCTCAAAATTGAATCTGGACCCCAAGAAGTCTCATGGCTTCAGGTCAAGCATGGGCAAGGACATCTCTCACCGATTACCACCGTCCGCCCTCCCTCAGCTGATGAATCAGTACTCCTCCATGTTGAACACCACTTGGAAGAAGCACTGAGGGTAGCAAGGGCACAGAGTGCACATGGGTGGGGAACTTCAATTTCCATCATCAAGCGTGGCTCGGTAGCACCACTACTGGCCTAGTACTGAAGGACATAACTGCGAGTCTGGGCCTGCGACAGGTGGTGAGAGAAACAACACGGTGGCAAAACCTACTATGACCTCGTCCTCACCAATCTACCTGTCGCAGATGCATCTGTCAATGAGAGTATTGGTAGCAGTGACCACCGCACAGTCATTGTGGAGACGAGGTCCCGTCTTCACACTGAGGACGCACTCCATTCTGGTGTGTAACACTACCACCGTGCTAAATGGGATAGATTCAGAACAGATCTAGCAGCTCAAAACTGGGCATCTGTGAGGCAGCAGCTGAATTGTATTCCAACACATTCTGTAACCTCATGGCCCAGCATATACCTCACTCTACCATTACCACCAAGCCAGGGGAAAAACCTTGGTTCAATAAGGAGTGCAGAAGAGCTTGCCAGGAGCAGCACCAGGATTACCTATAAATAATTTTCCAACCTGATGAAACTGCAACACAGGACTACATGCATGCTAGAAAGCGCAAGCAGCATGCTACAGACAGGGCTAAGCGATCCCATAATCAACGGATCAGATCAAAGCTCTGCAGTCCTGCCACATCCAGTCGTGAATGGTGGTGGACCATTAAACAACTAACGGGAGCAGGACGCTCCATGAATATCCCCAGCCACAATGATGGCGGAACCCAGCACGTGAGTGCAAAAGACAAGGCTGAAGCGTTTGCAATCATCTTCGCCAGAAGTGCCGAGTGGATGATCCATATCGGCCTACTCCCGAGATCCCCACAATCACAGAAGCCAGTCTTCAGCCAATTCGATTCACAGCACCTCATACGTGGGAACCCTTACTGTCCCTGAATACGCGGTTTCACAATAGGGAAACTAGTGGTGGTCCAGCATACCGAATAGACTGATGAGGAATCTTCGAAATAGAGCAAAAACCCTATTATTGGCCAGAATAATTCCTTCATTTTATATAGTTCAGGCTCTCAATACTGATGTAATATATTAAAACAAAACAAAACGGGACTTCCTACTTTTCTTTTTCTGTATCGGGCAATTGCCGATTCCGACCACTGACGATACTTCAAGGTTGTCTATTTATTTCTTTTACTGCGCTGCCGTGGGGTAGGAGGGGTGCGTTGGTCTCGTCTGTGGACAGGAGGTGGTTCCAGACCAGGGAGCGAGGAGGATTCTACAGCTCCCATGTCCTGTCCACCTTCATTTGAATCATATTTTACCTGTGGAGACGCCACTTCAGGCAAAGGCGCCTCATTGGGTGGGTGTGTCCCATTAGGCACCCCTTCATCATCATCCCACTGGAGAGGATAAATCCGGCTCACCATCCTCATAACCTTGGCTTGTTTTAGACCTGCTAGTGGGCTGTAAAAGCTTCATCAGATTAATGTGAAACCATTTGATTTTCTTAGGTAACTGAAACACGTGTACCTTAGGACTAGCTTTATCAATAATATCCACCCTTGCAAAGTTTCGTACCATTGCCTGGCTCCCCACTTCCCATTCCTGGGTTTACTCGGAGCCACGTGTAGTCGATTGTGTTGGTGTGCCTACCCAATGATGTGGGCGGCCTCAAGTTCAGTTTATTTTAAAGTTCTCCACAGGTCACTCAGGAACTTGTCCCGAGTCACCTCTTTAATTGGTTTATCCGTCAGAGTGGGGACCAACAGGTGTGTGGGGGGTTCGCATGGGTCTCCCCGTTACCAATTCATGAGAGGAGTGACCCGTTCCTTTGGATTTGTTATTACGAACCCCCATAAGGATTAGGGGAACTACCTCATCCCACTTAGTGTGCTGCCCGTTTAATTCCTTTCGCAGGGCCAGCTTCAATGTACGGTTCATTCTTTCCACAATTCCCGATGATTGTGGTGCTGTGGGTCACATGCCATTTCCCTTCAATTCCAAGCAATTTCAAAGTGGCTTGCAGTACCTGTCCTGTAAAATGACTTCCCTGGTTTGACTCGACCACGCGAGCAAGTCCCCATCTGCAGAATACCTCCCTAAACAGGGTCTTGGCTGTCCACAATGCTGTGGCCGACTTGCACGGGAAGACTTCTACCTACCTGGTAATCTTGCACCACCAACACCCATCTGGCCCCCTGATTAAAAGAAAGAGAAGACAACACATCGTGGCTTTCCTACGAGCCCAATGTGTTAATATATCAATTCCTGATTCCCTTCTGCCACTGTGGGGAAATATTCACGTCAAATTCTGAAACTTACATTTGATAATGTCCAATATTTTAAATTTCATTCAGTTGTTGTGTGGTGAATTTTAAAAAAACAGCTGTCAGCGGAGTTGATTAACTCCTTTGCAGGTTTGTAAGAAGGTGGAGCAAATTGTCAGACGCACGCAATTGCGCCACTTCACGTAAATTTTAAAAAAGCTTTCGCCATCGAAAAAGACAGTTTGGTTTAACGATTTAATAAAATATTTTTTTAAAAATTCAAAAGAAGCCAAACCCAGAAACCATCAATCAATGTCAGCTTGTGTCACGCTGCTTCTCGCAACTTTCAGGTAAATTTAAAACAGAATCTTTGTGACTTTAGAATTAGGAACAACACTACAAACATTTTGTGAAACAACTCCTCACACGATATTAGCATTTCTTTTTTTCCCCTGGTCACACATACTTTCAGATTGGTTAGCTTGGAACTGAGGTATTTTTCCCTCTTTATCTCCCAATCTTTAATCCGCTTAGTACATACAGTGTGGTCCCCACGAGCACTCCGTTCCTCTCGAGCATGTTTCTGGGTGATCTTAAATGCAACCTTCAGGTCCTCAGTGACCATTTCTGCCTGTACTGCCCGATGTCTCTGTTTGGATAGTTATTTTGACAAGACATCGCACTGATTCTGATTATTTATACACTGGCTCTCGAGTTGTTGTTCTTTATTACACCACCTCTCCTCCTGTGCTATATTTTCCTTGAGCCTGTTTCTACATTCCCTTTCTTCTTTTGTTTCCTTCCTTAACTTGATCTTTAATCTTCCATCAGATTTAACCTGCCTCTGATAGACCAATAAACAAACGGATTTCCTTAACCTTTGCTGACACATGGACACTTGGGTCCACTGTTCAGCCTCCAGTACTGGATCATCACTGTCTATAATGACCCGTACCCACCCCTCCAGGAGGGATAACTTCACCGGCACATATTTCGTGTCTAACCATCTTCGTTCGTTCCGAACGCGTGCCTGTTCGGCCGCCAATTTTAGAGTCATGGAGTCATAGCGTTATACAGCACAGAAAGAGGCCCTTCGGCCTATCGTATCCGTGCCGGCCATCAAACCCTCTCTATTCTAATCCAGTTTTCCAGCACTTGGTCCGTAGCCTTGAATGCTATGGCGTTTCAAGTGCTCATCTAAGTGCTTCTTGAATGTTGAGCGGGTTCCTGCCTCTACCACCCTTTCAGGCAGTGAGTTCCAGATTCCAACCACCCTCTGGGTGAAAAAGCTTTTCCTCTAATCGCCTCAAAATCTCCTGCCCCTTACCTTGAAACTATGCCCCCTGGTTATTGACACCTCTGCTAAGGGGCACAGTGGCTTTCTATCTACCCTATCCATGCCCTTCATAATTTTGTACACCTCAATCAGGTCCCCCCTCAACCTTCTCTGCTCTAAGGAAAACAACCCCAACCTGTCCAGTCTCTCTTCATAGCTGAAGCACTGCAGCCCAGGTAACATCCTGGTGAATCTCCTCTGCAGCCTCTCCAATGCACTGACATCCTTCCTATAGACTGGTGACCAGAACTGCACACAGTATTCCAGCAGTGGCCTAAATAGCGTTTTTTCCAGCTCCATCATAACCTCCCTGCTCTTATATCCAATGCCTCGGCTAATGAAGGCAAGTATCCCATATGCCTTTTTAACCATCTTATCAACATGTCCCGCTGCCTTCAGGGATCTATGTACACGCACACCAAGGTCCCTCTGATCTTCTGTCCTTCCTTGGGTCCGACCATTCATTGTGTATTCCCTTGCCTTGTAAGTCCACCCAAAATGCATCACCTCACACTTTTCAGGGTTAAATTCAATTTGCCACTGTTCTACCCATCTGACCAACCCGTCTATATCGTCCTGTAACCTGAGGCTTCCCTCCTCGCTATTTACCACTCCACCAATGTTCGTGTCATCTGCGAACTTACTGATCATACCTCCTACATTCATATCTAAATCATTAATGTACACTACAAACAGCAAAGGACCCAGCACTGATCCCTGCGGTACACCACTGGACACAGGCTTCCAGTCACAAAAACAACCTTCGACCATCAACCTCTGCCGCCTGCCACTGAGCCAATTTTGTATCCAATTTGCCAAATTGCCCTGGATCACATGGGCTCTTACCTTCTTGACCAGTCTCCCATGCGGGACTTTGTCGAAAGCCTTACTGAAGTCCATGTAGACTACATCAACTGCAGTACCCTCATCCCCGCACCTAGTCACGTTCTTGAAGAATTCAATCCAATTGGTTAGAAATGATCTCCCCCTGACAAAGCTATGCTCACTACTCTTGATTAATCCTTGCCTCTCCAAGTGGAGACTAATTCTCTCCCCCAGAATTTTTTCCAATAATTTTCCTACCACTGATGTTAGGCTCACTGGCCTGTAATTCACTGTTGTATCCCTACTACCCTTCTTGAATAATGGTAATACGTTAGCTGTCCTCCAGTCGTCTGGCACCTCCCCTGTGGCCAAAGAGGATCTGAAAATTTGTGTCAGAGCCCCTGCAATCTCCTCCCTTGCCTCACACAGCAGCCTGGGATACATCTCGTCTGGGCCTGGGGATTTATCCACTTTTAAGCCCGCTAAAACCGCTAGTACCTCCTCCCTCTCAATATAATTTGTTCAATATATCACAATCCCCCTGCCTGATTTATATGCCTACATCGTCCTTCTCCATAGTGAACACAGATGCAAAATATTCATTTATAACCTCACCCACATCTTCGGGCTCTACACATAGATTGCCACTTTGGTCCCTAATGGGCCCTTCTCTTTCCCTGTTTATCCTCTTGCCCTTAATATACTTATAAAACACCTTCGGATTTTCCTTTATTTTGCCCGCCAGTGTATTTTCATGCCCCTCTTCGCTCTCCTAATTTGTTTTTTAAGTAACCCACTGCACTGTCCATATTCCTCTAGGGCTTCCACTGTTTTTAGCCCTTTGTATCTGCCAAAAGCCTCCCATTTTTTCCAAATCCATTCTTGTATATCCCTTGACATCCAGGGTTCCCTGGGCTTGTTGGTCCCAACCTTGACCTTTACAGGAACATGTTGCAGTTGTACTCTCTCTATTTCCTTTCTGAAAGACTCCCACTGCTCTGATGTGGATTTTCCTACAAGTAGCTGATCCCTGTCCACTTTGGCCAGATCCTGCCTTATCATATTACAATCGGCCTTCCCCAAATTTAGAACCTTAATATTGGGGAAGTTGAAATCCCCTACTATTATATGTAAATCGTCCTGATTGTCTGACAGTTTATAGAGTTCAGACCCGTGGAACAGACAACACAAAAGCACTGAATCTGTGAAACATCTTTTTACTCAAAAATCCGCAAGAGTTTACAAGTAATTACTAGAATACAAACTGTACTCAATTCATTTACTGATTATCCAAGTCCAAGCATTCAAGGATTGGAGAGAGTCGTTGTTTTCGCCTTTGCAGGTTGTTGACTCGTGATTCTCACAGAATTGTTAAGCTCTTATCTTTTGAAGGAAAACTACCTGCACATCATGTCTTAGCCAAGCAGTCTCTTGCCCTCAAAGCTTGCCGGTAGTTGAAAGAAAACAAGTTTGTTCACTTTTCCATTCAGTCAAGATTACCATGGAATGTATTACACCCCTTACTGTAAAACCCGTATACACCCCCAACCCCTCTCTATTACACTCTGAAATTCACCACATTCAAACTGTAACATTGCTATTCCACACATCCATCACTGTAGCACTCTGATATACCTCACACACTTTACTGTAACACTCGTATATACCCCATTCTCCTCAATGTAAAACTGATATGTCACACGCCCCTCGCTGTACTACTGATTTACCCCATACACCTCACTGTAATCCTCTGATATACTTCACACCCCTCACTGTAACACTCTTTAATACCTCACACCACTCAGTAAAGCACTGATATACGTCATACCCCTCACTGAAACACTCTACTTCAGCCCAAATCCCTAACAGTTAAGACTCTGATATAGCCCACACCACTCACTGTAATACTTATATATGCCAAAATCCATATTTTAACACGTTGATATACCCCACACCCTCACTGTCTATCTGATATAACCCACACCGTTACCATTACACTGATATATGCCAAATCCATCACTGTAGCAATCTGATATACCTCACAACACTCAGGCTTGGGCTGATAACTGGCAGGTAAAATTCGCGCCACAGAAGTGCCAGGCAATGACTATCTCCAGCAAGCGGCAGTCTAAACACCACCCCTTGACATTCAAAGGCATTAACATCGCCGAATCTCCCAATATCAACATCCTACGGGTCACCATTAACCACAAACTTAACTGGACTAGACACATAAATACTGTGGCAACAAGAGCAGGTCAGAGGCTAGTTGTTCTGCGGCGAGTGTCTCACCTCCAGATTCCCAAAGCCTTTCCACCAACTATCGACAAGTCACAAGTAAGCAGTGTGATGGAATACTCTCCACTTGCCTGGATGAGTGCAGCTCCAACAACACACAAGAAATTCGACAAAATCCAGGACAAAGCAGCCCGCTTGATTGGCACCACATCCACACCTTAAACATTCACTCCCTCCACCACCGGTGTACCGTGGCTGCAGTGTGTACCATCTCCAAGATGCACTGCAGCAACTCGCCAAGGTTTAATCAGCACAACTCCCAAACCCGCGAACTCTTCCACCTAGAAGGACAAGGGTAGCAGCCGCATGGGAACACCACCAACTCCAGGTTCCCCACCCAAGTCACACACCATCCTGACTTAGAAGTATATCGACGTTCCTTCATCGTTGCTGGGTCAAAATCCTGGAAATCCTTCCCTCACAGCACTGTGGGAGTACCTTCACCAAACGGACTGCAGTGGTTCAAGAAGACGGCTCACCACCACCTTCTCAAGGTCAATTAGGGTTGCGCAATAAATGCTGGCTTTGCCAGCGACGCCCACATCCCATAAACGAATAAAAAAGCACTTTGATATAACGCACATCCCTACTTGAATACTCTGTTATACCCCACATACCTCACTGTAACACTCTGATATACCCCACAACCCTCACTGTAACACTTTGATATACCCCACAACCCTCACTGTATCACTATCTGATATACCCCGCACCCTTCACTTTAACAATCAGATATACCCCACACCCCTCACTTTGACACTCTGTTATACCCCACACCCCTCACTGTAACAATCTGATATACCCCACACCATTCACTGTGACACTCTGATAAAACCCACACCCCTCACTGTAACAAGCTGTTATACCACACACCCCTAACTGTAACACTCTGATATAAGCCACACCCCTCAATGTTTCCACTTGTGGGGAAGAGCATAACCAGAGACCATCAATATAAGATGGTCAGCCAGAAAGCCAATACGGAATTCAGCTGAAACTTCTTTACACAAAGAGTGATGAGAATGTTGAACTCGCTACCAGAGGTAGTGCTCAGCAGGTCAGGCAGCATCTGTGGAGAGAGAAGCAGGGTTAACGTTTCAGATCGATGACCCTTCATCAGAACTGGAAAAAGTTGGAGATTGTACAGGTTTTAAGCAAGTGAATGGGCAGGGTAAGTGGGGTGGGGAGAAAAGAACAAAAGGCAAGATCTGGGATAGGATGCAAGGCAGGAGAGATTAAGAGACAAAAGGGATGATGGTGAAAGGAAAAATGAGGAGGGAATGGGAAAAGTTAAGAAACAAGCATGTAAAAATGAAAAGAGCAGCAAAAGTAAACGTTTTTCCCTTCGAGGCTGAGACAGGAGAAATTATTATGGGGAATAAGGAAATGGCAGAAACGTTAAATAAATATTTTGTATCTGTCTTCACAGTAGAAGACACTAAAATCATACCAAAACTGGTGGGGAACCAAGAGTCTAATGAGGTTGAGGAACTTAACGTAATTAATATAAGTAGAGAAAAGGTACTAGAGAAAATAATCGGACCAAAAGCCGACAAATCCCCTGGACCTGATGGCCCGCAGCCAAGGGTATTAAAAGAGGTGGCTGAAGAGATAGTGGATGCATTAGTTTTGATCTTCCAAAAATCTCTGGATTCTCGAGAGCTCCCAGCGGATTGGAAGGTCGCAAATGTAACACCGCTATTCAAGAAAGGAGGGAGTGGAGGTGGGGGACACGGAATTACAGGGAAGTTAGCCTGACATCAGTCATCGGGAAAATGCTGGAATCCATTGTAAAGGAAGTGGTAACTCGTCCCTTAGAAAATCAAAACGTGATTAGGCGGAGTGAACATGCCTAACATGCCCACACCTCTCACTCTAACTCTCTGATATAACCCACACCCCTCACTGTAACACTCTGATACATTCCAATCTCTGGACTGTTACCATCAAAAAACACTCACTGTAATACTGATATAATCCACACCGCTCACTGTAACACACTCTGATATTCTCCACAACCTTAAATGTAACACTCTGATATAACCCATACCCTTCACAGTAACACTCTGATAATCCCCACACCACTCACTGCCACACCTTGATACACCCCACGCACCTGAATGTAACACCGATATACCCCACACCCCTCACTGGAACAGTCTGATGTACCCCACACCCCTCATTGTAAAACTGATAGACTCCACATCCCTCACTGTAACACTGTGATGTATACCTCACTCTGGCAGTTATCCCTACATCACTCACCTTAATACTGATGTACCTCGCACAACTCACTGTAAGACTCTCTGATATAACCCACACCCCTCACTGTAAGACTCTGATACATGCCACGCTCTGGACTGTTACTCCGCACAACACTCACTGAAATACTGATATACAACGACCACTGACTATTGCTACTGCCATTTTAATCCCATTGGCTTCAATTTTGGTAATATGTGGTAATTTATCAAGCACCTTTTTAAATGATAGCGAAAATTGGGAAAGTGTGAGTAGTATCAATCATAAAATCATAGAGTTGGTGAGCCAAGTTGTGTTGACAATTTGCTTAGCGGAGCATGACGCCCCGCTCTGATCACAGGCCTCGCCTGGTTTCAATCAATGAATTACAAAATCATTTATTTCATTCCTATTTTATTAATTATATTTATTTGTTCCCAGGATATGGGTGACGCTGTCAAGTCCGATATTACTTGCCTATCCCAAGCTACCCATGAGAAAATGGTGGGTCTTCATCTTGAACGCTGCAGTCCGTTTGGTGATGGTGCTCCCAGAATACTATTCTGGAGGGAATTTCAGGCTTTTGACTCAGTGACGATGAAGGAACGGCGTTATATTTGAAGGGTACGGTAGCATCGTACTAATGTTGCTGGACTAGTAATGCAATTAGCTCGATGAGATGACCCTGAATTCAAAGCCCACCAGCTGCAGAATTTAAATTCGATTAAATAAATAAATCTGGAATAAAAAGATAGTGTCAGTTATGGTGACCATGAAACTACCGGATTGTCATAAAACACATTTCGTTCACGAATGTCTAGTAGAGAAAGAAACCTGCCGTCCTTACAGATTCTGGATGAAATGTGTTTCCAAACCCACAGCAATGTGATTGACTCATAACTGCTCTCTTCAATGGCCTAGCAAGCCATTCAGTGTATAAGGCGTATCACCACCACCTTCTTCAGGGCAATTAGTAAGGGCAATATGTGCTGGTTACAATGTTTTATAAAGTCCAGGTGCCGGTCCTCCTCCTCCCCGGGCCGGGCTGCTCACATTCGCCGCCTGCCCGCTCACAGGGTAACCTGGCTACCCGCTGCTACTGCCCTCGGACGCTCGCCTCCCGCCGCCAACCAAGGCCTCGCTTCTGGGAAAGGGGAAACCTCAATGGCGGCAACCAACCCGCGGATAAAGGCCCCAAATGAGAGAGAGAGCCGCCATCTTTGTACCGGATGGTGGGGCGGGCCGGGTTCCGCTGCTTTGCTCATGTAGCGGCGCCGCCATCTTTGTTTAGGGCACGGCGGCCGCCATCTTACTGCGGGCGGGATTTGCGCTGCTTCGGGCGTCGCGTTAGGGGCGGCCATCGTTGTCGAGAGCACTTTTGCCTTTAAAGAGGGGACTGACACATGGCCGCGTCCCTTACAGGGAGACCGGTGTAGACAGTGTATGAGTGATTGTTATTGTCAGAGATCACCGGCCCCGCCGGCGGGGGGCCCGGCCCGGGGGAGAGCGAGTCGCTCACAATATTAGGCCCCGCGAGCTCTCAGGCTGCAAATTCTCCGCTCCTTCTCATCCTTTAATGAATTTTACAATCAGATTAAAGGGATATTTCACCACATTCTTCCACTGTTCTCTGAACTTAGTCTGGGTCACGGCATAAATCCCAGTGTCTGTGCAGCAGCTCAGCATCTGCAGCATCAATCCCACTTCCTGTACATACATAGGTAGAATTACAGGCACAAAGGCGGTGTACATCATCCGGTTCCATATATAATCCACCATAAACACAGCCCACAATAGGATGAAATTGCCGGAGATAACAAGCAGTAAAATGATGGATTTCCTGCGAATCTTCATCTCTGGGTCTCTGTGACTCTCCCCACTGCTGGGACCCCAGAGTCTCCTGCGGGCTCTGCTGGATACTAAAATGTGTCTGACGGTGACAGCTTTGAGCAGAACAATCACAGCAAATGAAACACATGGTATGAGAATATAATGACAGAGCTGGATTAGACCCCAGACCCGTGACATCAGAACATCGATTTTTACATCACAAACCCAGGGATTGTTCAGAAGCAAATACCGATCTGTGAACATAAAATACCAGAACATGTTCTTTAAACCGCTCAGCACAGTCAATATTCCCAGAACCACAGCCGCAATTTTCTCGGTGCAATAATTAATTTTCAGCTTCTGGCAACAAATCGCCACAAATCGATCAAAGGTGAAAGTGACGGTGAACCAGACAGAACAGTCTGTGGCTGCATAAAGCAGGACGGCGTGGATATTGCACACCGGAATGAACCGCACGAAAAGAAACTGTTCCCAATAAACAATCGGAATCTGCCTCAATATCAGGTCGAGGATAACGACCAGTAGATCCGCCGCTGCCATGGCCACCAGGTAGCGAGTGACACATTTGGAGAGACCGCACATTCCCCGAGACAGGATCACGATCGTCACTAAGTTCACTGTGAGGAAGGGATACAAACAGGGAAATTATACATCAGGCTGGGAGAAAGTGCAGCAATTTGATGGAATTCGGGTGAAATCTGCAACTCATTATTGACATTCAATGATATAATCTAATTATATTACCTGTGAAGCTGAATACAGGTTTATTGTAAGAATAATCGGGAATACATTGTTGAATCAACAAATGAAACAGGGAAAAATAAAACAGGAAACTAGCAAATGTTTGATCAATGAGATTCAATGATAGATCTGCCTTTAGCCCAAAGACAAAAGCTCCGCCCGAGCTACCAGGGACACAAAGGACCAGAAGCTCTCAGGAAGGCTTCCTGTCCCGGGATTAGTCAGCATTTGGAGCGGTGCAATTCGCTTCAGAGCCCCTGACGTTAGGGAGGGGGAAATCCCGCTAGGATCCTGCTCCTGGTTAGAATATCCATTATATTTAGGACTGAAAATGAATGCAACGGCAAAATACTGAAGCTGCAATCTTGGCGTGCAATTATTACAGGCAATTGTATTTATAATGTTCGGATGTAATAAGCAAATGCTAAGATAATAAATACAACGTCACTGCAGTTATAAAGATAACTGGGCTGTAAGAAGTGTTTTGAAGATACACAAATTGTAGTCCATTCAAAGGAAGATTTTCCAAATAACATTGCAAAGAATGGACACTGAATTAAAATAAAAAGTTATCATTGAACAGGTAATATCCCACTAAATGTATTTATTAGCATCATAATCACGCGACCTATCCCACAGGCACAGTGCTGCCGCATATTTTTGTAAATTATCTGAACACAAATGGAAGAGATTTATTCTTGTACTTTTTCACCTGTTGGTTTCCAACTTGTGCAGAGAATATTAGTCGAGAAAATATGAAAGGATTTTCTTACCTTCAGTACTTCACTTACAATCAGCTGGGATTGTTTATCCTGAAGTACAGCAGGAGGCGATAGAGAATCACTCTGGGTCTCACTGAGAGATCCACTGGACTGTGACAGACGGGCATGGCATCCAATTGTAAATTCAAAACAAAGATTGGAAATAAACTCTTTGAAATCTGGCTGATAAAGTTTTTTGAGAATGTAAATTATCCTTGTAATCCTATTCTAACCATCAGAAGCAGTGCCACTAATGCAGAGCTGGAGATGGCGGGAAAAGAGACACTGACTGGAACTGAATGATTCGCGGATATTTCAGACATTTAATGCTGTGGACGTGATCTGCCAGGGTTTGTTCCTGTGACTCTCTGTCAGTAACCACACCGAGCATTAGGTGAAAACATAAGTGAAATACTGCAGATGCTGGAAATCTGAAATAAAAACAGAACATTTTGGAAATACTCAGCAGGTCAGGCAGCATCTGCGGAGAGTTAACGTTTCATGTCGATGACCTTCCGCCATTAGGTGAAAAGTCTCCACAAGCAATACAACATTCTTCTGATCTGTTAGAACTGTTCAGTGCAGATAGCAGAACGACATTCGTTAATTAGAGTCTCGTCCAATATTCTTTCTTGCGTTGTATATAGAACAATTCAATCTTGGTAACACCGTATCACCTTGAGAATCAATAGCTGACAGCAGCGCGGATAGGATGGAGAATGACAAGGAGTGAAATACTGTGAAACATCATTTATAGAATTAATAGCTGGATACAGAGACTTACCAGGGACACCAACAGCAGCGAGGAGTGGGGCGAGTAAATGACAAGAACAGTAATACAGTGAAACACGATTTTTAAAATTAATAGCTGGATACAGAGACTTACCAGGGACACCAACAGCAGCGAGAATGTTTCGGTATTTTTAAACAACAACCAATGCATTAACAAAAATGCAACAACTTTAAACACAGAATACCATTAATAACTGAATATGATCCGGTAAATAGCAAGAATAATATTACAGAGTAACATTCTTTAAAGAATTAATAACAGGAAATTGATACTTACTAGGGACACCAACAGCAGCGAGAAGGGGATAGTAAATCTTTTGTATATCATAAAATATTCTTGTTATCTGATCATCTTCAATGAATGACATAGAGATGCTCGAAACCATGACTTCCCTTCTGTGAGTGTCTGGTGGTCTCTGTGCTGGAGGCAGCGCGCTGACTGTGTGAGGTCACAGTGAAGGGAGCTCCTTATTTAGAGCAGCGTGAAATCTCCGAGTGACATCATTAGGACTGACTGTAACTGACATTAATTACAGTCATTGAACAAACAGACTCATTGAACCATTGTCACCACAACACTTCACTGCAACACAATCTGAAGTACCTGAGCTTTAATCTACTCTGAAAAGAACTTTATACATTGATACACATCGATTTCATTCCAATCAGGCTCAGTTTCAGTATGCAGTGAGTAACTGAACCACACGGAGCAGGAGAGGCCCAGGCTCCATCCCCGGCCTGTGCTGAGTTAATCTGATCACACCCGGTGTAGTACTGAGCCTCACACAGACACACACACAGCAGGAGAGGCCCAGGCTCCATGCCCGGTCAGCGCTGAATTAATCTGATTACACCCGGTGTGGTACTGAGCCAAACACACGCACACAGAGCAGGAGAGGCCCAGGCTCCATACCCGGCCAGCGTGGGTTAGTATGATCAGACACCCGGTGTGGTACTGAGCACCACACACACACAGAGCAGGAGAGGCCCAGGCTCCATCCACGGCCCGTGCTGTGTTAACCTGAACTCACAGCCGGTTTGGTACCCAGCCTCACACACACAAAGAGTAGGAAAGGCCCAGGCTCCGACCCCGGCCTGTGCTAAGTGAGCTGATCTCACACACGGTGTGGTACTGATCCCCATACACACACACAGAGCAGGAAGATCCAAAGCGTGATTTTGACAGCAAAATCTTCTAGCACTGTTATCCTGCTGTTAGAAAATAGGGGTGCCTAAAAAATTTTTGATTATGCGAATGAAACTGTTACGAGAATAATACTGTGTTTAACTGATTGAATGTTTTTGCTCGAGACAAGTAAGGGGTTAATGTATAAGCTGTGTCTTAATGGGACTGCCTAGGTTTCGATATCTTAGGAACTTTGCAGAAGAGTTTGAGACAGTGTCTTTAGTTAGTTAGGTTAGAGGTAGGATAAGATCCCACATAGGGGCCTACAGCATGACATTGCCTCCCAGGCTTGGCTGTCTGTTGTTTGTAAGTTAGGATTTTGACACAGCACACCACTCCCACTCCACCCCTCCCACCGCACCCCCACTCCACTGCTCCTCACCCATACCTTACACTGGGCGCCCCCACACACAGCATCACTAACCCCAATCCACTGCAGCCCAGCCCCCAACACAGCGCAGCCCACACCACCCCTGACACTCCCTGATCTTCCGGTTTTGTCCACTTATTTCTTTCTATCTTGCCCTGCATTTTCAGATTTCAGCTTCAGCGGGCGTGTGTTTTACGGGAGGTTGCCTTTTAGCTTGTCTCGTACCTGGGAACGGACGAGAATCACCCAGTGAGGAGTCAGGCACGCTACTGAGAGATCACAGTTACTTTGCACGTTAGAAGTGAGTCTAAGGAACCGTTTCCCAGCCACTAACACAAAGGGAATGCGCCTCCCATTAACACAGTATTGCTCTCCTTACCTAATGAAAGACTTACTTGCCTTGGAGGGCATGCAACAAAGCTTCACTAGATTGGTTCCTTAGATGGGGGGATCGTTTTATGAGGATAGATTGAGTAGACTAGGCCTATAATCTCGATATTAGAAGAATAACAGGCGATCTCATTGAAACATACAAAATTCTTACAGGGCTTGAGAGTATATATGCAGGGAGCAAGTTTCTCCTAATTGGGGAATCCAGAAACAGGGGTCACAGTCTCTGAATAAGGGGTTCGAACATTTAGGACAGAGATGAGGAGAAATTTCTTCACTCAGATGGTGGTGAATCTTTGGAATTCTCTACCCCAGAGGGCTGTGGAGGCTCAGTCGTTGAGTATATTCAAGACAGAGATCGATAGATTTTTGAATATTAAGGGAATCAAGGGAT
The DNA here is from genome assembly GCA_030390025.1 of Squalus acanthias. Lineage (NCBI taxonomy): Eukaryota > Metazoa > Chordata > Chondrichthyes > Squaliformes > Squalidae > Squalus > Squalus acanthias. Next base: position 683,909 of record JASTWF010000079.1, read on the forward strand.
ATGGAAATAGTGCAGGATAGTGGAAATGAGGTAGGAGATCAGCCAAATGGCCTACTCCTGATTCTATTTCTTATGTTCTTATGAACAAGGTAGACAGGTGTGAAAATCAATTGAAAAAGCGAATGAAATGATAGCCATCATCTGAAGCGGACTGGAATACAAAGAGTTGGTCGTTACGTTTCAGTTGTATGGGTCTCTGGTTACTCCCCATCTGGAGTATTGCGTTCAATTCTGCGCACCTCACCTCACCAAGGATATATTGGACTGGGAGGGGCTGCAGCGTAGTTTTGGCAAAATGATAACACGGCTTAAGGGTTTAAATGATAAGGACAGATTACGCAGACTAGGCTTGTATTCCCTCGAGTATAGAAGGGGTATACAGGGTGATCTAATGGAGGTTTTCATGGTAAGTAAAGAAATTAAGGATAGTATCCGACTAAAAACAAGGACGTATAAGGTAGCCAAACTTAGTGGAAGGATAGAAGATTGGGAAGTCTTCAAAAGACAGCAAAAATTAGCTAAAGGATTGATTAAGAAAGGAAAGATGGATTATGAAAATAAATTAGCAAAAAATATAAAAACAAATAGCAAGAGTTTCTATAGTTATATAAAAAGAAAAAGGGTGGTTAAGGCAAACGTAGGTTCCTTAGAGGATGAGACCGGGAAATTAATGGTGGGAAACATGGAGATGGTTAAAATGCTGAACAAATATTTTGTTTCAATCTTTACGGTAGATGACACTAAGAATATCCCAACACTGGACAGCCAGGGGGCTCTACGGGGGGAGGAGCTAAATACGATTAAAATCACTAAGGAATTGGTACTCAGTAAAATAATGGGACTCAAGGCGGAAAAATCCCCTGGACCTGATGGCTTACATCCTAGGGTCTTGAGGGAAGTGGCAGTAGGAATTGTGGGTGCTTTGGTAATAATTTTCCAAAATTCCCTGGACTCAGCAAAGGTCCCGGCAGATTGGAAAACTGCTAATATAACACCCTTATTTAAAAAGGGTAGTAGGCAGAATGCTGGAAATTATAGTCCAGTTAGCCTAACATCTGCGGTGGGTAAAATTTTGGAGTCTATTACTAAGGAGACAGTAACGGAACATTTAGATAAACATAATTTAATAGGACAAAGTCAGCATGGCTTTGTGAAGGGGAAGTCATGTCTGACAAATTTGCTTGAGTTCTTTGAGGACATAACGTACAGGGTCGATAAAGGGGAACCAGTGGGCGTAGTGTATTTAGACTTCCAGAAGGCATTCGACAAGGTGCCACATAAAAGATTATTGCTCAAGATAAAAAATCACTGGATTGGGGGTAATATTCTGGCATGGGTGGTGGATTGGTTATCTAACAGGAATCAGACAGTTGGGATAAATGGTTCATTCTCGAACTGGCAACCAGTAGCCAGTGGTGTTCCGCAGGGGTCGGTGCTAGGTCGCCAACTCTTTACAATCTATATTAACGATTTGGAGGAGGGGACCGACTGTAACATATCTAAGTTTGCAGATGATTCAAAGATGGGAGGGAAAGTAGAAATTGAGGAGGACATAAAGAACCTTCAAGGGGATATAGACAGGCTGGGTGAGTGGGCGGAGATTTGGCAGATGCAATACAAAATTGGAAAATGTGAGGTTATGCACTTTGGAAGGAAAAATCAGAGATCAAGTTATTATCTTAATGGAGAGAAACTGGAAAGTACTGCAGTACAAAGGTATCTGGGGGTCCTAGTGCAAGAAAATCAAAAAGTTAGTATGCAGGTGCAGCAGGTGATCAAGAAGGCCAACGGAATGTTGCCTTTTATTGCTAGGGGGATAGATTATAAAAACAGGGAGGTATTGCTGCAGTTATATAAGGTATTCGTGAGACCGCACCTGGAATACTGCATGCAGTTTTGGTGTCCATACTTAAGAAAAGACATACTTGCTCTCGAGGCAGTACAAAGATGGTTCACTCGGTTAATCCCGGGGATGAGGGGCTGGACATATGAGGAGAGGTTGAGTAGATTGGGACTCTACTCATTGGAGTTCAGAAGAATGAGAGGCGATCTTATTGAAACATATAAGATTGTGAAGGGGCTTGATCGGGTGGATGCGGTAAGGATGTTCCCAAGGATGGGTGAAACTAGAACGAGGGGGCATAATCTTAGAATAAGGGGCTGCTCTTTCAAAACTGAGATGAGGAGAAACTTCTTCACTCAGAGGGTGGTAGGTCTGTGGAATTTGCTGCCCCAGGAAGCTGTGGAAGCTACATCATTAAATAAATTTAAAACAGAAATAGACAGTTTCCTAGAAGTAAAGGGAATTAGGGGTTACGGGGAGCAGGCAGGAAATTGGACATGAGGCTGAGTTCGGATCGGTCAAGGCCCTGTGGGTGGCGGAGCGGGCCCAGCGGCTGAGTGTCCGGGACCTGCTCCTACTTCTTGTGTTCTTTAGATTTGAGGTTAGGATCAGATCAGCCATGATCTTATTGAATGGCGGAGCAGGCACGAGGGGCCGATTGGCCTACTCCTGCTCCTATTTCTTATGTTCTTATGTTCTTATTAATTAAAGGAGTTGATAGGTTATATAGAGAAACCATCTCCTCTGGTGAGGGAGTCCAGAACAAGGGGACATAAACATAAATTTAGAGCTAGGCCATTCAGGGGTGATACCAGGATACACTTCTTCACACCCTCTCCCCAGAAAAAGCTGCTGAGGCGGGGGCTCGATTGAAAATTTCTAAACTTAGATTGTTAGATTTATGTTAGGCAGGTAATTAAGGGTTATAGAACTAAGGATGGAGTTAAGATATAGATCAGCCATGATCTAATTAAATGGTGGAACGGGCTGGAGGGGCTGAATGGCCTCCTCCTGTTTCTGTAAATGTAGACAACTACTTAACAACATTGGTAGAAGGCAAAGAATCCCATCACAGCCCATCGCCCGCTCACCCTGTTCTCTGGGTCTTAACCACATGGAGACATCTTATTGTATTCTAGCACATCAGGTCATTGCAACCTCAGTGAAGCCCCTGGGTTTTGCCAATCACTGTCTGATCAAGGTGAGGCCCCTTTAACTGGACGGGTTAAACCGGGAGATCACAGAGCAAGCCTTACCCTCACACCGCGCATCTCAGTGAGTTCAGACATCACAATCGGTTTGTAAACTGGGCAGTTTGAGGCCGGAGGCTGCACAGCCAGTTTAAGTGAAGGAAAGGGAGCGGAACTGACTGTCCCTAACTTGCTGATCAATCTCGGAGTGAATGTGATCAGGTAGAAGATCGGAACACGTTTACTTTGTGAAGGGAGCGTGAACAATGGAAATATCGATAGCCAGCTGACACTCGGAAGGTTGTTGCTGTAGAAGGTTTGGTTTGACCTGTAGTTCCAGTGACATCATTCCCTGTGGAGGATCAGAGTGATTAACTTTAAATCCGCTGTAGTAACCGTGCAGATATAAAGGCTCAAATCCTGGAAACTGAAATGACGCAAGTCAGAGCATGTGTGGGCTGGGAGTGGGGTTATAGTGGGAGGGGCTTGATGGGGGAGAGTGGGAGGGGCTTGGTGGGGTGAGTGGGAGGGGCTGGGCTAGGGTTAAAGTGGGAGGGGCTCGGTTGGGGTTAGAGTGGGAGCGACTGGGTGGGGGGACAGTAGGGACAGTTGAATTAAAGGAATGGGATCAGATCCCAGTGAATAAAAGGAATGTGGTAGGATCCCACTGAATTAAAGGAATGTGATCAGGTCCCAGATAATTAAAGCCATGTGGTCGGATCCCACTGGATTAAAGGAATGGAGTTTCGTGCCAGAGGATTGAAGGAATGGAATAATATCCCAGCGATTTAAAGGAATGTTATGAATATCGTTAAAGTGAATTTGACCAGATCCCAGCGAATTTAAGGAATGTGACCGGATTGCAGCGAATTAAAGGAATGGGCTCGGATCCCAGTGAATTAAAAGAATTGTATCGAATCCCAGGGATTTAAAGGAATGGGCTCGGAACCCAGTGAATTAAAGGAATGGGATAAGGTCCCACAGAATTAAATGAATGTTGTCGGATCCCAGTGAACTAATGGAATGGGAGAATATCTCAGTGAATTAAATGAACGATGGGATCACAGCAAATTAAAGGGAAGTGGTCACAGCCCAGTAATATAAAGGAATGGGATCGGAACCCAATGAATTAAAGCAATAGTATCGCATCCCTGAGAATTAAAGGATTGTGATCGGATCGAGATGATGAAAGGAATGGGGTTGGGACGCCGTCTTGGATCATGTCCGACAGAATTAAAGAAATGTGATCGGATCCCAGTGGATTAACGGAATGGGATCAGATCCCAAAGAATTGAAGGAATGTGGTCGGATCCCAGTGGATTAAAGGAATAGAATAATATCCCATTGAATTAAAGAAATGGGATCGGATCCCAGTGGATTAAAGGAATGTGGTCGGATCCCAGTGGATTAAAGGAATGGGTCTGTATCCAGTGGATTAAAGGAAAAGGGTTGGATCCCAGTGGATTAAGGAATATGATCGGATCCCAGTGGATTCGAGGAACGGGGTTGGAGTCCAGTGAATTAAATGAATGTGATCGTATCCCAGTGAATTAAACTAGAGTCTTAAACTTAAATAAAGCAAATTACATAGGTATGAGAGGCGAGTTGGCTAAGGTAAATTGGAAAAAATGATTTAAAAGTATGGTGGTAGAAAAGCAGTGGCTAGCATTTAAAGAAATATTTCATAATTCTCAACAAAAATACATTCCAGTGAGAAACAAAAACTCCACGGGAAAATGATCCAAACGTGGCTAGCTAAAAAAGGTAAGGATAGCGTTAGATTGAAAAAAGAAGCTTATAATGTTGCAAATAATATTAACAAGTCTAAGGATTGGGAGAGTATCGGAAGCCAGCAAAGGTTGACCAAAAAATTGATAAAAAGGGAAAAAATAGAATATGGGAGAAAACTAGCAAGAAATATAAAAGCAGATTGTCAGAGTGTCTACAAGTACGTAAAATGGAAAACATAAGCAAACGTAAACGTTGGTCCCTTAGAGGCTGAGGCAGGAGAAATTATTATGGTGTACAAGGAAATGGCTGAAATGTTTAACAAATATTTTGTATCTTTCTTTACAGTAGAAGACACAAAAAGCATACCAAAAATGGTAGGGAAACAAGCGTCTAATTAATATAAGTAGAGAAAAAGGACTAGAGAAACTAATGGGACTGAAAGCCGACAAATTCCATGAACCTGACGGCCTACATCCTCGGGTTCTAAAAGAGGTGGCTGAAGAGATAGTGGATGCCTTGGCTTTGATCTACCAAAATTCCTTAGATTCTGGAGAGGTCCCTGCGCATTGGAAGGTCGCAAATTTAACACCACTATTCCAGAAAGGAGGGAGAGAAAAAACAGGGAACTACAGGCCATGTTAGCCTGAAATCAGTCATCGGAAAATGCTGCAATCCATTGTTAAGGAAGTAGTATCAAGTCATTGAGAAATTCATAACATGAATAGCAGAGTCAACATGGTTTTATTAAAGGGAAATCGTGTTTGACATATTTATAAGAGTTTTTGAGGATGTAACTAGCAGGGTAGATAAAGGGGTACCAGTGGATGTAGTATATTGGCATTTCCAAACGGCATTCGATAAGGTGCCACATAAAAGGTTATTACACAAGAAGAGGGCTCATGAGTTTGGGGGTAATATAGTAGCATGGATAGAGGATTGGTTAACCGACAGTAAAGAGAGAGTAGGGATAAACGGATCTTTTTCAGATTGGCAGGCTGTAACTAGTGGGGTGCTGCAAGGATCAGTGTTGGGGCCACAGCTATTTGCAAATGCATATTAATGACCTAGATGAAGGGACCGAGTGTAATGCATCAAGGCTTACCGACGATACAAAGCTAGGTGGGACAGTAAGCTGTGAGGAGAACGCAAGGAGTCTGCAAAGGGGAATCGATAGACTGAGCGAGTGGGCAGTAAGGTGACAAATGGAGTAAAATGTAAAAGTCTGATATACCCCACATCCCTTGCTGTAACACACTGATATAAACAACACCTCTCACTCTAACACTGATATACCCCACAGCCCAGAATGTAAACCTTTGATATACACCACACCTCTCACTCTCACACTCTGATATACCTCACACCACTCACTGTAACACATTGATGCAGGCCACACTCTGGACTGTTACTCCCCACACCACTCACTGTAACACACCGCGATACCCAACACCCCTTACTTTAACACACTCTGATATTCTCCACAGCCCTCACTGTAATCCTTTGATATACCACATACATATCACACTAGCTCTCTTATATACCCCACACCCCTCTACATAACATTCTTATATTCTCCACACCCCTCACTGTAACACTCTGATAAACCCCACGTGCCTCGCTGTAATACTCTGAAATACCCCACACCCCGCACTCTCACACTTATATACTCCACACACCTCACCGTTACACTCTGATATACCCCACTCCCACAGTGTAATTCTCTGATATACCCCACAGACCTCACTGTAATCCTCTGTTAGATATGCCTAACCTCTCACTGTAACACACCGATATTTCCAACACCCCTCAATGTAACACTCTGCTATCCCCCCAGAGCGGCCTGTAACACTCTGATAAAGCCCACACACCCCACTGAAATACTCAGATACACGCCACACCCCTCACACTAACCCTCTAATAAACCCCACACCTCTCACTCTAACTCATTTATATGCTCCACAACCCTTACTGTAACACTCTGATATAGCCCGCCTCCCTCGCTGTAAAACTCTGATATACTCCACACCCCTCACTCTAACACTGATATACCCACTTCCCTCAATGTAAACCTCTGACGTAGCCCGCACCTCTCACTCTAACTCGCTGATATACCCCACACCCCTCGCTGCAACACTCTGATATAACCCAACTGACTGTAACACTGATTCACACCACACCTCTCACCCTTACACTCTGATAAACCCGACACCCCTCACTGTAATACTCTGTTATACCGCACACCCCACAATGTAACACACTGATATACCCCACAGAACTCACTGTAAACATCTCTTACAAATCCCAAACTTCTCACTGTAACACACCGCGATACACAACACCTCTCACTGTAACACATTTTTATCCCCCCAGATCTCACCGTAACACTCTGATATAGCCCACACACTCCACTGCAACACACAGATATACGCCACACCCCTCACTCTAACCCTCTGATACACTCCACACCTCTCACTATAACTATTTTATATACTGCACAAACCTCACTATAACATTCTGATATAACCCACTGTAACACTCTGATATACTCCACCTCCCTCGCTGTAAAACTATGATATACTCCAGCCCCTCACTCTAACACTGATATACCCACTGAAACTTTTAAAAGCTCTTGTGAATAATTTGTCCATGACTACACAAACCACTCTGGGTTCAGGTATATTGTGTATCAGTAAAACAGGTTTATTAAGCATTAAACATCCAGTACAAAGAAGTAATTCTTAACAAGAAGATAGTCGCAGTTTGTTCATTGAACCCCGGCGTTCCTTCCGAGTGATTGTGGCGCGGTCTCTTCATCCTCTTGATGTGATATGTTGACTGAAGCTTCTCATCCTCTGGTTTCCCGCTGCTTTCGGTGTTCAAAAGCTGTTGCTTTATAACTTTTTTCTCCCTTCAAAATACATAGCAACTTGCAGCTGCTTGGGCTATCTCACCATTCTGACCTTCACAAGTACGGTCTATGATTCCCTCCCCTTTTCTTGTCAATTACCTTATGAGTTCGTTAGTTCCGCTAAGCCTATTTCTGTGCAGAACAAAATACCCTTATCGGAGAACTTCACTTTACAGAACATCCTTGAGTTGTTTTCTAAACAGTTTGTCTAATCTGCTGTTTCTAAAATGGAGGCTCCAACTCCGATCACTTTTCCATAACATTACCGAATTCCATGTCCCTGGCAGTCGATGTAATTACTTAGCACTACATTCCATTACTTCAGTAATTTAAAACAGAGGTTTTTAGTCAGGTTGGCATAATTTTCCCATCCTGCTTTGATCTCAGCCGTTCGCCATTTTATACAGGCTTTTTACGTTTTTAACATACAATTTCATATGTTATAGTTATATAAAAATGGTTGTCGAATTTTAACAATGTTTACTAAATCCTACTGGTACACTCTATCCTACACCACTTCCCTCACTGTAAAGCTCTGATAAAGCCCACACCTCTCACTCTAAAACTAATATACCCCACTTCACTCACTGTAAACCTGTGATATAGCCCACACCTCTCACTCTAAAACTAATATACATAGATACATAGATACATAGAAGATAGGAGCAGGAGTAGGCCATCCGGCCCTGCGAGCCTGCTCCGCCATTTAATGAGATCATGGCTGATCCTCCAATTCAGTATCCCGTCCCCGCCTTCTCTCCGTAACCCTTAACCCCTTTTGCCTGTAGAAATATATCTAATTCCCTCTTAAATATATTTAATGAGCTGGCGTACACTGCCCTCTGTGGCAATGAGTTCCACAGGTTCACCACCCTCTGAGTGAAGAAATTCCCCCTCATTTCTGTCCTAAATGGTTTAGCCCTTATCCTTAAATTATGTCCTCTAGTTCTGTTCTCACCCGCCAAGGGAAACATTCCTTCTGCATCTAGTCTGTCTAGACCTGTCAGAATTTTATACACTTCTATGAGGTCCCCTCTCAATCTTCTAAACTCCAGTGTGTACATCCCTAAACTACATAGTCTCTCCTCATAGGTCAATCCCGCCATTCCTGGTATCAGCCTGGTGAATCGCCGCTGCACCCCCTCCATGGCAAGAACATCTTTCCTCAGATGAGGCGACCAAAACTGTACACAGTACTCGAGGTGTGGTCTCACCAGTGCCCTGTACAGCTGCAGCAAGGTATCCCTGTTCCTGTATTCCAACCCTTTTGCTATGAAGGCCAGCATACCGTTTGCCTTCTTGACCGCCTGTTGCACCTGCATGCTCGCCTTCAGTGACTGGTGTACAAGAACACCCAGGTCTCTCTGTACTTCCCCCTCTCCCAATTTATTGCCATTTAAATAATAATTTGCCCTCCCGTTCCTGCACCCAAGGTGGATAACTTCGCACTTGTCCACATTATAGTGCATCTGCCATTTATCCGCCCAATCACCCAGTCTGTCCAAATCGCTCTGGAGCTTCCTGGTCTCCTCCTCTGAGCCCACCCCCCCTCCTAGTTTAGTGTCGTCTGCAAATTTGGAAATGTTGCATCCGACTCCCTGATCCAGGTCATTAATGTAAATTGTGAACAGCTGGGGACCCAGGACAGATCCCTGTGGTACCCCACTTGTTACTGCCTGCCATTCAGAAAATGAGCCGTTTATTCCAACTCTCTGTTTTCTATCTGACAGCCAATTCTCTATCCACGTCAATACTTTCCCCTTTATCCCATGAGCTTCAATTTTCCATGCTAATCTTTTATGTGGGACCTTGTCGAAGGCCTTTTGGAAGTCCAGGTACACCACATCTACTGGCTCTCCCCCATCTATTTTACCAGTTACTCCCTCAAAAAATTCCAATAGATTAGTCAAGCACGATTTACCCTTTGTAAATCCATGTTGACTCTGTCCTATCCTGTCCCCATTTGCTAAGTGCTCCGCTATTTCATCCTTAATGATGGACTCCAGCATTTTGCCCACAACTGATGTAAGGCTTACAGGTCTGTAATTACCTGCTTTTTCCCTACCCCCCTTTTTGAATAGTGGGGTAACGTTAGCTACCCTCCAATCCATGGGCACTGTTCCCGAGTCTAATGAATTCTGAAAAATCATACTTAGTGCATCCGCTATCTCTAGGGCCACCTCCTTCAGTACCCTAGGATGCATGTTATCAGGCCCTGGGGATTTGTCCGCCTTCAATCCCTTTAGCTTCCTTAACACCATATCCTTAGAGATATTGATTTGCGTCAGTTCCTCCTTTGCCAATGTCCCTATTTTTCCCGATATCCCAGGGAGGTTTTTTGTGTCTTCCTTCGTAAAGACTGACCCAAAGTATGCATTTAGTTGGTCTGCCATTTCCTTATTTCCCGTTATATATTCCCCCGTATCTGACTGCAATGGACCAACTTTGGTTTTCACCAGTCTTTTCCTCTTGATATACTTATAAAAGCTTTTGGAGTTAGTTTTTATATTTTCCGCCAGCTTGCTTTCGTAAGCTATTTTGCCCCTCTTGATTAAGCCCTTTGTCCTCCTTTGCTCTATCTTAAACTGTTCCCAATCTTCCGCTCTGGCGCTTTTTTTGGCTATTTTATACGCCCTATCTTTGGATTTTATGCTGTCTCTAATTTCCCCTGTTATCCACGGTTGTGTCACCTTTTTAGATTTCCTTTTATGCCAGATTGGTATAAACAATTTTTGCAATTTTGTCATTCTATCTTTAAATGCTTGCCATTGTTTATCTACCTCCAGTCCTCCCAGGAACGTTGTCCAATCAGACCTACTCAGTTCCCGTCTAATGGCATCATAATTCCCCTTGTTTAAATTCAGGACCTTAGTCTCTGAGTCAATTTCTTCGCTCTCCATTTCGAGTGAGAAATCGATCATGTTATGATCGCTCTGACCCAAGGGTCCCCGTACAACAAGATTACTAATTAGTCCCTTCTCATTGCACAGTACCCAGTCCAATATAGCCTGTTCCCGAGTTGGTTCCTCGACATATTGATCCAGATAACCATCCCTTAAACACTCAAGGAATTCCTCCTCCTCATTATTTTTACTGATTAGGCTATTCCAATCTATATGTAAGTTAAAGTCACCTATGATGACAGCTGTGCTCTTATTGCACGCTTCTCTAATTTCCCTCGTGATGCCCTCCCCAACCTCTATGATGCCCTCCCCAACTCTTAATTGCTCTCTTAAATGGCCGAGCAAGTTTATAAGGCGGCTCACCGCCACCTTCTTCAGGGCAATTATAGATGGGCAATAAGTGCTGGTCTTGTCAGTTACACCCACATCCCATTAATTAATTAAAAAATATTTGATAATGTTTTATTAATGGTCATAATCATTTAGAAAGATTTAAAAGATTTGTAAAGTGCTATAATGAAAACAATAAACTCCTGCTGCCGGGAATCCTCCGCGGGCCAGGCGGCTCCCCCTCGCCGCCCGCCCGCTCCCAGGGTAACCGGGACACCCGCTGCTGCTGCCCTCCGGACACTCGCCTCCCGTCGCCTGCCCCCGGCCTCGCTACTGGGAAAGGGGAAACCTCAATGGCGACAACCGGCCCGCGGGGAAAGGCCCCGAGTAAGAGAGAGAGAGAGAGCCGCCATCTTTGTGGGAGCGCCAGGGCCGCCTTTTTTAATGCCGGGCGCTTGCGCGACCATATTTGTGTTGTGCGGGGGCCGGTCGGGGGGTGGGGGGCGGGTCCCGCTGCCTTGCTCATTGAGCGGCGTTCGCCATTTTTATCCCGGGCACGGCTGCCGTCATCTTATTGCGGGAGGCAGTTGCGCTGCTTCAGGCGGCGCGTTAGTGGCGGCCATCTTTGTCTAGGGCACTGGTGCCTTTCCAGAGTGGCCTGACAGATGGCAGCGCCCCTCACAGGGAGCCCAGTGCAGACAGTGGGTGATTGAGCGTGTTAATGTCTGAGATCACCGACCCCGCCGGCGGGCGGCCCGGGGGAGAGTGACTCGATCACAATATCAGGCCTAGGGAGCTCTCAGGCTGCAAAGTCCCTGCTTCTTCTCATCCTTTAATGATTTTTACAATCAGTGTAAAGGGATATATTCCCACATTCTTCAACTGCTCTCTAAACTTAGTCTGAGTCACGGCATAAATCCAAGTGTTTGTGCAGCAGCTCAGCATCTGCAGCATCATTCCCATTTCCCTTACATAAAGAGGTAGATATAGAGACCCAGACCCGGAATACATCCGCCTCCATATAAAATACACAACAAACACAGTCCATAACAGGATGAAATTGCCCGATATAACAAACAGTAAAATGATGGATTTGCTGCGGCTCTCCATCACCGGATCTCTGGGATTCTCCCCACTGCTGGGACCCCGGAGTTTCCTGCAGCCTCTGCTGGACACTAAAATGTGTCTGATGGTGACAGCATTGAGCAGCAGAATCACAACAAATGTTAACACGGGGTGAGAATATAATGAAGGAGCTCGATTGTTCTCCAGACCGGTGAAAACAGAACCTCAATTGTTTTTATTACATAAATTTAAAACAGAAATAGACAGTTTCCTAGTAGTAAAGGGAATTAAGGGTTCCGAGGAGCGGGCAGGAATTTGGACATCAGTCTAGGTTCGTATCGGTCATGGCCCTGTGGGTAGTGGAGCGGGCCCAGGGGCCGTGTAGCCTGATCCTGCTCCTATTTCGTTTCTCCAATTCTGTTAGAATCAGGAGATGGTTCTGTGATAGTAGATTGGCGGTTAGGATCAGATCAGCCATGATCTTATTGAATGGTGGAGCGGGCTCGAGGGGCCAATTGGCCTACTCCTGCTCCTATTTCTTATGTTCTTATGTTCTTATCACAAAACCAGGGATTGTTCAGAAGCGAATACCGATCCGTGAACATAAAATACCAGATGATGTTCTTTAAACTGCTCAGCACAGTCACTGTTCCCAGAACCACAGCCGCCGTTTTCTCAGTGCAATATTTAGATTTCAGCTTCTGGCAACAAATAGCCACAAATCGATCAAAGGTGAAAGTGACGGTGAACCAGACAGAACTGTCTGTGGCTGCATAAAGCAGGACGGCGTGGATATTACACACGGGGATGGACCGCACGAAAGGAAAATGTTCCCAATACACAATCGGAATGTGCCTCAATATCAGACCGAGGATAACGACCAGTAGACCCGCCGCTGCCATGGCCACCAGGTAGCGAATGACACATTTGGAGAGACCGCACTTTCCCCGAGACAGGATCACAATCGTCACTAAGTTAGCTGTGAGGAAGGATAATATACAGGCGAATAATACATCAGACTGGGAGCAAGAACAGCAATTTGATGGAACTCGGGGAGAAATCTGCATCTCAGCGACATTCAATGATACAATCTAATTCTATTACCTGTGGAGCTGAATACATGGTTGATTGTAAGAATAATCGGGAATACTTTGTTGAATCAACAAATGAAACCGAGATAAATACAACAGGAAATTAGCAGATGTCTGATCAATGAGAGTTTAAATAATAGATATGCATTTAGCCCAGCAGACAAAAGCACCGCCCGAGGTACCAGGGACACAAAGCACCAGGACCTCTCAGGAAGCCTTCGTGAGTGGTGATCTTATTGAAACATACAAGATACTGAGGGGGGCTCGACAAGGTAGATGAAGAGAGGATGATTCCGCTCGTGGGGAAATCTAGAACTCGGGGGCATAGTTTCAGAATAAAAGGTCACCTTTTTAGAACTGGAATGAGGATGAATTTCTTCTCTCTGAAGGTCTTAAATCAGTGAAATTATCTGCCCCAGAGAGCCGTGGAGGCTGGGTAATTAAATACCTTTAAAGTGGAGATGGACAGATTTATAAAGATAAAGGAGGGAAGGGTTATGTGGAGCAGGCAGGGAAGTGGCTTTGAGCCCATGATCAGCCATGATCTTATTTTATGGCGGAGCAGGCTCGAAGGGCCATGTGACCTAATCCTGCTCCTATTTCTTATGTTCTTATGTCTCCCGGGATCAGTCAGCATTTGGACAGGTGCAATCCGCTTCTGTGCCCCTGTGTTTGGGAGGGGGAAATCCCGCTTCTATTCCTGGTCCTGGTTAGAATATCCATTCTATTTAGGACTGAAAATGAATGCAACGGCAAAACACAGAAACTGCAACCTTGGCGTGCAATAATTACAGGCAATTTTATTTAAAATGTATGGATGTAATATGCAAATGCTAAGATAATAAATGCAAGTGCACTGCAGTTATAAAGATAACTGGGCTGTTAGGGCTGTTTTGAAGATTGAGCTTTGTAAATTTTTGTTGAAATACACAAATTGTAGCTCATTGAAAGGAAGATTTTCCAAATAACATTGGAAAGAATGAACTCTGAATTAAAATAAATAGTTATCATTGATCGGGTAATGTCCCACTAAATGCATTTATTAGCATCATAATCACGCGACCTATCCCACAGGCAAAGTGCCGCCGATTGTTTTTGTAAAGTATCTGAACACAAAAGGAAGAGATTTATTCTTGTACTTTTTCACCTGTTGGTTTCGAACTTGTGCAGAGAATATTAGTGGAGAAAATATGAAAGGATTTTCTTATCCTCAGTACTTCAGTTACAATCAGCTGGGATTGTTTATCCTGCAGTACAGCAGGAGGCGATAGAGAATCACTCTGGGTCTCACTGAGAGATCCACTGAACTGTGACAGACGGGCATGGGATCCAATTGTAAATTCAAAACCAAGATTGGTAGCAATCGCATTGAAATCTGACTGACTGAAGGTTTTTTGAGAATGTAAATTATCCTTGTAATCCTATTCTAACCATCAGAGGCAGTGCCACTAATGGAGAACTGGATATGGCGGGAAGGAGACACTGACTGGAACTGAATGATTAGCGAATATTTCAGACTTTTAATAACGTTAGCATAGTGGTAATGTTACTTAGCGAGTAATCCAGAGGCCTGGACTAAAGATCAGAGACGTGAGTTCAAACGGCAGCTGGAGAATTTAAATTCAGTTAAATAAATAAATCTGAAATTAAAAGCTGTTGGATTGTTGTAACAACCCATCTGGTTCACTAATGTCCTTTAGGGAAGGAAATCTGCCGTCCCTATCCCGTCTGGCCTGTATGGAACTCCAGACCCACAGCAATGTGTTTGACTCTTAACTGCCCTCTGAAATAGCATTGCAAGTCACTCAGTTGTAACTAACCGCTACGAAACATAATAAGACCTTCACCAGACGGAGTGCAGCGGTTCAAGAATGTGGCTCGCAAAAACCTTCTCAAGGGCAATTAGGAATTTGCAATAAATGCCGGCAGTGCCAGCGACGCCCACATCCGATAAAAAAAGGCTGGGCCGAGGATCATTCCACGGCTATTGGTGTGTTAGCTGATCTCACCCAGTGTGGTACTGAGCCCTACACAAAGCTGGAAGGGCCCACGCTGGAGTTGTTCTAATTTTGTAAAGTACTGTGCACTAAACACAGGACGTGAATGACTCAGTTAGCGGCTCTGACCTGGTGTAGAGCTCAGCCCCACAGAACAAGAAAGACCCAGGATCCATCAAGGCCTGTCCTGTGTTAGCTAATCTCACCCGTAGGGTATTTAGGCCCACACAGAGCTGGATGGGCCCAGGATCATTCCACGGCCGGTGGTGTGTTAGCTGATATCACATTTGAGTTGTGGTCCTGAGGACCGCACAGTCCTTAATGGGCTCAGGATCATTGCACGGCCTGTTGTGTATTAGCTGATATCACCCGGTGTGGTCCTGGGCACTACAGAGAGCCCGAAGAGCCCAGGATCATTCCCGGCCTGTACTGTGTTAGCTGTTCTCACCCGGTGTGGTACTGAGGCCCACACGGTCCTTGATGGGGAGAGGACAATTCCACGGCCTGTGGAGTGCTAGCAGATATCACCCGGCCTGGTACTGAGTCCTAAACTGTCCTTGATGGGCCCAGCATCATTCCACAGCCTGTGGAGTGTTAACTGATATAACCCGGCCTGGTACTGAGTCCTAAACTGTCCTTGATGGGACCAGGATCATTCCCAGACTGTGGTGTGTTAGCTGATATCACCCGGCCTGGTACTGTTTCCTAAACTATCCTTGATGTGCGCAGGACCATTCCACAGCCTGCGGTGTGTTCGCTGCTCTTACCCGTTGTGGTACTGAGCCTTACGCAGAGCTCGATGAGGGAACATTAGCTTAGTGGTAATGTCACTGGGCGAGGAATCTAGAGATCTGAACTGATAGTCCAGAGACTGTGAGTTCAAATCCCACCAGTGCAACTGGGGAATTTAAGTTAGTTAATTAAATAAATCTCGAATAAAAAGCTATTATCAGTAATGGTAACCATTAAACTATCGGATTGTTGTGAAAACCCATCTGGTTCACTAATGTCCTTTAGGGAAGGAAATCTGCTGTCCTTACCCGGTCTGGCCTATGTGTGACTCCAGACCCAAAGCAATGTGCTTGACTTTTAACTGCCCTCTGAAATAGCTTTGCAAGTCACTCAGTTGCAACTAACCGCTACAAAACATAATAAGACCTTCACCAAACGAACAGCAGCGGTTCAAGAAGGCGGCATATCGCCACCTTCTCAAGGGCAAATACGGATAGGCCAATAAAACCGGCCTTGGCAGCGACGCCCACATCCCATAAAAAAACAAATAAAAAAAAAGGCTGGGACAAGAATTATTCCACGGCCTGTGGTGTGTTACCTGATCTCACCCGGCTTGGTACTGAGGCCCACACAGAGCAGGATGGGCACAGGATCAATTCACGGCATTTGGTTTGTTGGCTGCTATGACCTGTTGAGGTAATGAGCCCAACAAAGAGCAGGAAGGGCCCAAGCTCCATTCCCGGGCTGAGGTATGTCAGTTGTTCTCATTCGGTGAGGTACTGAGCCCCACACACAGAGCAGGAAGGGCCCAAGCTCCATTCCCGGGCTGAAGTATGTCAGTTGTTCTCATTAGGTGAGGTACTGAGCCCCACACACAGAGCAGGAAGGCCCCGGCTCCATTTCCAAGCTGAGGTAAGTCAGTTGTTCTCATTAGGTGAGGTACTGAGCCCCACACACAGAGCAGGAAGGCCCCGGCTCCATTCCCGGTCTGAGCTAAGTCAGTCGTTCTCATTAGGGGAGGTACTGAGCCCCACCTACAGAGCAGAAAGGGCCCATGCTCCATTCCCGGGCTGAGGTATGTCAGTTGTTCTCATTAGGTGATGTACTGAGCCCCACACACACAGCAGGAAGGCCCCAGGCACCATTCCCGTGCTGAGGTATGTCAGTTGTTCTCATTAGGTGACGTACTGTGCACCAAACACTGAGCAGAAATGACCCAGTTAGCAGCTCTGACCTGGTGTAGAGCTCAGCCCCACAGCCATCTTCCAACTTTCGATGGAATCTGGAACAGTACCCATGGATTGAAGGGTAGCTAATTTTACCCCACTATTCAAAAAGGGTGGCAGAGAGAAAACGGGAATTATAGGCCAGTAAGCCTGCCATCGGTAGTGGGGGAAATGCTAGAGTCCATTATAAAAGATGTAATAGCTGAGCACTTGGAAAACAGTGACAGGATCGGACAAAGTCCACATGGATTTACAAAAGGCAAATCATGCTTGACTAATCCACTGGAGTTTTTTGAGGATGTAACTGGCAAAAAAGATAAGGGAGAACCAGTGGATGTGGTGTATTTGGACTTCCAAAAGGCTTTTGATAAGGTCCCGCATAAGAGATTATCATGTAAAGTTAAGTCACATGGGATTGGGAGCAAGGTATTGACTTGGATAGAGAACTGGTTGGGAGACAGAAAGCAAAGAGTTGGAATAAACGGATCTTTTTCCGAGTGGCAGGCAGTGACTGGTGGTCTACCGCAGGGATCGGTCCTTGGACCCGAGCTATTCACAATATATATTAATGATCTAGACAAGGGAACTAGATGTCATGGCCCAAAAATTCAACCCTTTCCGGGTGAGTACACAGTCCGTACTCAGCTGTATTGCTTCCCGAAGTGCCGGTTTCCTGCATGCACTGCACATGCACGGGAAACCTGAACTTCCGGTATGGTGAAGGGGGCGGTTCCTAGGTGAACCACGTGTGCACGAGAGGCTGCGCGAACGCAGCAAACTTAGATTTTTTTTCAGGTTTATACGCGAGGGTAAGTATTGAAGATACTATGCTAATGAAAAGGAGGCGGAAGACCCGTTTTGAACAAGGTAAGTGGTTAATTAAGTATAATTTTAATTTTTTTCAACAAGTTTATCTTTTTTAGATACTTTAAAGAAAGGTAAGTTTATTTTTATAACTTTTAAAAGGTATTTTAATATTTTCAAAAGTTTAAATTTTTGTTTAAAGTGGTTAATTTTATTTAACTATAGTTATTTTATAAATGTGATGGTTTTTTTTAAATTTATTTTAAGTTTAGCTGTTATTTTGGGGCCGATTTCAATTCACAGATTTGACAGGTCTTCCTGTCAAATCTATGAATGAAAGATGGTCTGCTGCCATTGGCTCTCCATGGCCCACGTGATCCCAGGGGACGCATCACACTAACTGCGCCCCTGGAACACGCAAGCACTGCGCGCCGGCAGTTGAGAGAGGCCCAGGACCTGAAGTTCCCGTGGGTCCAAAACACAACGGCAGGCACGGTAGGTAAGAGCGCGCGTGATCCTTACCACCGCGGCAAGCCGGTAAGGCGAATTTCTGGTCCAATATCTCATAAGTTTGCAGACAACACAAAACTGGGTGGGCGTGTGTGCTGCGAGGAGGATGCCGAGAAACTCCAGGATGATTTGGACAGTTTGGGTAATTGGGCAGAAGCGTGCCAGATGCAAGATAACGTGGATAAATGCGATATCCACTTTAGTGTCAAAAATGGGAAGGCACATTATAATCTGAATGGCAATAGATTGGGATGAGGGGAAGTGCAACGAGACCTGGGTGTCCCTATGCACCAGTCGCTGAAGGTAGGCATGCAGGTGCAGCAGGCAGTTAAGAAGGCAAATGGTATATTGGCCTTCATAGCGAGAGGGTTTGAGTACAGGAACAATGATGGATTGCTGCAGTTGTACAGGGCCTTGGTGAGACCACACCTTGAGTACTGTGTGCAGTTTTGGTCGCCTTATCTGAGGAAGGATGTTATTGCCATGGAAGGAGTTCAGCGAAGATTCACAAGGCTGATACCTGGGATGGCAGGAATGACGTATGAAGAGAGATTGGTTTCGATTGGGCTTATACTCGCTGGAGTTTAGAAGAATGAGAGGGGATCTCATTGAAACTTATAAAATTCTGAAAAGACAGGACAAATTAGATGTAGGAAGGATCGGTGGTCGGGGTGTCCACTCCAGGGGTCACAGTCTATGCATAAGGAGTAAGACATTGAGGACAGAAATGAGGAGGATTTTTTTCACCCAGAGAGTGGTGAACCTGTGGAATTCTCTGCCACAGAAGGCAGTAGAGGCCAATTCATTAAATAGATTCAAGAAGGAGTTGGATATATTTCTTAAGGCTAAAGGGATCAAGGGATAAGGGGAGAAAGCAGCGACAGGGTACTGAATTTGGTTGATCAGCCATGATCACATTGAATGGCGGAGCAGGCTAGAGGGACCGAATGGCCTACTGCTGCTCATATCTTCTATGATTCTATGATTCTATAACAGGAAAGACCCAGGATCCATCACGGACTGTCCAGTGTTAGCTAACCTCACCCGTAGGGTACTGAGCCCCATACAGCGCAGGAAAAGCCAAGGCTCCATCCCCTGCCCGTGCTGAGTCAGCTGCGCACGCCCGGTGTGGCACTGAACCCCACACAGAGCAGGGTGGGCGCAGGATCATTCCCCGGCCTGTGGTATGTTAGCCTATCTCACCCTATGTAGTACTGAGCCCCACACTGAGCAGGATGTACCCAGGATCATTCCCCGGCCTGTGGTGTGTTAGCTTATCTCACCCTTATCAGTACTGAGCAGACACAGAACAGGGTGGGCCCAGGATCATTCCCCGGCCTGTGGTGTGTTAGCCTATCTCACCCTATGTAGTACTGAGCTCCACACAGAGCAGGGTGGGCCCAGGATCATTCCCCGGCCTGTGGTGTGTTAGCCTATCTCACCCTATGTAGTACTGAGCACACACTGAGCAGGATGGGCAAAGGATCATTCTCCGGCCTGTGTGTGTGTTAGCCTATCTCACCCAATGTAGTACTGAGCACACACAGAGCAGGATGGGCCCAGGATCATTCCCCGGCCTGTGGTGTGTTAGAGTATCTCACCCTATGTAGTACTGAACCCCACACAGAGCTGGATGGGCCCAGGATCATTCCCCGGCCTCTGGTGTGTTAGCCTATCTCACCCGATGTAGTACTGAGCACACACTGAGCACGATGGGCCCAGGATCATTCCCCGGCCTGTAGTGTGTTAGCCTATCTCACCCTATGTACGACTGAGCCCACACTGAGCAGGATGGGCCCAGGATCATTCCCCGGCCTGTAGTGTGTTAGCGTATCTCACCCTATGTAGTACTGAACCCCACACAGAGCTGGATGGGCCCAGGATCATTCCCCGGCCTGTGGTGTGTTAGCCTATCTCACCCTATGTAGTACTGAGCAGACACAGAGCAGGGTGGGCCCAGGATAAATCCCCGGCCTGTGGTATGTTACCCTATCTCACCCTATGGAGTACTGAGCCCCACACAGAGCAGGCTGGGCCCAGGATCATTCCCGGCCTGTGGTGTGTTAGCCTATCTCACCCTATGTAGTACTGAGCCACACACTGAGCTGGATGTACCCAGGATTATTCCACGGCCTGTGGTGTGTGAGCAGATATCACCCGGTTTATTACTGAGAATCCACACAGAGTACGATGGACCCAGGATCAATTACCGGTGTGGTGCGATAGCCGAGCTAACCCGTTGTGGCACTGAGCCCAACACAGAGCAGGCTGTTTATCTGAATGCACGAAGCATTCATAACAAGATATATGAACTATTAGCACATTAGAGATCATTCGGTTTGATCTAACAGCCTTTACAGCGACGTGGTTGCAAGGTGAACCTGTTGGCAAATAAATGTTCCAGGGTACTTGACGTTTTGAAAAGACAGGCAGAAAGTTAAAGGAGGCGGGGTAGCCCTGATAATAAAGGATGACATAAGAATAGTAGAGAGAAAGGATCTCGGCTCTGAAGATCAGGAAGTAGAATCAATATGGGTAGAGATAAATAATAACAAGAAGCAGAAAACACTGGTGGGATTAGATTATAGGCCCCCTAACAGTAGCTCTAACGTTTGACAGAATATTAATCAAGAAATAGTAGTAGATTGTAACGAATGTAATGCAATAATCGTGGGGGGGACATTATTCTTCATATAGACTGAACAAATCAAATTGGCAAAGGTCGTCTGGAGGACGAGTTCATGGAATGAATTCGGGACAGTTTCCTTGAACAATATATCATGGAACCAACCAGGGAACAGGCTATTTTAGATCTTGAATTGTGTCATGAGACAGGGTTAATTAGCAATCTCATAGTGAAGGAACATCTGGGGCACAGTGATCAGAATAAGATAGATATTCACATTAACTTTCATAGTGAATTGCCTAAGTCCGAAACTAGAGTCTTAAACGTAAATAAAGCCAATTACATAGGGGCGAGTTGGCTAAGGTAGATTGGAAAATAGTTTAAAAGGTATGGCGGGAGATAAGCAGTGTCTAGCATTTAAAGAAATATTTCATAATTCTCAACAAAAATACATTCCATTGAAAAACAAAATCTCCACGCGAAAAGTGATCCAACCGTGGCTATCTAAAGAAGTTAAGGATAGCATTAGATTAAAAGAAGAAGCTTACAATGTTGCGAAGAATAATAGTAAGCCTTAGGACTGGGAGAGTTTCAGAAACCAGCAAAGGATGACCAAAAAATTGATAAGAAGGGAAAGATTAGAATGAAAGAAAACTCGTAAGAAATATAAAAACAGGATGTAAGAGCTTCTACAATTTTGTAAAAAGGAAAAGTGTAGCAAAAGTAAACGTTGCTGCCATCTTTGTGCTGGGCGGGGGAGTTGGGGGCGTGGCTGTTCCCGCTGCTTTGCTCATTGAGCGGCGCCGCCATTTTTGTCTGGGGCAGGGTGGTCGACATCTTTGTGCTGGGCGGGAGTTGCGCTGCTTGGGAGCGGCCATCTATCTCTAGGGCACCGGGGCCTTTCCAGAGCGGCGTGACAGACGGCCGCGCTCCTCAAAGGGAGCCCAGCAAAGAAAGTGTATGAGTGAGCGTATTAATGTCCTCAGATCACTGGTGTCTCTCTCAAAATATCAGGCCCAGGGAGCCCTCAGACTGCAAAATCTCCAACACATCATCGTTTAATGAAGTTTACAATCAGATTAAAGGGATATTTTCCCACATTCTTCAACTGCTCTCTGAACTTGGTCTGGGTGACGGCATAAATCCCAGTGTTTGTGCAGCAGCTCAGCAGCTGCAGCATTATTCCCATTTCCCTTACATAAAGAGGTAGATATACAGACTGAGACCAGTATTGTATTCGCCACCATATAAAATACACCATAAACACAGTCCATAACAGGATGAAATTGCCCGAGATAACAAGCAGTAAAATGATGGATTTCCTGCGGCTCTCCATCTCTGGATCTCTGGGTCTCTCCCCACTGCTGGGACCCCGGAGTCTCCTGCGGGCTCTGCTGGACACTAAAATGTGTCTGACGGTGACCGCATTGAGCAGAAGAATCACAACAAATGGGATCCCCGGGGTGAGAATATAATGAAGGAGCTCGATTACTCCCCAGACCCGTGAATACTGAACAGCCTCTGATACCCCACAGAACCAGGGACTGGTAGCAAGCGCATACCGATCTTTGAACATAAAATACCAGGTGATGTTCTTTGAACCGCTCAGCACAGTCACTGTTCCCAGAACCACAGCCGCAGTTTTTTCGGTGCAATATTTAGCTTTCAGCTTTTGGCAACAAATAGCCACAAATCGATCGAAGGTGAAAGTGACGGTGAACCAGACAGAACAGTCTGTGGCTGCATAAAGCAGGACGGCGTGGAAATTACACACGGGGATGGCCAACACAAAATCGAACTGTTCAAAATAAACAATCGGAATGTGCCTAAATATCAGGTCGAGCATAACTACCAGTAGATCCGCCGCTGCCATGGCCACCAGGTAGCGAGTGACACATTTGGTGAGACCGCACTTTCCCTGAGACAGGATCACAATCGTCACTATGTTAACTGTGAGGAAGACAATTAAGCAGGGAAATTATACATCAGGCTGGGAGCAAGAGCAGCAGTTTCATAGAATTCTGGGAGAAATCGGCAAATCATTAGCGACATTCAATGATATATTCTAATTATATTACCTGCGGTGCTGAATACAGGATTTATTGTAAGAATAATCCATAATAAATTGTGGAATTAATAAATTTAATGGGAATAAATAAACAGAAATGTAATAGCTGTTTGATCAATGAGAGATTAAATGATAGATCTACCTTCAGCCCAGCAGACAAAAGCACCGCCCGAGGTACCAGGGACACAAAGGACCAGAACCTCTCAGGAAGCCTTCATGTCCCGGCATCAGTCAGTATTTGGAGCGGGGCAATCCTCTTCAGTGCCCCTTAGGGAGGGGGAAATCCCGCTTGGATTCCTGCTCCTGGTTAGAATATCCATTATATTTAGGACTGAAAATAAATGTAACTGCAAAATACAGAAACTGCAACCTTGGCGTGCAATAATTTCAGGCAATTGTATTTAAAATGTACTGATGTAATATTAAAATGCTAAGATAATAAATACAAGTGCACTGCAGTTATAAAGATAACTGGGCTGTTAGGGGTGTTTTGAAGATTGAGCTTTGTACATTTTTGTTGAAATACACAAATTGTAGCTCATTGAAAGGAAGATTTTCCAAATAACATTGAAAGAATGAACTCTGAATTAAAATAAATAGTTATCATTGACCAGGTAATATCCCACTAAATGCATTTAGTAGCATCATAATCACGCGAATTATCCCACAGGCAAAGTGCTGCCGATTGATTTTGTAAAGTATTTGAACTCAAATGGAAGTGGTTTATCCTTGTAGTTTTCACCTGTTGATTTACAACTTGTGCAGAGAATATTAGTGGAGAAAATATTAAAGGATTTTCTTATCCTCAGTACTTCAGTTACAATCAGCTGGAATTATCTATCCTGAAGTACAGCAGGAGGCGATAGAGAATCACTCTGGGTCTCACTGAGAGATCCATTGAACTGTGACAGACGGGCATGGGATCCAATTGTAAATTCAAAACAAAGATTGGAAATAAACGCTTTGAAATATTGCTGAATGAACATTTTTTGAGAATGTAAATTATCCTTGTAATCCTATTCTAACCATCTGAAGCAGTGCCACTAATGCAGAGCTGGAGATGGTGGGAAAGGAGACACTGACTAGAACTGAATGATTCGCGGATATTTCAGACATTTAAAGCTGTGGACGTGATCTGCCAGGATTTGTTCCTGTGACTCTCTGTCAGTAACCACACCGAGCATTAGGTGACAACAAAAGTGAAATACTGCAGATTCTGGAAATCTGAAATAAAAACAGAAAATTTTGGAAATACTCAGCAGGTAAGGCAGCATCTGTGGAGAGAGAAACAGAGTTAACGTTTCAGGTCGATGACATTTCGCCATTAGGTGAAAAGTCTCCTCAAACAAGACAACATTCTTCTGATCTGTTAGAACTGTTCAGTGTAGATAGCAGAACGGAATTCGTTAAATAAATAGTCTCCTCCAATATCTTTTCTTGAGTTGAATATAGAACATTTGAGTCTTGGTAAAACTATTTCACCTTCAGAATCAATAGCCGACAGCAGCGCGGATGAGATTCGGAATGACAAGGAAAGAAATACAGTTAAACATGATTTATAGAATTCATAGCTGAATACAGAGACTTACCAGGGACACCAACAGCAGCGAGAATGTTTTGGTATTTTTAAACAACAGCCTATGCATTAACAAAGATTCAACAAATTGAAACACAGAATACCATTAATGACTGAGTAACCCACGGTAAATAGTCAGAATAATAAGAACATAAGAACATAAGAAATAGGAGCAGGAGTAGGCCAATCGGCCCCTCGAGCCTGCTCCGCCATTCAATAAGATCATGGCTGATCTGATCCTAACCGCCAATCTACTATCTATCACAGAACCATCTCCTGCATCTAACAGAATTGCACACACGAAATAGGAGCAGAATCAGGCTACACGGTCCCTGGGCCCGCTCCACTACCCACAGGGCCATGACCGGATCCGAACCTAGACTCATGTCCAAATTCCTGCCCGCTCCCCGTAACCCTTAATGCGCTTTACTTCTAGGAAACTGTCTATTTCTGTTTTAAATTTATTTAATGATGTAGCTTCTACAGCTTTTTGTGGCAGCATATTCCATGGACCTACCACCCTCTGAGTGAAGTAGTTCCTCCTCATCTCAGTTTTGAAAGAGCAGCCCCTTATTCTAAGACTATGTCCCCTAGTTCTAGTCTCACCCGTCATCGGGAACATCCTCCCCGCATCCACCCGATCCAACCCCTTCACAATCTTATATGTTTCAATAAGATCGCTCTCATTCTTCTGAACTCCAATGAGTAGAGTCCCAATCTACCCAACCTCTCCTCATATGACCACCCCCTCATCCCCGGGATTAACCGAGTGAACCTTTTTTGCACTGCCTCGAGAGCAAGGATGTCTTTCCTTAAGTAAGGACACCAAAACTGTATGCAGTATTCCAGGTGCGGTCTCACCAATACCTTGTACAACTGAAGCAATACCTCCCTATTTTTATATTCTATGCCCCTAGCAATGAAAGCCAACATTCCATTTGCCTTCTTAATCACTTGCTGCACCTGCATACTAACCTTTTGAGTTTCGTGCACCAGGACCCCCAGATCCCTTTGCACTTCAGTACTCTCCAGTTTCTTGCCATTAAGATAATAAATTGCTCTAGGATTTTTCCTGCCAAAGTGCATCACCTCACACTTTCCAGTGTTGTATTCCATCTGCCAAATCTCTGCCCACTTACTTAGCCTGTCTATGTCCCCTTGCAGGTTTTTTATGTCCTCCTCACTCACTACTTTCCCTCCCATCTTTGTATCATCTGCAAATTTTGATATGTTACACTTGGTCCCTTCCTCCAAATCGTTAATATAGATTGTAAACAGTTGGGGACCCAGCACTGACCCCTGTGGAACACCACTGGTTACTGATTGCCAGTCTGAGAATGAACCATTTATCCCAACTCTTTGCTTTCTGTTAGATAGCCAATCCTCTATCCATGCCAGAATATTACCCCCAATCCCGTGATTTTTTACCTTAAGCAATAATCTTTTGTGTGGCACCTTGTCAAATGCCTTTTGGAAGTCTAAATACACTACGTCCACTGGTTCCCCTTTATCCACTCTATATGTTACTTCCTCAAAGAACTCCAGCAAATTTGTCAAACATGACTTCCCCTTCGTAAAACCATGCTGACTTTGTCCTATTAAATTATGATTATCCAAATGTCCTGTTACTGTTTCCTTAATAATGGACTCCAAAATTTTACCTACCACAGATGTTAGGCTAACCGGTCTATAGTTACCAGCCTTCTGTCTACTGCCCTTTTTAAATAAGGGTGTTACATTAGCAGTTTTCCAGTCTGCCGGGACCTTAGCGGAATCCAGGGAGTTTTGAAAAATTATTACCAATAATATTACAGTGTAACATGGTTTATAAAATTAATAACTGGACAAAAATACTTACTAGGAACACCAACAGCAGCGAGGAGCGGATAGTAAATCTCTTGTATTGCCCAACATATTTTTATTATCCGAAGCTCCTCAAACAATGTCATATAGATGCTCGAATCCAAACCTTCCATTCTGTGACTAGCTGGTGGTATTTGTGCTGGAGGCAGCGC
This sequence comes from Squalus acanthias, assembly GCA_030390025.1. Taxonomy (NCBI): domain Eukaryota; kingdom Metazoa; phylum Chordata; class Chondrichthyes; order Squaliformes; family Squalidae; genus Squalus; species Squalus acanthias. The sequence goes on from JASTWF010000079.1 coordinate 710,524, forward strand.
GCTGACTGTGTGAGGTCACAGTGAAGGGAGCTCCTTATTTAGAGCAGATGGAAATCCCCGAGTGACATCATTAGGCCTCACTGTAACTGACATTAATTACAGTCATTGAACAAACAGACTAATTGAACCATTGTCACCACAACAGTTCAGTGCAACACAATCTGAAGCACCTGAGTTTAATCTGCTCTGAAAATAATTTTATACTCATAGATTTCATTCCATTCGGGCTCAGTTTGAGTATACAGTGAGTAACTGAGCCACACGGAGCAGGAGAGGCCTAGGCTCCATCCCCGGTCAGGGCTGAGTTAATCTGATCACACCCGGTGTGGTACTGAGCCCCACTCACACACACAGAGCAGGAGAGGCCCAGGCTTCATCCCTGGGCTGTGCTGTGTTAGCCTGATCTCACACCTGGCGTGTTACTTAGCCTCACACACACACAGAGCAGGAAAGGCCCAGGCGTCATCCCTTTGCAGTGCTGAATTAACCTGATCTCACACCAGGTGTGTTACTGAGCCTCACACACACACAGAGCAGGAGAGGCCCAGGCTCCAGCCCCGGCCTGTGCTGAATTAGCATTATGTCACACCCGATGTGTTCCTGAGTCACCCACGCACAAAGAGCCGGAATTTCCAAAGCGAGATTTTGACAGCGAAATCTTCTAGAACTTTTATCCTGCTGTTAGAAACTAGGGGTGCCTAAAAAATATTTATGGTTATGCAAATGAAACTGTGACGTGAATAATACTGTGTTTAACTGATTGAATGTTTTTGCTCGAGACAAGTAAGGGGTTAATGTATAAGTTGTGTCTTACTGGAACTGCGTAAGTTTCGGTTTCTGAGGAAAATTGTATTAGAATTTGAGACAGTGTCTTTAGTTAGTTAGATTAGAGGAAGCATAACATCCCACATAGGGGCCCACAGCATGACAATGCCTCCCAGGCTTGGCTGTCTGTTGTTTACAAGTTAGGATTTTGAAAAAACACCCCGACTCTCACTCCACCCCTCCCACCGCACCCACTCTCCACTGCTCCTCACCCATACCTTACACTCGGCGCCCCCACACAATGCACCGATAAACCCAACCCGCGGCAGCCCAGCCCCCAACCCACCGCACGCCACCCTACCCCTGACACTCCCTGATCTTCCGGTTTTCTCCACTTATTTCTTTCTATTTTGCTCCGCATTCTCATTATTCAGCTTCAGCGGGAGTCTCTTTCACTGAGGGTGGTATTTCAGCATGTCTCGTACCTGGGAACAGACGACAATCAGCCAGTGAGGAGTCAGGTACACTACAGAGAGATCACAGTTACACCACACCATAGCAGGGAGTCTAAGGAACCATTTCCCAGCCCCTAACACAAAGGGAATCGCCTCCCATTAACACGGTTTTGGTCTCCTTACCGAATGAAAGACATACTTGCCTTACAGGGCGTGCAACGAAGGTTCACTAGATTGGTTCCTGGGATCGGGGGATTGTTTTATGAGGATATATTGAGTAGAGTAGGCTTATATTCTCTAGAGGTTAGAAGAATGAGAGGCGATCTTATTGAAACATACAAAATTCTTATAGGTCTTGACAGGGTATATGCAGGGAGGAAGTTTCCCCTGTCTGGGCGGTCTAGAACCAGGTGTCACAGTCTCAGGATAAGGGGTCGACCATTTAGGACAGAGATGAGGAGAAATGTCTTCACTCGGAGGGTGGTGAATCTTTGGAATTCTCTACCCCAGTGGGCTGTGGAGGCTCAGCCGTTCAGTATATTCAAGACAGATATCGATCGATTATTGAATATTAAGGTAATCAAGGGATATGGGGATAGTGCAGGAAAGTGTAGATGAGGTTGAAGATCAGCCATGATCTTATTGAATGGCGGAGCAGGCTCGAGGGGCCAAATGGCCTACTCCTGCTCCGATTTCTTATGTTCTTATGTTCTTATGAACAAGGTAGACTGGTGTGAAAAACAATTTACAAAGCGATTGAAATGTTCGCCATCATCTCAAGCGGACTGGAATACACAGAGTTGGTCGTTATATTTCAGTTGTATGGGTCTCTGGTTACTCCCCATCTGGAGTATTGCGTTCAATTCTGGGCACCTCACCTCACCAAGGATATATTGGTCTCGGAGCGGGTGCAGCGTAGTTTTTGCAGAATGATACCACAGCTTAAGGTTTTAAATGATGAGGACAGATTACACGGACTAGGCTTGTATTCCCTCGAGTATAGAAGGGGTATACAGGGTGATCTCATGGAGGTTTTTATGGTAATTAAAGGAGTTGATAGGTTAGATAGATAAACTATCTCCTCTGGTGAGGGAGTCCAGAACAAGGGGAGATAAATTAAAAATTTGGAGCTCGGCCATTCAGGGGTGATGCCAGGAAACACTTCTTCACACAAAGGGTAGTGGAAGTTTGCAACCCTCTCCCCAAAAAAGCTGTTGAGGCGGGGGCTCGATTGAAAATTTCTAAACTTAGAATGATTGATTTATGTTCGGCAGGTTATTAAGGGTTGTGGAACTAAGGATGAAGTTAAGATACAGATCAGCCACGATCTAATTGAATGGTGGAACGGGCTGTCGGGGCTGAATGGCCGACTCCTGCTTCTGAAAATGTAGACAACTACTTAACAGCATTGGTCGAAGGCAAAGAATCCCATCACAGCCCATCACCCGCACACCCTGTTCTCTGGGTCGTAACCACATGAAGACCTCTTCTTGTATTCTAGCACATCAGGTCATTGCAACCTCAGTGAAGCCCCTGGGTTTTGCCAATCACTGTCTCATCAAGGTGACGTCCCTTTAACTGGACGGGTCAAACCAGGAGATCACAGTGCAAGCCTCACCCTCACACTGCGCATCACAGTCAGATCAGACATCACAATCGGTTTGTAAACTAGGCAGTTTGAGGCCGGAGGCTGCACAGCCAGTTTAAGTGAAGGAAAGGGAGCGGAACTGACTGTCCCTAACTTGCTGATCTATCTCGGAGTGAATGTGATCACGTAGAAGAACGGAACAAGTTTACTTTGTGAAGGGAGCGTGAACTATGGAAATATCGCTCGCCAGCTGACACTCAGAAGGCTGTTGCTGCAGAATTTATGCTTATACCTGTAGTTCCAGTGACATCATTCCCTGTGGAGGATCAGAGTGATTAACTTTAAATCCGCTGTCGTAACCGTGCAGATATAAAGGCTCAAATCCTGGAAACTGAAATGACGGAAGTCAGAGCATGTGTGGGCTGGGGGTGGGGCGAGAGTGGGAGGGGCTGGGTGGGGGAGAGTGGGAGTGGCTGTGTTGGGGTTAAAGTGGGAGGGGCTGGGTTGGGGTTAGAGTGGGAGGGACTGGATGGTGGGACAGTGGGTTCCGACCCCAGTGAATTAAAGGAATGGGATCGGATCTCAGTGAATTAAAGCAGTGGTAATGAATACCAGAGTATTAAAAGAATGGGATCGGATTCCAGTGAATTCAAGGACTGTGGTAGGATCCCACTGAATTAAAGGAATGGGATCAGGTCCCAGATAATTAAAGGAATGTGGTCGGATCCCACTGGATTAAAGGAATGGAATCAGGTCCCAGATAATTAAAGGAATGTGGTCGGATCGCACTGGATTAAAGGAATGGGGATTCGTGCCAGAGGATTGAAGGAATGGAATAATATCCCAGCGATTTGTGGAATGGTATGAATAGTGAATAAAATGAATGTGGCCAGATCCCAGCGAATTAAAGGAATGTGATAGGATTGCAGTGAATAAAAGGAATGGGATCGGATCCCAGTGAATTAAAGGAATTGGATCGGATCTCAGTGAATTAAAGGAATTGGATCGGATCTCAGTGAATTAAAGGAATTGGATCGGATCTCAGTGAATTAAAGGAATTGGATCGGATCTCAGTGAATTAAAGGAATTGGATCGGATCTCAGTGAATTAAAGGAATTGGATCGGATCTCAGTGAATTAACGGAATTGGATCGGATCTCAGTGAATTAAAGGAATTGGATCGGATCCCAGTGAATTAAAGGAATTGGATCGGATCTCAGTGAATTAAAGGAATTGGATCGGATCCCAGTGAATTAAAGGAATTGGATCGGATCTCAGTAAATTAAAGGAATTGGATCGAATCACAGCGAATATAACGAAAAGGATCGAATACCAGGGATTCAAGGAATGGGGTCGGAACCCAGTGAATTAAAGGAATGGGAGAATATCTCAGTGAATTAAAGGAATGCTGGGATCACAGAAAATTAAAGGGAAGTGGTCACAGCCCAGTGATATAAAGGAATGGGATCGGATCCCAATGAATTAAAGGTAGGTGATCAGATCCCATGCTATTGAAGGAATGGGATCGGATCCCAGTAAATTAAAGCATTAGGATCGTATCCCAGAGAATGAAAGGATTGTGTTCGGATCGAGAGGATGAAAGGAATGGGGTTGGGTCCCACAGGATTAAAGGAATGTGGTTGTGTCCCAGAGGATTAAAGGTATTGGATCATGTCCGACAGAATTAAAGAAATGTGATTGGATCCCAGTGGATTAAAGGAATGGTATCGTATCCCAGTGAATTAAAGGAATGGAATCAGATCCCAAAGAATTCAAGGAATGCGGTCGGATCCCAGTGAATTAAAGGAACAGAATAAAATCCCATTGAATTAAAGAAATGGGATCGCATCCCAGTGGATTAAAGGAATGGGGTCGGATCCCAGTGGTGTAAACGAATGGGATCGGATCCCAGTGGATTTAAGGAATGCGGTTCGATTCCAGTGAATTAAAGGAATGTGATCGGATTCCAATGGTTTTATGGAATGGGGTTGGAATTCAGTGAATTAAAGGAATGTGATCTGATCCCAGTGAATTAAACTAGTCTTAAACTTAAATAAAGCAAATTACATAGTTATGAGAGGCGAGTTGGCTAAGGTAAATTGGAAGAATTGATTTAAAGGTATGGTGATAGATAATCAGTGGCTAGCATTTAAAGAAATATTTCATAATTCTCAATAAAAATACATTCCGTTGAGAAACAAAAACTCCACGGGAAAATGATCCAATCGTGGCTAGCTAAAAAAGTTAAGGATAGCATTAGATTGAAAGAAGAAGCTTATAATGTTGCAAAGAATAATAGCAAACCTGAGGATTGGGAGAGTATCAGAAGCCAGCAAAGTTTGAACAAAACATTGATAAAAAGGGAAAAAATAGAATATGGGAGAAAAATGGCAAGAAATATAAAAGCAGATTGTAAGAGTTTCTACAAGTATGTAAAAAGGAAAAGAGTAGCAAATGCAAACGTTGTTCCCTTAGAGGCTGAGGCAGGAAAAACTATTATGGGGAATAAGGAAATGGCAGGAATGCGACACAAATATTTTGTATCTTTCTTTACAGTGGAAGACACAAAAAGCATACAAGAAATGGTGGGGAAACATGCGTCTAATGAGGTTGAGGAACTTAAAATAATTAATATAAATAGAGGAAAAATGACTAGAGAAATTAATGGGACTAAAAGCCTACAAATCCCCTGAACATGACGGCCAACATCCTAGGGTTCTAAAAGAGGTGGCTGAAGAGATAGTGGATGCCTTTGTTTTCATCTTCGAAAATTCCCTAGATTCTGGAGAGGTCCCTGCGGAATGGAAAGATCGCAAAAGTAACACTGCTATTCAAGAAAGGAGGGAGAGAATAAACAGGTAAGTACAGGCCATGTTAGCCTGACTTCAGTCGTCGGGAAAATGCTGCACTCCATTGTTAAGGAAGTGGTATCAAGTCACTTAGAAAATCATATCATGAATAGCAGAGTCTTCTTGGTTTTATGAAAGGGAAATCGTGTTTGACATATTTGTAAGAGTTTTTTGAGGATGTAACTAGCAGGGTAGATAAAGGGCCTTCAGTGGGTGTAGTGCATTTGGATTTCCAAAAGGCATTCGATAAGGTGCCACATAAAAGGTTATTACACAAAAATAGGGCTCATGGGTTTGCGGGTAATATAGTAGCATGGATAGAGGATTAGTTAACCGACAGAAAACAGAGAGTAGGGATAAACGGATCTTTTTCAGGTTGGCAGGCTGTAACTAGTGGGTTGCCGCAAGGATCAGTGTTGGGGACTCAGATATTTACAATCTATATTGATGACTTAGAGGAAGGGACCGAGTGTAATGTATCCAAGCTTACTGATGATACAAAGCTAGGTGGGACAGTAAGCTGTGAGTAGAACACGAAGAGTCTCCAAAGGGATATAGATAGATTAAGTGCGTGGGCAGTAAGGTGAGAAATGGAGTATAATGTACACTCTGATATACCCCACACCCCTCACTGTAAACCTTTGATATACACCACACCTCTCACTCTCACTCTCTGATATACCCCAAACCCCTCACTGTAACACATCGATGCATGCCACACTCTGGACTGTTACTCCCCGCACCACTCACTGTAATACTGATAAAATCCACACCCCTTACTGTAACACGCTCTGATATTCTCCACAGCCCTCACTGTAATCCTCTCTTAAATATCCCAAACCTCTCACTGTAACACAGCGATATAACACACAGCCTTCACTGAAACCCTTTGATATACCCCACACCTGTCACTCTAACTCTCTCATATACCCAATACACCTCACATTAACACTCTGAAAAACGCCACATCCCCTCACTGTAACACTCTGATAAACCCCACGTGCCACGCTGTAATACTCTGATATATCCCACACCCCTCACTCTAACATTTATATAGCCCCCACCCCACACCGTTATACTCTGATATACCCCACATCCCACACTGTAATTCTCTGATACACCCCACACCCTACAATGTAACACTCTGATATACCCCACAGGCCTCACTGTAATCCTCTCTTACATAGCCCTAACCTCTCACTGTAACACACCGTTATACCCAACACCCCTCATGTAACGCACTGATATCCCCCCAGACCTCCCGGTAACACTCTGATATAGCCCACTCACCCATAGTAACTCTCAGATATACGCCACACCCCTGGCTCCAAGCTTCTAATATACCCCACACCTCTCATTCGAACACTATTATATACTCCACAACTCTCAGTTTAACATTCTGCTATATCCCACTGTAACACTCTGATAAACCCACCTCCCTCGCTGTAAAACTCTGATATACCCCACACCCCTCACTCTAACACGGATATAACCACCTCCCTCACTATAAACCTCTGATATAGCCCACACTTCTCAAATTAACTCTCTGATATACCCCACACCACTCATAGCAACACTCAGATGTAATCTACACCTCTCACTCTAACACTGATATATACCACATCCCTAACTGTAAACCCTTGATGTACACCACACCCCTACTCCAACTCTCTGATAAACACGACACCCCTCACTCGAACACTGATATACATCACAACCCTCACTGTAAAGCTTTGATAAACACCACACGCTTCACTCTAACTCTCTGATATACCCGACATACCTCACTCTAACACTGATATACACCACACCCCTCACTGTAACACTGATATACCCCACACCCCTCACTGCAACACGGATATACCCCACACCTCTCACTAACACTGATATACCACACAACCCTCACTCTAATACGGATATACACCACTGCCCTCACCGTTAAACTCTGACATACCACACATCCCTCACTGTAATACTCTGTTATGCCCCACACCCCACAATGTAACTCTCTGTTATACCCTACAGACCTCATTGTAATCCTCTGTTACATGTCCCAAACCTCTCACTATAACACATCGCTATAGCCAACACTCTTCACTTTAACACTCTGATATCCCCTCAGACCTCACTGTAACACACTGATATTGCACATACAGCCCACTGTAACACTCAGATATACGCCACACCCTTCAATTAAAACCTTTGATATACCCCACACCTCTCACTCTAACTCTTTTATATACTCCACAACCCTCACTATAACACTCTGATATATCCTACTATAACATTCTGATATACCCCACCACCCTCGCTGTAATACTCTGATATACTCCAAACCCCTCACTCTAACACTGATTTACCCACAGAAGCTTTTAAAAGCTCTTTAGAATAATTTGTCCATGACTACACAAACCACTCTGGCTCCAGGTATATGTGTATCAGTAAAACAGGTTTATTGAGCATTAAACATCCAGTACAAAGAAGTAATACTTAACAAGAAGATAGTCGCAGTTTGTTCATTGAACCCCGGCGTTCCTTCCGAGTGACTGTGGCGCGGTCTCTTCATTCTATAGCTGAGTTCTGTTGACTGAAGCTTCTCATACTCTGGTTTCGCGCTGCTTTCGGTGTTCAATAGCTGTTCCTTTATAACTTTTTCTCCCTTCAAAATACAGAGCAACTTACAGCTGCTTGGGATATCTCACCATTCTGACCTTTACAAGTACGGTCTATGCATCCCTCCCCTTTTCTTGTCAATCAACTTATGACCTCGTTAGTTCCGCTAAGCCTATTTCTGTGCATAACAAAATACCCTTATCTAAGAACTTCACTTTACAGAACATCCTTGAGTTGTTTTCTAAACAGTTTGCCCATTCTGCTTTTTCTAAAATGGAGGCTCCAGCTCTGATCACTTCTCCATATCATTACCGAATTCCATGTCCCTGACAGTCTCCGTATTTATTCAGCACTACATTCCATTACTTCAGTAATTTAAAACAGAGATTATTAGTCAGGTTGGCATAATTTTCCATCCTGCCTTGGACTCAGCCATACGCCATTTATACAGGCTTTTTACGTTTTTAACGTGCAATGTCACATAATATAGTTATATAAAAATGTTTGTAGAATTTTAACAATGTTCACTTAATCCTACTGGTACACTCTATCCGACACCACTTCCCTCACTGTAAAGCTCTGATACAGCCCATACCTCTCATTCTAAAACTGATATACACCACAACCGTACTGTAAACCTTTGATATATACCACACCCCTCACCCTAACTCTCTGATACAGACGACAGCCCTCACTCTGACACTGCTATACACTACACACCTCACTGTAAACGTTCGATAATAAGCCCACACTACTCAATCTAACTCTCCGATATACCCCACAACCATCACTGTAACACTGATAAACCCCACACCCCTCACTCTAACAATGATATACACCACAGTCCTCACTGTAACATTCTCTGTTATACCCCACAGCCCTCATTCTAACACTCTGATATACCCCACACCCCTCACTGTAAAAAACAGGTTTACCCCACACCACTCACAGTAACACTCTGATATACTCCACAACCCTCACTTTAACACTGATATACTCCACACCCCTCACACTAATACTCTGATATAACCCACATCCCTCACTCTTACTCTCTGATAAACCCGATATCCCTCACTCTAACACTGATATACCCCACACCCCTCACTCTAACACTCTGATATAACCCACACCTCTCTCACTAACTCTCTGAAATAAACCACACCCCTTACTCTAACACTCTGATATAACCCACACCTCTCTCTCTAACTCTCTGATAAACTCCACAACCCTCAATGAAACACTCTCATATAACCCACACCCCTCACTGTAACACACTGGTATACCACACACACCTCATCTTAACACACTGAATAAATGCCACACTCTGGACTGTTACTACCCTAACCACTCACTGCAATACTGATATAATCCACACCCCGCATTGTAGCACACTCTGTTATTCTGCACAACCCTCACTGTAACGCTGATATACCCCACACCACTCACTGTAACACTTTGATTTACCCCACACCCCTTACTGTAACACTGATATACCCCCACACCCCTCGCAGTAGCACTCTGATATAAACCACAACCCTCGCTTTCCCACTCCCCTCAATGTAACAATCTGATATTCCCCACACCCCTCAATGTAACCCGCTGATATACCCCACACCTCTCACTCTATCTCTCATATATACCCCGCACCCCTCACTGTAACACTCTGATACAGCCCACACCCCTCACTGTAACACTCTGATATACCCGCCCCCCTCACTGTAACACTCTGATACTTGCCACACTCTGGACTGTTACTCCGCACACCACTCACTGGAATACAGATATATCTCGCACCACTGCCAGTTTAATCCCATGGGCTTCAATTTTGGTAATATGTGGTACTTTATCGAGCTCCTTTCGAAAGGAAAGCGAAATTGTGAAAGTGTGAGTCTTATCAATCATAAAACCATTTAGCGGAGCATGACGCCCCGCTCTGATCACAGGCCTCGACTGCTTTCAATCAATGAATCACAAATCATTTATTTCATTCCTATTTTGTTATTTATATTTATTTGTTCTCAGGATATGGGTGACGCTGTCAAGTCCGATATTACTTACCGATCCCAAGCTACCCATGAGAAAATTGTGAGTCTTTATCTTGAACGCTGAAGTCCGTTTGGGGAAAGTGCTCCCACAATAATGTTCCGGAATGAATTTCAGGCTTTTGACCCGGTGGCGATGAAGGAACAGCGATATATTTGAAGGGTACGGTAGCGTAGTGTTTACTTTGCTGGACTAGGAATGCAAATAGCTGTGTGAATGATCCTGAGTTCAAATCCCACCAGCTGCAGAATTTAAATTCAATTAATTAAATAAATCTTGAATAAAAAGCTCGTGTCAGTAATGGTGACCATTAAACTACCGGATTGTCATAAAACCCAATTGGTTCACTAATATCCTGTCGCGAAGGACATTTACCGTCCTTACCCATTCTTGCCGAAATGTGACTCCAGATCCACAACAATGTGGTTGACTCTTAACTGCTCTCTTAAATGGCCTAGCAAGCCGTTCAGTTATATAAGCCGGCGTACAGCCACCTTCTTCAGGGCAATGAGGGATGGGAATTAAGTGCTGGCATTGCCAGTGACACCCACAATCAATGAATGATTCATAAATTGTTATATTGTTTTATCAATGGTCATATTAATGTTGTAAAGGGTTATAATGTTTTATTAATGGTCGGAATGATTTATAAAGGGTTATAATGTTTTATTAATGGTCATAATGATTTACAAAGGTTTATAAAAATTTGTAAAGTGTTATAATGATTTATAAAGTCCTGGTGCCGGGCCTGCTCCTCCCCGGGACGGGCGGTTCCCGCACGCCGACCGCCCACTCCCGGGGTAAACGGGCCTCCCGCTTGTAACGCCCTCCAGACGGTCTCCACCCGCCGCCACCCCCGACCTCGCTTCTCGGAAAAGGGGAACCTCAATGGCGGCAAATGGCCGGTGGGAAAATGCCGAGAGAGAGAGAGGGAGTATCTCCATTTTGGTGCGTGGCGCCAGAGCCGCCATCTTTGTGCTGGGCGGAGGGGAGGGACTGGCTGAGGTCCCGCTGTTAGCTCATTGAGCGCCGCCGCCATCTTTGTGAGGGGCGCCAGTGTCGCCATCTTTGTGCTGGTATCGGGTGCGTGGCGGTTCCCGCTGCTTCGCTCGTTGAGCGGCGCCGCCATCTTTTTCTAGGGCATGGCGGCAGACATCTTTGTGCGGACGGGAGTTGCGCTGCTTCAGGCGGGGCTTAGGGGCGGCCATCTTTGTCTAGGGCACCGGGGCCTTTCCAGAGGGGCCTGACAGATTGCCAAGCCTCTCACAGGGAACCCAGTGTAGACAGTGTATGAGAGAGTGAGTTAAATTCCCAGATCACTGGCAACACCGGCGGGCGGACCGGCCCGAGGGAGAGCGGCTCGCTCAAAATAACAGGCCCGGGGATCTCTCAGGCTGCAAAGTCACCGGTTCTTCTCATCCTTAAATGAGTTTTAAAATCAGATTAAAGGGATATTTCCTCACCTTATTCAACTGATCTCTGAACCTAGTCTGGGTCACGGCTTAAATCCCAGTGTTTGTGCAGCAGCTCAGCAGCTGCAGCATTATTCCCATTACCCTTACATAAACAGGTAGAAGAAGAGACCCAGACCCGGGATACATCCGCCAACATATAAAGTACATCATAAACACTGCCCATAACAGGATGAAATTGCCAGAAATAACAAGCAGTAAAATGATGGATTTCCTGCGGCTCTCCATCTCTGGGTCTCTGGGATTCTCCCCTCTGCTGGGACCCCAGAGTCTCCTGCTGGACACTAAAATGTGTCTGACGGTGACAGCATTGAGCAGCAGAATCACAACAAATGGGACACACGGGATGAGAATATAATGAAGGAGCTCGATTGGTCCCCAGACCGGTGACAACATTGTTACATCACAAAACCAGGGATTGTTCCCAAGCCTATACCGACCTGTGAACATAACTGTTCCTCATAAAGAATCGGAATCTGCCGCAATATCTGGTTGAGGATAACAACCAGTAGATCCGCCGCAGTCATGGCCACCAGGTAGCGAGTGACACATTTGGAGAGACCGCACTTTCCCCGAGACAGGATCACAATCGTCTCTATGTTAACTGTGAGCAAGGCAAATAGACAGGGAAATTATACATCAGGCTGGGAGCAAAAGCAGCTGTTTAATAGAATTCGGGGTGAAATCTGCAAATCATTAGCGACATTCAATGTTATAATCGAATTCTAGTACCTGCGGAGCTGAATACAGGGTTTATTGTAAGAATAATCCATAATACGTTGTGGAAATAATAAATGAAATGGGAATAAATAAAACAGGAAAGTAACAGCGGTTTGATCAATGAGATTAAATGATAGATCTACCTTCAGCCCAGCAGACAAAAGCACCGCCCGAGCTACCAGGGACGCAAAGGACCTGAACCTCTAAGGAAGCCTTCATGTCCCGGGATCAGTCAGCATTTGGAGCGGTGGAATTCGCTTCAGTGCCCGTTAGGGAGGGGGAAATCCCACTTGGACTCCTGCTCCTGTTTTGAATACCCATTATATCTAGGACTGAAAATGAATGCAACGGCAAAATACAGGAACGGGAAGCTTGGCGTGCAATAATTACAGGCAATTGTATTTAAAATGTACGAATGTAATATTCAAATGCTGAGATAATAAATACAAGTGCACTGCAGTTATAGAGATAACTGGGCTATAACAAATGTGTTAAAGATTGAGTTACCTGCATTTTTGTTGAAATACACAAATTGCAGCTCATTCAAAGGGTGATTTTCCCAATAACATTGAAAGTATGGACTCTGAATTAAAATAAATAGTTATCACTGAACAGGTAATATCCCACATTAATGTATTTATTAGCATCAAAGTCACGCGAATTATCCCACAGGCAAAGAGCCGCCGAACGCTTTTGTAAAGTATCTGAAGAAAAATGGAAGAGCTTTATCCTTGTACTTTTTAACCTGTTGGTTAACATCTTGTGCAGAGAATATTAGTCGAGAAAATATGAAAGGATTTTCTTAACCTCAGTACTTCAGTTACAATCATCTGGGGTTATTTATCCTGAAGTACAGCAGGAGGCAATAGAGAATCTTTCTGGGTCTGACTGAGAGATGCAATACGGCTGAATGAATTTTTTTTGAGAATGTAAATTATCCTTGTAATCCTATTCTAACCATCAGAAGCAGTGCCACTAATGCAGAACTGGAGATGGTGGGAAAGGAGACACTGACTAGAACTGAATGATTCGCGGATATTTCAGACATTTAATGCTGTGGACGTGATCTGCCAGGATTTGTTCCTGTGACTCTCTGTCTGTAACCACACCGAACATTAGGTGAAAACAAAAGTGAAATACTGCAGATGCTGGATATCTGAAATATAAACAGAAAATGTGTGAAATACTCAGCAGGTCAGGCAGCATCTGTGGAGAGAGAAACATAGTTAACGTTTCAGGTCGATGACATTTCCCCATTAGGTGAAAACTCTCCTCAACAAAGACAACATTCTTCTGATCTGTTAGAACTGTTCAGTGTAGATAGCAGAACGAAATTCGTTCAATAAATAGTCTCCTCCAATATCTTTTCTTGAGTTTAATATAAAACATTTGAATCTTGGTAACACTGTATCACCTTCAGAATCAATAGCTGACAGCAGCGCGGATGAGATTCGGAATGACAAGGAGTGAAATGCAGTTAAACATGATTTATAGAATTCATAGCTGGACATAGATACTTACTAGGAACACCAACAGTAGCGAGGAGCGGATAGTAAATCTTTTGTAAAGCCTCTAATATTCTGAGTATCGGAAACTCTTCAAGCATTGACATAGAGAATCTGGAATCCATGCCTTCCCTTCTGTGAGTGTCTGGTGGCCTTTGTGCTGGAGGCAGCGCGCTGACTGTGTGAGGTGTCACAGTGAAGGGGGCTCCTAATTTAGAGCAGAGAGAAATCCCCGAGTGACATCATTGGGCCTCACTGTAACTGTCACTAATTACCGTCATTGAACAAACAGACTCATTGAACCATTGTCACTACAACACTTCACTGCAACACAATCTGAAGTACCTGAGTTTTAATCTGCTCTGCAAATAATTTTATACATTGATCCACATGGATTTCATTCTATTCCGGCTCAGTTTGTGTATCCAGTGAGTAACTGAGCCACACGGAGCAGGAAAGGCCCAGGCTACATCCCCGGCCAGGGCTATTACAATATATAACATAAGATGTTGGAGCAGGAGTAGACCATTCGGCCCTTCGAGCCTGCTCCACCAATTAATGAGATCATGGCTGATTATCTGCTTCAACTCCATGCACCGGCCCTATAGCTATATCCCTTGATGCCTTTACTAGTCAAAAATCTATCGACTTCTGTTTGGAATATACCCAATGACTGAACCTCCACAGCCCTCTGGGGTAGAGAATTCCAAAGATTCACCACCCTCTGTGTGAAGAAATTTCTTCTCATCTCAGTCGTGAATGGCCGACTTTTTTATCTTGAGGCTGTGGCCCTTGTTCTGGACTCCCCAGCCAAGGGAAACATTCTCCCAGCATCCACCCAATCAAGCCCTGTAATAATTGTGTATACTTCAATGAGATACCCTCATTCTTCCGAATTCAAGATAATACAGGTCTAGTTTACTCAATCTCTTCTCATACGACTGTCCCGCCATCCCAGGAATCAATCTCGTGAAACTTTGTCACACTGCCTCTATGGCAAGTATATCCTTCCTTAGGTAAGGAGACCAAAATTATACACAGTACTCAAAGTTTGGTCTCTCCAAGGCCCTATATAATTGGAGTAAGACTTCTTTACTCCTGTACTCAAATCCGCTTGTAATGAAGGCCAGCCTACGATTTGTTATGGTAATGGCTTGCTGCACCTGCACATTCACTTTCAGTGACTCATGCACAACGCATGACTTAGTCTCATCACACCCGGTGTGGTACTGAGCCCCACACACACACACACACAGAGCAGGAAAGGCCCAGGCTCCATCCCCGGGCTGTGCTGATTTAGCCTGATCTCACACACAGTATAGTACCCAGCCTCACACAAAGAGCAGGAAGATCCAAAGCGAGATTTTGACAGCGACATCTTCTAGAACTTGTATCCTGCTGTTAGAAACTAGGGGTGCCTAAAATATTTATGGTTATGCGAATTAAACTGAGATCGTGAATAATACTGTGCTTAACTGATTGAATGTTTTTGCTCGAGACAAGTAAGGTGTGGATGTATAAGTTGTGTCTTACTGGAACTGTGTAATTTCGGTTTCTTAGGAAACTTATATTAGAGTTTGAGACCGTGTCTTTTGTTAGTTAGATTTTAGGATGCATAAAACCCCACATAGGTGCCCACAACATGATCTGGCCTCCCAGGCTTAGCTGTCTGTTGTTTATAAGTTAGGATTTTGAAACCGCACCCCACTCCTCACTCCATCCTCCGACTGCACCCACACCCACTGAACCACTAAATAAAATAATAAAATGTTTATAACCAGAAGACTGAATTCGTTAGCGCTCAAGTGAACAACAGAAGGTTGTTTCAAACAACACGGTTGAACAGCACGAAAGACAGAGCGGGAGAGATAAAGAGAGAATGAGACAGACGGGGAGAGACAGGGAGAGAGAGCGACAGACCGGAGGCGTGGGGCGTGGGGGTGGGGGGGGGGTGCGGTGGTGTTGAGTGGGGGACGGGGGGAGACAGACGGTGCATGACATAGGGAGAGACAGACAGGAAGGAGACAGAGAGCGAGAGAGACAGAAGGAGGAGACAGACGGTGGGGGAGGCAGACGGAGAAGCAACCGAGGAAGGGAGACAGAAAGAGAGAGAGATGGTGAGAGAGATAAACAGACGAGGAAACAGTCAGGCAGACAGATGTGGAGACAGAGTGAGAGAGGCAGGTGGTGGGGAGATAGACTGGTGAGACAGACGGAATGAGATAGAGAGAGAGAGAGATGGACGGGTGTCAGGGAAACAGACGGGGGTGAGAAACAGGGTATACAGACGTGGGGAGACACATAGAGAGAGAGACAGGGTGGCGAAAGAGATTGAGACAGATGGTAGGGAGACAGATGAGGTGAGACAGAGAGAGAGAGGCTGATGCAGCGGAGAAAGAGGGCGTGTGAGACAGAAGCGGCAACAGAAGGGGGAAGCATGAAGGGGAAGACAGAGAGGGAGAGACAGTTGGGGGACAGAGAGACTGTGGAGACAGAGTGAGAGTCAGACATAGTGAGAGAGACAGACAGGAAGTCAGATGGGGAAGATAGATGCAGGGAGACAGACGCGGGAAAAACAGACCAGGGGAGACAAACGGGGAAGCTAATTGGGGAGACAAAGAGAGAGTGATAGACAGGGGGAGGCAGACGTTGCGGGGCAGAGAGAGAGACACACAGGGAAACTGACGGGTGGCGACACACGAGGAGGACGGGTGAGGGGGTCAGAGAGAGTGAGAGAGAGAGACAGAGGGAGAGGAGACAGTTGGTGCGTGACACAGAGAGAAACAGATCTGGAGAAAGACAGGAGGAGGCAGAAGGGGGAGTCAGATGGAAGTGAGACAGAGAGACAGAGAGAGCGAGAGAGAGGAGAGACATACGGGAGAAGGAAAGAGATCAGATGGGTTTGAGACAGAAATTATAGACAGACGGAGAGTGAGACCGGGGAGACAGACGGAGGGGGGTGGGCAGAGGGAGAGACAGACCAGCGCGGGAGACTGATGGGGGACACAGACGCTGGCGAGGCAGAGAGAGCGAGATTCAAACCCCGGGACAGGATCTGGATGGGGGGAGAGAGATTGCTGGAGATAAATGGAATACACACAATGTGGGAGAGAGACAGTGAAAGAGAGAAATGGGGAGAAAGATCGGAGGGGGGGGGGGGCGGGTGAACAGAGGGGAAGACAGAGCGAGAGAGGCAAATGCCGGAGAAAGATAAAGAGATATACATGGGAATCAAAGGTGGAGACAACAGGGCAAGGAGAGACAAAGAGAGACAAACGGGAAAACAAGTGAGCAGACAGATTCAGAGAGAGAGCGAGAGAGACAGATGGTGGGGAGACAGACCGGGGAGACAGACTGAATGAGACACACAGAGAGAGATGGACGGGGGCGGAGTCAGGCGGATGGAGACAGACGAGGGATACATTCGTGGGGAGAAAGAAAGAAAGACAGACGTTGTGGAGACAGAGAGTGAGTCAGACAGTGGGGAGACAGATGGGGTGAGACAGAGAGAGCGGGACAGATGCGGAAGAGAAAGAGAGAGAGTGGGACAGACGAGGGAGACAGACGGGGAAAGAGAATGGGAAGCCTGACAGGGAAGACAGAGATTGAGACAGATTGGGGAGAGACAGACTATGAAGACAGAGGGAGAGTGACAGACTGTGGAGTCAGAGAGAGAGAGAGAGCGAGACTGTGGAGACAGAGAGAGAGAGAGAGAGAGACAGGCTGTGGAGACAGAGAGAGAGAGAGAGAGAGAGAGGCTGTGGAGACAGAGTGAGTGCGGCAGACGAGGAAACAAGGAGAGAGAGAGAGACGAGGCAGACAGACGTGGAGAGACAGAGAGAGAGACCAGGGGAAACTGATGGGGTGGAGACAGATGAGGAGGCCATGCGAGCGGGTCAGAGAAAGAGAGAGAGAGATTGGGGAGAGAGAGACGGGGATGAGACAGATTGTGGGAGAAACAGAGAGAGACAGATGGGAAGACAGGCAGGAGGAAGCAGAAGGGAAGACAGACATAAGGGAGATAGAGCGTGAGCGAGAGGAGAGACAGACGGTGAGAAAGACAGAGATCAGTGGGGTTGAGACTGATAGAGATAGACAGACGGGGAAGCAAACAGTGGGTGGAGAGAAGGAAAGACAGACTGGTGGGTGAAACAGATGTGGTGAGACAGACGGGGGGGGGAGAGAGACAGACAGACAGACGGGGCAGACAGACGGTGGAGAGACAGATAGAGAACATACGGGCTGATGGCGCAGAGGGAGAGACAGTTGTGGTGAGAAAGACGCGGGAGAGACAGAGAGAGCGAGAGACAGACTTGGGGTGGTTTAAGGACGTGGGGAGAGAGATTGATGGAGATAGATGGGGGTACACAGACTGAGCAGACAGAGAGAGGGTAGACAGACGTGGAGATAGAGGGGGAGACAGGTGAGGAAGATGGAAAGGGAGAAAGAGAAAAACGCGGGAGACAGATAAAAAGACAGACAGGGAGAGTCAGACGGGGAGACAGACGGTGAGAGACAGAGATAGAGATAGATAGATGGGGCGACAAAGAGAGAGACAGACTGACAAAGCGACAGACAGCACGGCGACCGATGGGGAGAGAGACGGGGTGTAAGATGGGGGAGACAGGCGGGGAAGACAGAGAGAGAGAGTGAGAGATAAAAGCAGGAGACAGAGAAAGAGACAGACATGGGAGTCAGACGGGGAGACAATTGGGAGAGCTGTGACAGACAAAGCGAGAGAGAGACAGACGGGGAAACAGGTGGGGAGACAGATGCGGAGACAGAGCGAGAGAGACAGATGGTGGGGGAGACAGACCGGGAGGCATACAGAATGAGAGACGGATAGAGAGATGGACGGGGCTGGGGTGCGTTGGGGGAGAGACTGACCGGTGGAGACAGAGGGGTGAGACAGACGGGGGGGAGACACAGAGAGACAGATGGGGTGGATACAGATTGGATGAGACAGCGAGAAAGCGTCTTTCTACTGAACAAAACTAAAATGAGTACTGTGATGCAGAGAGACACCAGCAGAGAGAGATAGATACAGGTGAGACTGAGTACCGTGATAGAGAGAGGCAACAGCAGAGGGATTTAGATAAGAGATGAAGGTGAGACTGAGAACTGCGATACAGAATGACACCAACAGAGGGAGAGGGATAAAGGTGTGACTGAGTGCGCTGATACAGAGAGACACCAGCAACGGGAGATAGATAAAGGTGAGACTGAGTGCGCTGATACTGAGAGACACCAGCAGAGGGAGATAGATAAAGGTGAGACTGAGTGCGCTGATATAGAGAGACACCAGCAGAGGGAGTTAGCTAAAGGTGAGACTGAGTACTGTGATGCAGAGAGACATCAGCAGAGGGAGTTAGCTAAAGGTGAGACTGAGTGCGCTGATGCAGAGAGACACCAGCAGAGGGAGTTAGCTAAAGGTGAGACTGTGTTGGCGTTCCCAGAATTCGACACAATACTCCAGTTGTGGCCAAACAAGTGTTTTATAAAAGTTGATCACAACTTCGTTGCTGTTGTACGCTATGCCTCTATTCATGAAGCGCAGGAGCCCGTATACTTTATTTACAGCATTCTCAACTTATCCTGACATTTCAACGATTTGTTCACATACAACCCCAGGTCTCTCGCTTCATGCACCCCTTTTAGAATTCTGCCCTTTAGTTTATATTGCAACTCCTCGTTCTTCTTACCAAAATGTATCACTTCCCACTTTTCTGCCTTAAATTTCATCTGCCACATGTCCGCCCATTTCACCAGCCTGTCTATGCCCTCCCGAAGTCTATCACTAACCACCTCTCTGTTCACTGAGGCTCCTTTCCCTAGAGGCATTTGATAAAGTTCCACAAAGAAGATTATTCGCAAAAATGAGCGTGGGTGGAATTAGAGCTTGTGACATGGGTTGGTCATTGGTTGGGAGATAGGAGACAGAGAGTAGCAATAAAGGGAATGTTCTCTGATTGGTGGGATGTGATCAGTGGGTGTTCCCCAGGGATCTGTACCAGGGGCCTTAGCTTCTCGCTATATTTTTCAATGACTTAGATGAAGGAACAGAGAGCCGTGTATCCAAGCTTGCTGATGACATTAAGTTAGGTGACACAGTAAGTAGTGTAGATGGGAGCGGAAGTTTGCAAAGGGACATTGATAGATGACGTGAGTGGGCTGAACTGTGAGAGAGGCAGTTCACATTGAGGAAGTGGAAGCTCATCCACTTTGCACAGAAGAAAATTAGATCCCAATATTTCCTAAATAGAGAGAAACTAGGAACAAGGTGGACAGCTGCGAAAAATAATTTAAAAAGCGAATGAGATGTGAGCCTTTATCTCAGGGGACTGGAATACAAAGGGTTGGAAGTTCCCGGACAGTTTGTATGGGTCTCTGGTTAGTCCCCATCTGGAGTATTGCGTTCAATTCTGAAAACCTCACCTCAGCAACGATATATTTGTCTCGGAGGGCTTGCAGCGTAGATTTGGCAGAATCAAGATAATTAAAGGAGTTGATAGGTTAGATAGATGAACTATCTGCACTTGTGAGGGCTTCCAGAACAAGGGGACATAACCGTAAATTTAGGGCTAGGCCATTCAGGGCTGATGCTAGGAAGAAATTCTTTACACAAAGGGTAGTGGAAATTTGCAGCCCTCACTCCCAGAAATGCTATTGAGGCTGGGGCTCAATTGAAAATTTCAAAAATGAGAGTGATAGATTTAGGTTAGGTATTTATGCATGGTTATGGAACTAAGGATGGAGTTAAGATACAGATCAGCCATGATCTAATTGAAAGGTGGGACGGGCTGGAGGGGCTGAATGGCCTACTCCTGTTTCTGTAAATGTAGACAACTACTTAACATCATTGGAAGAAGGCAAAGAATCCCATCACTGCCCATAGAGTGGGAATGGTTGGTGGGGGGAGAGTGGGAGGGGCTGGGTTGGTTTAGAGTGGGAGGGGCTGGGTGGGTTTACAGTGGGAGGGGCTGGGTGGGGTTACAGTGGGAGGTGCTGGGTGGGATTAGAGTGGAAGCGGCTCGGTAGGGAGAGAGTGGGAGGGGCTGGTTGGGTTTACAGTGGGATGGGCTGGGTGTGTTTACAGTGACAGGGGCTCGGTAAGGAGAGAGTGGGAGGGGCTGGGTGGAGTTAGAGTGGGAGGGGCTGGGTGGGTTTACAGTGGGAGGGGCTCGGTAGGGAGAGAGTGGGAGGGGCTCGGTGGAGTTAGAGTGGGAGGGGCTGGGTGGGTTTACAGTGGGAGGGGCTCGGTAAGGAGAGAGTGGGAGGGGCTCGGTGGAGTTAGAGTGGGAGGGGCTGGGTGGGTTTACAGTGGGAGGGGCTCGGTAGGGAGAGAGTGGGAGGGGCTGGGTGGGATTACAGTGACGGGCACGGTAAGGAGAGAGTGGGAGGGGCTGGGTGGAGTTAGAGTGGGAGTGGCTGGGTGGGTTTACAGTGGGAGGGGCTCGGTAGGGAGAGAGTGGGAGGGGCTGGGTGGGTTTACAGTGGGAGGGGCTGGGTGGGTTTACAGTGGGAGGGGCTGGGTGGGTTTACAGTGGCAGGGGCTCGGTAGGGAGAGAGTGGGAGGGGCTGGGTGGGTTTACAGTGGGAGGGGCTGGGTGGGATTAGAGTGGGAGGGGCTGGGTGGGTTTACAGTGGGAGGGGCTGGGTGGGTTTACAGTGGCAGGGGCACGGTAGGGAGAGAGTGGGAGGGGCTGGGTGGGATTAGAGTTGGAGGGGATCGGTGGGTTTAGTGTGGGAGGGGCTGGGTGGGGGAGAGTGGGAGGGGCTGGGTGGGGGGCGAGTGGGAGGGGCTTGGTGGGGGAGAGTGGGAGGGGCTGGGTGGGCGGAAAGTGGGAGGGGCTGGGTGGGTTTAGAGTGGGAGGGGCTGGGTAGGTTTACAGTGGGAGGGGCTCGGTAGGGAGAGAGTGGGAGGGGCTCGGTGGAGTTAGAGTGGGAGGGGCTGGGTGGGTTTACAGTGGGAGGGGCTCGGTAGGGAGAGAGTGGGAGGTGCTGGGTGGGTTTACAGTGACAGGGGCACGGTAAGGAGAGAGTGGGAGGGGCTGGGTGGAGTTAGAGTGGGAGTGGCTGGGTGGGTTTACAGTGGGAGGGGCTCGGTAGGGAGAGAGTGGGAGGGGCTGGGTGGGTTTACAGTGACAGGGGCACGGTAAGGAGAGAGTGGGAGGGGCTGGGTGGAGTTAGAGTGGGAGTGGCTGGGTGGGTTTACAGTGGGAGGGGCTCGGTAGGGAGAGAGTGGGAGGGGCTGGGTGGGTTTACAGTGGGAGGGGCTGGGTGGGTTTACAGTGGGAGGGGCACGGTAAGGAGAGAGTGGGAGGAGCTGGGTGGAGTTAGAGTGGGAGTGGCTGGGTGGGTTTACAGTGGGAGGGGCTCGGTAGGGAGAGAGTGGGAGGGGCTGGGTGGGTTTACAGTGACAGGGGCACGGTAACGAGAGAGTGGGAGGGGCTGGGTGGAGTTAGAGTGGGAGTGGCTGGGTGGGTTTACAGTGGGAGGGGCTCGGTAGGGAGAGAGTGGGAGGGGCTGGGTGGGTTTACAGTGGGAGGGGCTGGGTGGGTTTACAGTGGGAGGGGCTGGGTGGGTTTACAGTGGGAGGGGCTCGGTAGGGAGAGAGTGGGAGGGGCTGGGTGGGATTAGAGTTGGAGGGGATCGGTGGGTTTAGTGTGGGAGGGGCTGGGTGGGGGAGAGTGGGAGGGGCTGGGTGGGGGGCGAGTGGGAGGGGCTTGGTGGGGGAGAGTGGGAGGGGCTGGGTGGGCGGAAAGTGGGAGGGGCTGGGTGGGTTTAGAGTGGGAGGGGCTGGGTAGGTTTACAGTGGGTAGGCCTGGGTGGGGTTACAGTGGGAGGGGTTGGGTAGGGAGAGAGTGGGAGGGGCTGGGTGGGGTTAGATTTGGAGGGGATCGGTGGGTTTAGTGTGGGAGGGGCAGATTTGGAGGGGATCGGTGGGTTTAGTGTGGGAGGGGCAGGGTTGGGGAGAGTGGGAGGGGCTGGGTGGGGGGTGTGTGGGAGTGGCTGGGTGGGTTTAGAGTGAGAGGGCCTGGCTGGGGTTAGAGTGAGAGGGGCTGGGTGGGGTTACAGTGGGAGGGGCTGGGTGGGTTTACAGTGGGAGGGGCTCGGTAGGGAGAGAGTGGGAGGGGCTGGGTGGGTTTACAATGGGATGGGCTGGGTGGAGTTAGAGTGGGAGGGGCTGGGTGGGGTTAGAGTGGGAGGGGCTGGGTGGGTTTAGAGTGGGAGGAGCTGGGTGGGGGAGAGTGGGAGGGGCTGGGTGGGGAAGAGTGGGAGGGGCTGGGTGGGCGGACAGTGGGAGGGGCTGGGTGGGTTTAGAGTGGGAGGGGCTGGGTGGGTTTACAGTGGGAGGGCCTGGGTGGGGTTACAGTGGGAGGGGCTGGGTGGGTTTACAGTGAGAGGGGCTGTGTGGGGGGAGAGTGGGAGGGGCTGGGTGGGTTTACAGTGGGATGGGCTCGGTAGGGAGACAGTGGGAGGTGCTGGGTGGTGCAGAGTGGGAGAGGATGGGTGGGGGTTATAAGACGTTCTGATTTTTTGACAGTTTATGTTGTTCAGACCCGTGGAACAGACAACACAAAACCCAATGAATCTGTGAAACTCCTTTACTTAAAAATCAACAAGTGGTTACAATTAATTTCCAGAATTGTTCTCAATTCATCATTTAATTTAAGCTCAGGTGATTATAACCAAAACCACATCCGTTACTATTCACCAGATGAGAGGTCAATTCAACGATGAACCAGACGTATGACTAACTTTAACTGGCAACTGACCAGGTCACCATCGACTAATGCCATGACTGCAGCACCGAATGTTTTGAAACAGTACCTTTTATACCCCAACATTTGGCCACACTTCCACTGCGTCCGTGTCCCTAACTACACGGCATAATGGTCGGCAGTTGTTTCCCAGACCCGCTTATCACTAGTCCGTTAGGCAACTGTGGGCCTTCAAGGCGAGGTACATTCCAAAATCTGAAGAAGTTTCTCTTATTGCACTGATTTCATAGTCTGTTCCCTCAGAACTTCAATAAGCTTGTTTTCCATATCTGTTGAAAGACAAGTGGCAGCTTTTACAGCTTCCGAGTCAAACAGTTCATTTTGCAAAGTTTTCCCAGCAACCAATCTTTGTCCTCGCGAAGCACGATGGTAACATTTGGTCAACTTTTATTGCAAATGGAGTTTCGGTCACGTTTACCATGACAGTGTTAGATATTATCCACCCTCAAGTGTCTGAACCTGAATTTAAGGTCACAGACACTTATATGTTGTCCTCGACCTCTTCTTTCCGGGTCTTCTGTAACAGCTTGACCAATGCTTGCTGCTTGCGGCGTCGGTTGATTCGACAAGTTATTATTAATAAGTATAACACAATCAACAACTTAACAACGACTAAAACATGGGAGGCAATTCTTATCCAGGGGTGAACCTCGATATTCCTACCGATATCCCACCAAGACGAATCATCCCCAATCGTAGATATTTAATGGCGTAGGTTCCGGTTTTTCTGGGCCAGGGTATAAAAGTGCTTTTGAGACTGACTAACGCGTTTCATTAACTGGACCAGGTGTTCTGGTAGAGGTGGAATGTCATAGCCGAATCGAGTCACATACTAGTTTAATTACTCTTTAAATTTATCTTCTACAGCGATATCTACTTGCCTATGCGAATTAATGCTCAATAAATCCCGCACCCCAAGTCTTACAGGTTGGACTGCGGTAAAGCAAAAAGTTCCCGCCGCAATGGGACAATTCAAGTTGTTGCCATACTCGTATTCCCGGTGTATGATGGTGATACAATGCTCATGCTTCCCTCCGTGCGCAGATTTTTCGGGGAAAAGCTTTCCTACAACTACTTTCACGGTGCAGTTCCATTCTAGAAACATAGAATCTAGGAGCAGGAGTAGGCCATTCGGCCCGTCGAGCCTGCTCCACCATTCAATACGATCATGGCTGATCATTCAAATCCAGTACCCTGTTCCCGCTTTAATCCACACAGTACACATATCCCACCCTACCCCCGTAACCCCACGTATTTAATTCCCCCTAACATATCCCATCCTATCCCCATAACCCCACATATTTAATCCCCCCCTAACACTAAGGGTCAATTTATCATAGCCAAATCAACCTAACCCGCACATTTTTGGACTGTGGGAGGAAACCGGAGCACCCGGAGAAAACCCACGCAGACACGGGGAGAATGTGCAAACTCCACACAGACAGTCACCCGAGGTCAGATTCGAACCCGGGTCCCGGGCGCTGTGAGGCACCAGTGCTAACCACTATGCCACCGTGTTGTGATTCTACCCCATCACAATGAAATCCGCACGCAGGGGCTGCGTGTTCTATCACGTCAGAAGGGCAGATGAATGTATCCCGAGTTTGAGCGCACCCGGTTAGATCTGGGGCCACCCATGTGGTCCCATCCACCCGGGTCACATACTGTGGGGGTTTGTCATACCTTACTAAGTGGTCTCCCTGACGTAAAGTAGTTAATTTATTTAACTTATAGTTATTTAAAAAATGTGATGGTTTTTTAAAAATTTATTTAAAGTTTAGGTGTTGTTTTGTAGCCCATTTCAATTCATAGATTTGACAGGTCTTCCTGTCAAATCTATGAATGTAAGATGGTCTGCTGCCATTGGCTCTCCATGGCCCACGTGATCCCAGGGGACGCATCGCACTAACTACGCCCCTGGGATACACAAACACTGCACGCCGGCAGCTGCAGGAGGCCCAGGAGCTGAAGTCCCCGTGGGCCCAGAGGTCAACGGCAGGCGCGGTAGGTAGGTGCGCGCGTGATCCTTGCACCCGCGGGAAGCCAGGGAGCCTAATTTCTGGGCCAAGGTTTTTTCCATACATCACTTCACTGAAAGTAGAAAAGGGACATCATTTTTCCTTTTCTCCTTCCTTTATTTAACCATAGGCTACTTGTCAAAATCTTAGAAAGTATGTGTTTCGGACTTAAAGTAACCTTAATTAAGAAGACAGTGCTTTGTAAACGTTTAAATTGATTTAAAATAACATCAAACAATAGCTATTTTTTTGAAAATCCAATTAAAACAAAATACTTTCAAAAAGTCCAAATTAATTTACTACCAGACATGATTAGAAACAATTGCAGTCGTAACTTCAAGGCTGAAGATTATCTATTTTAAAGCAAACTATTCTACAGTTTGCTGTACAAGCCGTCCCTGTTAACAAATATCCACAGCAGAGTTTTTACCTTAAAAAAATGCAAATCACAAAGTTTCTCCCACTTCTAGGTGCACAATTCTAAATTGAAATGAACATATTTAACACATCGACATTCTTAAAACTACTGACATCCAACAAAAGGGTTAAACGGCTTTAGTTCCATGCACAGAAAAGTGGGTGCAGATAAATCAAACACAACAGACACTTTCTTTCAAAGACAATCTTTCAGACAAAAGGAATACTGTAACTTCTTAAAATTCATAGTCAGGAAAACTTCCAATATTTAACACACACTTTCACAAAAACTGAAATTCCAGCATCTTTTAAGGTTCCTTTCACTCAGCAAATGTTGTTTTTTATTTGTCTCAGCACAGATGTCAATAGCTTCTGTGTCGGTAAATCTTTAAGTTTCTCTTTCCCGTAACCCCTCTTATAAATCGTTATCTCAGCAAATTTTACTGGCTCTTTAAATCTCAGTTTTTTCCTTCCTTTGCTGAGCTTTCCGATTGGTGAGCTTGCAACTGAGATATTTTTCCCTCTTTATCTCCCAATCTTTAATCCGCTTAGTACATTCAGTGTGGTCCCCACGAGCACTCCGTTCAACTAGAGCCTGTTTCTGGGTGACCCTAAATGCAACCTACAGGTCCTCAGTGACCTTTTCTGCCTGCTCTGCCCGATGTCTCTGTTTGGATATTTCTTTTGACAAGACATCGCACTGATTCTGATTATTTATACACTGGCTCTCGAGTTGTTGTTCTTTATCACACCACATCTCCTCCTGTTCTAATCTTTCCCCGAGCCTGTTTCTACATTTCCTTTCTTCTTCTGTTTCCTTCCTTAACTTGATCGTTAATATTTCATCAGATTTAACCTGCCACTGATAGATCAATAAACAAACCGATTTGCTTAACCTTTGCTGACACATGGACACTTGGGTCCACTGTTCAGCCTCCAGTACTGGATCATCACTGTCTATAATGACCCGTACCCACCCCTCCAGGAGCGGTAACTTCACCGGCACATATTTCGTGACTAAAGCTTCCATCATCTTTGCCATTGTTTGTTCCGAACGGGTCCCGTTCGGGCGCCAATTATAGAGTCACAGAGTCATAGAGTTATACAGCACAGAAAGAGGCCCTTCGGCCCATCGAGTCCGCGCCGGCCATCAAGCCCCGTCTATTCTAATCCCATTTTCCAGCACTTGGTCCGTAGCCTTGTATGCTATGGCGTTTCAAGTCCTCATCTAAATGCTTCTTGAATGTTGTGAGGGTTCCTGCCTCTACCACGCTTTCAGGCAATGAGTTCCAGATTCCAACCAACCTCTGGGTGAAAAAGATTTTCCTCAAATATCCTCTAAAATTCCTGCCCCTTACCTTGAAACTATGCCCCCTGGTTATTGACCCCTCTACTAAGGAGAAAAGTTCCTTTCTATCTATCCTATCTATGCCCCGCATAATTTTGTACACCTGAATCAGGTCCCACATTAGCCTTCTCTGCTCTAAGGAAAACAACCCCAGCCTGTCCAGTCTCTCTTCATAGCTGAAGCGCTCCAGCCCAGGTAACATCCTGAGGAATCTCCTCTGCACCCTCTCCAATGCAATCACATCCTTCCTATAGTGTGGTGACCAGAATTGCACACAGTATTCCAGCTGTGGCCTACCTAGCGTTTTGTACAGCTCCATCATAACCTCCCTGCTCTTATATTCTATGCCTGGTCTAATGAAGGCAAGTATCCCATATGCCCTTTTAACCACCTTATCTACCTGTCCTGCTGCCTTCAGGGATTTATATACATGCACACCATGTCCCCCAGATCCTCTGTCCTTCCTAGGCTCCTACCATTCATTGTGTATTCCCTTGCCGTGTTAGTCCTCCCAAAATGCATCACCTCACACTTTTCAGGTTTAAATTTCATTTGCCACTGTTCTGCCCATCTGACCAACCCGTCTATATCGTCCTCTAGTCTGAGGTTTCCCTCCTCGCTATTTACCACTCCACCAATATTCGTGTATCTCGAACTTACTGATCATACCTCCTACATTCATATCTAAATCATGAATGTACAGTACAAACAGCAAAGGACCCAGCACCGATCCCTGCGGTATACCACTGGACACAGGCTTCCAGTCACAAAGCAACCTTCGACCATCACCCTCTGCCTCCTGCCACTAAGCCAATCTTGGATCCAATGTGCCAAATTGCCTTGGATCCCATGGGCTCTTACCTTCTTGACCAGTCTCCCATGCGGGACTTTATCAAAATCCTTACTGAAGTCCATGTAGACTACATCAACTGCACTACCCTCATCCACGTACCTAGTCAACCCCTGAAAAATGCAATCAAATTTGTTAGACATGATCTCCCCCTGTCAAAGCCATGCTGACTATCCTTGATTAATCGTTGCCTCTCCAAGTGGAGACTAATTCTGTCCCTCAGAATGTTTCCAATAAATTCCCTGTCGCTGATGTTTGGCTCACTGGCCTGTAATTCCCTGGTTTATCCGTACTACCCTTCTTGAATACTGGTAATACGTTAGCTGTCGTCCAGTCTTCTGGCACCTCCCCTGTGGCCAGAGAGGATTTGAAAATAGGTGTCAGAGCCACTGCAATCTCCTCCCTTGCCTCAATACCAGCCTGGGATTTATCTCGTCTGGGCCGGGGCATTTATCCACTTTTAATCCCGCTAAAACCGCTAGTACCTCCTCCCTCTCAATATTAATTTGTTCAAGTATATCACAATCCACCTGCCTGATTTCTATTCCTACATCGTCCTTCTTCATAGTGAACACAGTTGCAAAATATTCATTTAAAACCTCACCCACATCTTATGGCTCTACACACAGATTGCCACTTTGGTCCCTAATGGGCCCTACTCTTGCCCTGGTTATCCTCTTAAACTTCATATACTTATAAAACAACTTGGGATTTTCCTTTATTTTCCCCGCCAGTGTTTTTTCGTGCCACCTCTTCGCTCTCCTAATTTCTTTTTTAAGTACCCAATGCACTTTCTGTACTCCTCCAGGGCTTCCACTGTTTTCAGTCCTTTGAATCTGCCAAAAGCCTCCCTATTTTCTTATCCATTCTTGTATATCCCTTGACATCCAGGGTTCCCTGGGCTTGTTGGTCCCACCCCTTACCTTTACGGGAACATGTTGGCGTGGTAATCTCTCTCTATTTCCTTTCTGAAAGACTTCCAATGCTCTGGTGTGGATTTTCCTACAAGTAGCTGATCCCAGTCCACTTTGGCCAGATCCTGCCTTATCATATTAAAATCGGCCTTCCCCCAATTTAGAACCTATATTTCCGATCCATCTTTGTCCTTTTCCATGACTACCTTAAATCTCACCGAATTATGGTCACTGTCACCAAAATGCTCTGCTACTGACAGTTCTACCACATGCCCGGCTACATTCCCTAGAATTAGGTCCAGTACCGCCCCCTCTCTTGTAGGATATTTTACAAGCTGGCTCAAAAAGCTCTCCTGGATGCACTTTAAGAATTCCGCACCCTCTAAGCCTTTCGCACTCTGAATATCCCAGTTAATATTGGGGAAGTTGAAATCCCCTACTATTATTTCTAAGACGTTCTGATTGTCTGATAGTATATCGAGTTCAGACCCCTGGAACAGACAACACTAATGCAATGAATCTTTGAAACATCTTTTTACTTAAAAATCCACAAGAGTTTACAAGTAATTACCAGAATACAAACTGTACTCAATTCATGTATTGATTATCCAAGGCCAAACATTCAAGGATTGGAGAGAGTCGTTGTTTTCACATTTGCAGGTTGTTGACTCGTGGTTTTCCAAGAATTTTCAAGATCTTATCTTTTGAAGGAGAACTACCAGCACATCATGTCTTAGCCAAGAAGTCTCTTGCCCTCAACGCTTGCCGGTAGATGAAAGAAAAAAAGTTTGGTCACTTTTCCATTCAGTCAAGTTTATCATGGAACATATTACACCCCTTACTGTAAAACCCCAACCCCTCTCTGTTACACTCTGAAATTCCCCACATTCAACTGTAACACTGCTATTCCACACATCCATCACTGTAGCACTCTGATATACCTCACACCCTTTACTGTAACACTCGTATATACCCCATTCTCCTCAATGTAACACTGATATTTCACACAGCCCTAACTGTACTACTGATTTACCCCATATAATTCACTGTAATACTCTGATATACTTCAGACCACTCACTGTAACACACTTTAATACCTCACACCTCTCACTAAAGCAGTGATATACGTTACACCCCTCACTGAAACACTACATCAGCCAAAATCCCTCCCTGTTGTCATACCCCTCACTGTAATAGTTATATATGCCAAAATCCTCATTATAACACGTTGATATACCCCACACCCTCACTGTCTATCTGATATAACCCACCCCCTTAACATTACACTGATATATGCCAAATCAATCACTGTAGCAATCTGATATACTTCACAACACTAAGGCTTGGTCTGATAAATGGCAGGTAACATTCGCGCCAAAGAAGTGCCAGGCAATGACTATCTCCAGCAAGCGACAGTCTAAATACCACCCCTTGACATTCAAAGGCATTACCATCGCCGAATCTCCCACTATCAACATCCTGGGGGTCACCATTAACCACAAACTTAACTGGACGAGACACATAAATACTGTGGCAACAAGAGCATGTCAGAGGCTCGTTGATCTGCGGCGAGTGTCACACCTCCTGATTCCCAAAGCCATTCCACCAGCTATCTTCAAGTCACAAGTAAGCAGTGTGATGGAATACTGTCCACTTGCCTGGATGAGTGCGGCTCCAACAACACACAAGAGGTACGACAATATCCAGGACAAAGCAGCCCGTTTGATTGGCACCACATCCATACCTTAAACATTCACTCCCTCCACCACCGGTGTACCGTGGCTGCAGTGTGTACCATCTACACGATGCACTGCAGCAACTCGCCAAGGTTTCTTCAGCAGCAACTCCTAAACCCGCGACCTATTCCACCTAGAAGGACAAGGGTAGCAGCCGCATGGGAACACCATCACCTCCAAGTTCCCCTCCAAGTCACACACCATCCTGACTTAGAGGTATACCGACGTTCCATCGTCGTTTCTGGGTCAAAATCCTGGAAATCCTTCCCTAACAGCACTGTGTGATTACATTCACCAAACGGACTGCAGTGGTTCAAGAAGACGGCTCACCACCACCTTCTCAAGGGCAATTAGGGATGCGCAATAAATGCTGGACTTGCCAGTGACGCCCACATCCCATAAATGAATAAAAATGCACTTTGATTTACCGCACACCCTCCTTTAATACTCTGTTATACCCCACAACCCTCACTATAACACTATCTGTTATACGTCACATACCTCACTGTAACACTCTGATATACCCCGCACCCCTCACATTAACAATCAGATATACCCCACAAGCCTCACTGTATCATTATCCTATATGCCCCACACCCCTCACTGTAACAATCTTATACCCCACACCCCTCACTGTAACAGTCTGATATACCCCACACGCCTCACTGTAGCAATCTGATATACCCCACACCCTTCACTTTAACAATCAGATATATCCCACACCCCTCATTGTAATAATTTGTTATACCCCACACCCCTCACTTTAACACTCTGATATAATCCACACCCCTCAATGTTTCCACTTGTGGGGAAGAGCATAATGAGAGAGCATCAATATAAGATAGTGAGCAAGAAAGCCAATACGAAATTGAGGTGAAACGTCTTTACACAAAGAGTGATGAGAATGTTGAACTCGCTCCCAAATGCGGAGATGCCGGTGTTGGACTGGGGTGGACAAAAGTGAGAAGTCGCACAAAACCAGGTTATAGTCCAATAGCTTTCAGCTGACGAAGGCGCAGCGCTCCGAAAGCTTGTGATTTCAAATAAAGCTGTTGGACTATAACCTAGTAACGATCGCAAAATTCTGCAGATTCTGGAAATCCGAAATAACAACAGAAAACGCTGGAAAAACTCAGCAGGCGAGGCAGCATCCGTGGAGAGAGAAACAGAGTTAACGTTTCAGGTCGATGACCCTTCATCAGAACTGGAAAAAGTTGGAGATTGTACAGGTTTTTAAGCAAGTGAATGGGCAGGGTAAGAGGGCTGCGGAGAAAAGAACAAAAGGCAAGAGCTGTGATAGGATGCAAGGCAGGAGAGATTAAGAGACAAAAGGGATGATGGTGGAAGGAAAAATGAGGAGGGAATGGGACAAGTTAAGAAACAAGTATGTGAAGATGAAAAGAGCAGCAAAAGTAAACGTTGGTCCCTTAGAGGCTGAGACTGGTGAAATTATTATGGGGAATAACGAAATGGCAGAAACATTAAATATTTATTTTGTATCTGTCTTCACAGTAGAAGGCACCAAAATTATACGCAAAATGGTGAGGAACCAAGAGTCTAATGAGGGTGAGGAACTTAACATAATTAATATAAGTAGAGAAAAGGTACTTGAGAAAATAATCGGACCAAAAGCTGACAAATCCCGTGGACCTGATGGCCTACAGCCTAGGGTTTTAAAATAGGTGGCTGAAGAGATAGTGGATGCATTGGTTTTGTTCTTCCAAAAATCTCTGGATTCTGGAGAGCTCCCAGCGGATTGGAAGGTCGCAAATGTAACACCGCTATTCAAGAATGGAGGGGGAAACAGGGAATTACATGCAAGTTTGCCTGACATCAGTCATCGGGAAAATGCGGGAATCCATTGTTAAGGAAGTGGTATCAAGTCCCTTAGAAAATCATAACGTGATTAGGCAGAGTGAACATGCCTAACAGGCCCACACCTCTCGCTCTAACTCTCTGATATAATCCCCATTCCTCACTGTAACACTCTGATGCATTCCACACTCTGGACTGTTACTACCAAAAAACACTCACTGTAATACTGATATAATCCACACCGCTCACTGTAAAACACTCTGATATTCTCCACAACCCTCACTGCAACACTCTGATGCATTCCACAATCTAGACTGATAAAACCAAAAACCATTGACTGCAATACTGATATAATCCACACCGCGCACTGTAATACACTTTGATATTCTCCACAACCCTCACTGTAACACTCTGATATACCCCATACCCCTCACATTAACACTCTGATATACCCACACAACTCGCTGTCACACCTTGATATACCCCACGCAGCTCAATTTAACACTGATATACCCCTAATCCCTCACTGTAACACTCTGATATACGCAACACCCCTCACTTTAACTCTCTGACATTCACCACATCGCTCACTCTAACTCTCTTATATACCCGCACCCCTCACTGTAACAATCTGATATACCCCACTCCCCTCAATGTAAAACTCTGATATTACCCACATCCCTCACTGTAACACTGTGATATATCCCTCACTCTGTCTGTTACTCCCTACACCACTCACTTTAATACTGATGTACCTCGCACAACTCACTGTAAGACTCTCTGATAAAGCTCACACCCTTACTTTAAGACTCTGATACATGTGACACTCTGGACTGTTACTCTGCACAATACTCACTAAAATATTGATGTACCAATAACCACTGACTATTGCAACTGCCAGTTTAATCCCATGGTCTTCAATTTTGGTGACACGTGGCACTTTAACATGCACCTTTTGAAAGGATAGCGAAATTGGGAAAGTGTGAGCAGCATAAATTCTAAAACCATAGAATTGGTGAGCCAAGTTTGTTGCGAATTTGCTTATCGGAGCATGACGCCCCGCTCTGATCACAGGCCTCGCCTGGTTTCAATCAATGAATTACAAAATCATTTATTTCATTCTTATTTTATTATTCATATTTATTTGTTCTCATGGTTTTGGTCGACGCTGTCAACTCCGATATTATTTGCCGATACCCATGAGGAAATGGTGGTCCTTCATCTTGAGCTGCTGCAGTCCGTTTGGTGATGGTATTCCCACAATACTGTTCCAGAAGGAATTTCAGTCTTTTGAATCAGTGACGATGAAGGAAAGGCGATATATTTGAAAATGAGAAGTCGCACAACACCAGGTTATAGTCCAACAGTTTTATTTGAAATTACGAGCTTTCGGAGCGCTGCTCCTTCGTCAGGTGCAGTGAGGGAATACAAATCAGTTGACCACGAAACTACCGGATTGTCATAAAACACATTTGGTTCACGAATGTTCTGCAGGAAGGAAATCTGCCGTCCTCACCGATTCTGGTCGTTTTGTGTCTCCAGACCCACAGCAATGTGGTTGACTCTGAACTGCTCTCTGAAATGGCCCTGCAAGCCAATCAGTGTATGAGGCGGTTCACCGCCACCTTCTGCAGGGTAATCAGGGATGGACAATAAATGCTGGCCTTGCCAGTGACACCCACATGCCATGACTGAATTAAAAAATGATTTACGCATGGATTAACTGTTTATCAATAGTCATATTGCTTTATAATGGGTTACAATATTTTATTAATAGTCGTAATGGTTTATAAAGGGTTACAACATCTTAGTAAAGCTTAAAATGATTGATAAATGGTTATGAAGATTTGAAAAGTATTATAATGTTTTATAAAGTCCTGGTGCTGGGCCTCCTCCTCCCCGGGCCGGGCTGCTCCCCCTCGCCGCACGCCCACTCCCAGGATAACCGAGCCTCCCGCTGCTGCTGCCCTCCGGATTTTCGCCTCTCGCCGGCACTCCCCGACTTCGCTTATGGGAAAGGGACAAACTCAATGGCCGCAACCGGCTCGCGGGAAAAGCCGCCATCTCTCTCTCTCTCTCTCTTTCTCTCTGTCTGTCTGTGTTTGTCTCTTTCTGTCTCTCTCTGTGCGTGTCTCTCTCTGTCTCTGTCTCTCTATCTCTCTGTCTATCTCTCTCTCTCTCTCTCTGTCTCTCCCTCTCTCTCTCTCTCTGTCTGTCACTCTCTCTCTTTCGCTCTCTCTCTCTGTCTCTCTCTATGCCTGCCCCCTCTCTCTGTCTGTCTCGCTCTCTCTGTCTGTCTCTCTCTCTCTCTGTCTGTCTGTCTCTCTCTCTCTATGTCTCTCTCTCTCAGTCTGTTTCTCTCTCTGTCTGTCTCTCTCTGTGTCTGTCTCTCTCTCTCCGTCACTCTCTCTCTCTGTCTGTCTCTCTCTGTCTGTCTGACTCTCGCTCTCTGTCTGTCACTCTCTCTCTCCGTCTGTCTCTCTCTCTGTGTCTCTCTCTCTCAGTCTCTCTCTCTCTCTATGTCTGTCTATCGCTCTCTCACTATGTCTGTCCCATTGGCTCTCTGTCTCACTCGCTGTCCCTGGCTCATTCTCTGTCTCTGTCTCTCTCTCTCTCTCTGTCTCTCTCTCTCTGTTTCTCTCTCTCTCTCTGTCTCTCTCTCGCTCTCTCACTCACTCTCTCTCAGTCTCTCTCTCTCTGTCTCTCTCACTCTGTCTGTCGCTCTGTCTCTCTCTGTGTCTCGCACTCTGTCCCTGTCTCTGTCTCTGTCTCAGTCTCTCTCTCTATGTCTGTCTCTGTCTCTCTATGTCTCTCTATGTCTGTCAATCTATCTGTCTCACTGTCTCTCTGTCTCACTCACTGTCTCTGT
Source organism: Squalus acanthias (assembly GCA_030390025.1). Taxonomy (NCBI): domain Eukaryota; kingdom Metazoa; phylum Chordata; class Chondrichthyes; order Squaliformes; family Squalidae; genus Squalus; species Squalus acanthias. The sequence goes on from JASTWF010000079.1 coordinate 746,285, forward strand.
CTCACTCTCTGCCTCTGTCTCACTCTGTCTCTGTCTCGCAGTCTCTGTCTCTCTCTCTGTCCATCTCTCTGTCTCTCTGTCTCTCTCTCTCTCTCTGTCTCTCTCTCTGTCTATTTCTCTCTGTGTCTCTCTCTCTCTGTCTCTCGATCTCTGTCTGTCGCTATCTCTGTCACTCTCTCTCTCTGTGTCTCTCTGTCTCTCTCTGTCTGTCTCTTTTTCTCTCTCTCTATGTCTGACTGTCTCTCTGTCTGTCTCTCTCTCGCTCTCTGTTTGTCTGTCTGTCTGTCTCCCTCTCTCTGTCTCTCTCTCTCTCTTTTTGTCTGCCTGTCTCTCTCTCTCTCTCTGTCCCTCTGTCTGTCTCTCTGCCTCTCTGTCTCTCTCTCTGTCTGTCTCTCTCTGTCTCTCTCTCTCTCTGTCTCTCTCTCTCTGTCACTCTGTCTATCTCTCTGCCTCTCTGTCTGTCTGTCTTTCTGTCTCTCTCTCTCTATCTCTCTCTCTGTCTCTCTCTCTCTCTGTCTCTCTCTCTGTCTCTCTCTCTGTCTCTCTCTCTGTCTCTCTCTCTCTCTGTCTGTCTTTCTGTCTGTCTTTCTGTCTGTCTCTCTCTCTCTCTCTGTCACTCTGTCTATCTCTCTGCCTCTCTCTCTCTCTCTGTCGCCCATCTTTCTCCCTATTAACCTGTTGTCGGGCCTCCCCCTCGCTGCCCGTCCGCTCCCAGGTTAATCGGGCCTCCCGCTGCTGCTGCCATCCGGACGCGCGCCACCCCCTGACCTCGCTTCTCGGAATAGGGAATCCTCAATGGCGGCAACCGACCCGCTGGGAAATTCCGAGAGAGAGAGAGAGAGAGAGAACCGCCATCTTTGTGCGGGGCGCCAGCGCCACCATATTTGTGATAGGCAGAGGGGCGTGGTCCCGCTGCTTTGTTAATTGAGCGGCGCCGCCATCTTTGTGCGGGGCGGCAGAGTCGCCATCTTTGTGCTGGGCGGTAGTTGCGCTGCTTCTGGCGGCGCGTTAGGGGCGGCCATCTTTGTCTAGGGCACGGGTGCCTTTCCAGAGCGGCGCGACACATGGCCACGCCCCGCACAGGGAGCCCAGTGCAGACAGTGTGTGAGTGAGCGTGTCAATGTCCCCAGATCACTGGTGCCTCTCTCAAAATATCAGTCCCAGGGATCCGTCAGACTGCAAACTCTCCGCAACACATCATCGTTTAATAAATTTTATAATCAGATTAAAGGGATATTTCCCCACATTCTTCAACTGTTCTCTGAACATAGTCTGGGTCACCGCATAAATCCCAGTGTTTGTGCAGCAACTCAGCAGCTGCAGCATCATTCCTATTTCCCTTACATGAAGAGGTATAAATACAGACTGAGACCAGTAACCCATCCGGTGCCATATATAATAAATCGTAAACACTGCCCATAACAGGATGAAATTGCCCGAGATAACAAGCAGTAAAATGATGGATTTCCTGCGGCTCTCCATTTCTGGGTCTCTGGGTCTCTCCCCACTGCTGGGACCCCGGAGTCTCCTGCGGGCTCTGCTGGACACTAAAATGTGTCTGACGGTGACAACATTGAGCAGCAGAATCACAACAAATGGGACGGCAGGGGTGAGAATATAATGAAGGAGCTCGATTGCTCCCCAGACCCGTGAATACTGAACAGCCTGTGATACCCCACAAAACCAGGGATTGTTAGCAAGCGAATACCGATCTGTGAACATAAAATACCAGGTGATGTTCTTTAAACTGCTCAGCACAGTCACTGTTCCCAGAACCACAGCCGCCGTTTTCTCGTTGCAATATTTAGTTTTCAGCTTCTGGCAACAAATAGCCACAAATCGATCAAAGGTGAAAGTGACGGTGAACCAGACAGAACAGTCTGTGGCTGCATAAAGCAGGACGGCGTGGACATTACACAAGGGGATGTACCTCACGAAAACAAACTGTTCCCTATAAGCAATCGGAATCTGCCTCAATATCAGGTCGAGGATAACGACCAGTAGATCCGCCGCTGCCATGCCCACCAGGTAGCGAGTGACACATTTGGTGAGACCGCACTTTCCCCGAGACAGGATCACAATCGTCACTATGTTAACTGTGAGGAAGACAATTAAACAGGGAAATTTTACATCAGGCTGGGAGCAAGAGCAGCAGTTTGATAGAATTCTGGGAGAAATCTGCAAATCATTAGCGACATTCAATGATATAATCGAATTATATTACCTGCGGAGCTGAATACAGCGTTTATTGTAAGAATAATCCATAATACATTGTGGAATTAATAAATGAAATGGGAATAAATAGAACAGAAACGTAATAGCTGTTTGATCAATGAGAGATTAAATGATAGATCTACCTTCAGCCCAGCAGACAAAAGCACCGCCCGAGGTACCAGGGACGCAAAGGACCAGAATCTCTCAGGAAGCCTTCATGTCCCGGCATCAGTCAGCATTTGGAGCGGTACAATCCGCTTCAGTGCCCCTTAGGGTAGGAGAAATCCCGCTTGGATTCCTGCTCCTGGTTAGAATATCCATTATTTTTAGGACTGAAAATGAATGTAAATGAAAAATACTGAAACTGCAACCTTGGCGTACAATAATTAGAGGCAATTGTATTTAAAATGTTCGGATGTAATATTAAAATGCTAAGATAATAAATCCAAGTGCACTGCAGTTATAAAGATAACTGGGATGTTAGGGGTGTTTTGAAGATTGAGCTTTGTACAGTTTTGTTGAAATACACAAATTGTAGCTCATTGAAAGGAAGGTTTTCCAAATAACATTGAAAGAATGAACTCTGAATTAAAATAAATAGTAATCATTGGCCAGATAATATCCCACTAAATGTATTCAGTAGCATCATAATCACACGACTTATCCCACAGGCAAAGGGCAGCCGATTGATTTTGTAAAGCATCTGAACACAAATGGAAGTGCTTTATCCTTGTAGTTTTCAGCTGTTGATTTACAACTTGTACAGAGAATATTAGTCAAGAAAATATGAAAGGATTTTCTTATTCTCAGATTTTCAGTTACAATCAGCTGGGATTGTTTATCCTGAAGTGCAGCAGGAGGCGATAGAGAATCACTCTGGGTCTCACTGAGAGATCCAATTAACTGTGACAGACGGGTATGGGATCCAATTGTAAATTCTAAACAAAGATTGGAAATAAACTCATTGAAATCTGGCTGAATGAACATTTTTTGAGAATGTAAATTATCCTTGTAATCCTATTTTGACCATCAGAAGCAGTGCCACTAATGCAGAGCTGGAGATGGTGGGAAACGAGACATTGACTGGAACTGAATGATTCGCGGATATTTCAGACATTTGATTCTGTGGACGTGATCTGCCAGGATTTGTTCCTGTGACTCTCTGTCAGTAACCACACCGAGCATTAGGTGACAACAAAAGTGAAATACTGCAGATGCTGGAAATCTGAAATAAAAACAGAAAATTTGGAAATACTCAGCAGGTCAGGCAGCATCTGTGGAGAGAGAAACAGAGTTAACGTTTCAGGTCGATGACATTTCGCCATTAGGTGAAAAGTCTCCTCAAACAAGACAACATTCTTCTGATCTGTTAGAACTGTTCAGTGTAGATAGCAGAACGGAATTCGTTCAATAAATAGTCTCCTCCAATATCTTTTCTTGAGTTGAATATAGAACATTTTATTCTTGGTAACACTGTATCACCTTCAGAATAAATAGCTGACAGCAGCGCAGATGAGATTCGGAATGACAAGGAGTGAAATAGAGTTAAACATGATTTATAGAATTCATAGCTGAATACAGAGACTTACCAGGGACACCAACAGAAGCGAGGGGTGGAGGGATTAAATAACAAGAACAGTAATATAATTAAACATGATTGATAGAATTAATAGCTGAATACAGAGACATACCAGGGACACCAACAGCAGCGAGAATATTCCAGTATTTTTGAACAACAACCCATGCGTTAACAAAGATGCAACAAATTGAAACACAAAACACCGTTAATGACTGAGCAACCCACGGTAAATAGTCAGAATAATATTACAGTGTAACATGGTTTATAGAATTAATAACTGGACATAAATACTTACTTGGAACACCAACAGCTGCGAGGAGGGGATAGTAAATCTCTTGTATTTCCCAAAATATTTCTAGCATCCGAATCTCCTCAAGCAAGATCGCAGAGATGATCGAATCCATGCCTTCCCATCTGTGACTAGCTGGTGGTCTCTGTGCTGGAGGCAGCGCGCTGATTGTGTGAGGTCACAGTGAAGGGAGCTCCTTATTTAGAGCAGCGTGAAATCCCCGAGTGACATCATTAGGCCTCACTGTAACTGACATTAATTACAGTCATTGAACAAATAGACTCATTGAACCATTGTTACCACAGCACTTCACTGCAACACAATCTGAAGTACCTGAGTTTTAATCTGCTCTGAAAGTAATTTTATACTCATAGATTTCATTCCATTCGGGCTCAGTTTGAGTACAGAGTGAGTAACTGTGCCACACGGAGAAGGAGAGGCCCAGGCTCCATCCCCGGTCAGGGCTGAGTTAATCTGATCACAGCCGGTGTGATACTGAGCCTCACACACACACAGAGCAGGAGAGGCCCAGGCACCATCCCCGGTCAGAGCTGAGTTAATCTGATCACACCCGGTGTGATACTGAGCCTCACACACACGGAGCAGGAGAGGCCCAGGTTCCACCGCCGGACAGAGCTGAGTTAGCCTGATCTCACACCCGGTGTGTTACTGAGCCTCACACACACACAGAGCAGGAGAGGCCCAGGCTCCATCCCCTTGCTGTGCTGAGTTAACCTGATTTCACACCAGGTGTGTTACTGAGCCTCACACACACACAGAGCGGGTGAGGCCCAGGCTCCAGCCCCGGCCTGTGCTGAATTAGCATGATGTCACACCTGATGCGTTACTGAGTCACCCACACACACAGAGCAGGTATTTCCAAAGCGTGATTTTGACAGCGAAATCTTATGAAACTTTTATCCTGCTTTTAGAAACTAGGGGTGCCTAAAAATATTTATGGTTATGCGAATGAAACTGACATGAATAATACTGTGCTTAACTGATTGAATGTTTTTGCTCGAGACAAGTAAGGGGTTAATGTATAAGTTGTGTCTTACTGGAACTGCGTAAGTTTCGGTTTCTGAGGAAACTTGTATTAGAGTTTGAGACAGTGACTTTAGTTAGTTTGATTAGAGGATGCATAACATCCCACATAGGGGCCCACAGCATGACATTGCCTCCCAGGCTTAGCTTTCTGTTGTTTACAAGTTAGGATTTTGAAAGTACACCCCACTCCCACTCCACCCCTCCCACCGCACCCCCACTTCACTGCTCCCCAGCCATACCCACACACGGCGCCCCCACACAATGCACCGCTAAACCCAACCCACGGCAGCACAGCCCCCAACCCACCGCACGCCACCCCTCCCCTGACACTCCCTGATCATTCGGTTTTGTCCACTTATTTCTTTCTATCTTGCTCAGCATTCTCATCTTTCAGCTTCAGCGGGAGTCTCTTTCACGGAAGGTGGTATTTCAGCATGTCTCGTACATGGGAGCAGACAAGAATCACCCAGTGAGGAGTCAGGTACACTACAGAGAGATCACAGTTGCACCACACCATAGCAGGGTGTCTAAGGTACCATTTCCCAGACCCGAACACAAAGGGAATCGCCTCCCATTAACACGGTTTTGGTCTCTTTACCTAATGAAAGACATACTTGCCTTAGAGGGTGTGCAACGAAGGTTCACTAGATTGCTTCCTGTTATCGGGGGTTGTTTTATGAGGATAGATTGAGCACACTAGATCTATATTCTCTCGAGATTGGAAGAATGAGAGGCGATCTTATTGAAACATACAAAATTCTTATAGTTCCAGTGACATCATTCCCTGTGGAAGATCTGAGTGATTAACTTTAAATCCGCTGTAGTAACCATGCAGATATAAAGGCTCAAATCCTGGAAACTGAAATGACGGAGGTCAGAGAATGTCTGGGCTGGGAGTGTGGGGAGTGGGAGGGACTGGGTGGGGGGAGAGTGGGAGGGGCTGGATATGGGGAGAGTGGGATGGGCTAGGTGGGGGAAGAGTGGGAGGGACTGGGTGGAGGGGGAAGGAGAGGGGCTGGGTGGGGGAAGAGTGGGAGGGGCTGGGTGATGGGAGTGTGGGAGAGGTTGGGAGGGGTGGCAGGTGTTGGGTGGGGGGAGAGTGGGAGGGACTGGCTGCGGGTAGTGTGGGAGGTGCTGAGTGGGGGGAGAGTGGGTGGGGCTGGGTGGGGGGAGAGTGGGAGGGACTGGGTGTGGGGAGAGTGGGAGGAGCTGGGTGGGGTAAGAGTGGGAGGGGCAGGGTGGGGGAAGAGTGGGAGGGGCTGGGTGGGGGAAGAGTGGGAGGGGGCTGAGTGCGGGTAGAGTGGGAGGGATTGGGTGGGGGAGAGTGGGAGGGGCTGGGTGGGGGGAGAGTGGGAGGGACTGGGTGCGGGAAGAGTGGGAGGGGCTGGGTGGGGGGAGTGTGGGTGGGGCAGGGTGGGGTAAGAGTGGGAGGGGCTGGGTGGGGGAAGAGTGGGAGGGGGCTGAGTGCGGGTAGAGTGGGAGAGGTTGTGTGGGGGGAGAGTGGGAGGGGCTGGGTGGGGGTTGAGTGGGAGGGACTGGGTGCGGGGTGAGTGGGAGGGGCTGGGTTGGGGGAGAGTGGGAGGGGCTGGGAGGGGGGAGCGTGTGAGGGGCAGGTTGGGGTAAGTGTGGGAGGGGCTGGGAGGGGTGGGAGGTGCTGGGTGGGTGTTGAGTGGGACGGACTGTGTGCGGGGAGAGTGGGAGGGGCTGGGTGGGCTGAGAGTGGGAGGGACTGGGTGCGGGGAGAGTGGGAGGGTTTGGGTTGGGTAAGAGTGGGGGGTGCTGGGTGAGGGGAGAGTGGGAGGGGCTGGGTGGGGGGAGAGTGGGAGTGACTGGGTGGGGGTAGAGTGGGAGGGGCTGGGTGGTGGTAGAGTGGGAGAGGCTGGGTGGAGGAAGAGTGGGAGGGGCTGGGTGGGGGGAGAGTGGGATGGGCTGGGAGGGGTAGGAGGTGCTGAGTGGGGGAGAGTGGGAAGGACAGGGTGCGGGTAGAGTGGGAGGGGCTGGGTGGGGGGAGAGTGGGAGGGGCTGGGTGGTGCGAAAGTGGGAGGGACTGGGTGCGGTGATTGTGGGAGGGGCTGTGTGGGGGAAGAGTGGGAGGGGCTGGGTGTGGGGAGAGTGGGATGGGCTGGGTGGGGTAAGAGTGGGAGGGGCTGGGTGTGGGGAGAGTGGGAGGGGCTGGGTGGGTGAAGAGTGGTATGGCGTCCGACCCCAGTGAATTAAAGGAATTGGATCGAATCACAGTAAATGAAAGTAAGTGAATCGAGCTCAGTTAGTTAAAGCAATGGGATCGGATCCCAGAGAATTAAAGGATTGTGGTCCAATTAAAGAAATGGGGTCCTATTTTAGTGCCTTAAAGGAATGGAATCAGATCCTAGAAGATTCAAGGAGTGGGATCGGATCCCAGTGAATTAAAGGAATGGGATCGGATCCCAGAGGATTAAAGGAATGGAATCGGTTCCCAGATGATTAACGGAATGGGATCGGATCCCAGTGAATTAAAGGAATGGAATCGGATCCCAGAGAATTAAAGGAATGAGTTTTCGATCCAAGTGGATTAAAGGAATGGAATAATATCCCAGCGATTTAAAGGAATGGGGTCGGATCCCATTGAATTAAAGGAATGGAGTTGGATCACAGTGGATTAAAGAAAGGGGGTCGGATCCCAGAGGATTAAATGAATGGGATCGGACCCAGAGGATTAAAGGAATGGGATTGGATCCAAGTGAATTAAGCGAATTGGGTCGAATCCCAGGGAGTTAAAGGAATTGGCTCGGAACCCAGTGAATTAAAGCAATGGGATCAGGTCCCACAGAATTAAAGGAATGGGATCGGATAACAGTGAATTAAATGAATGGGATCGGATCCCAGTGAATTAAATGAATGGGATCGGATCCCAGAGGATTAAATGAATGGGATCTCTCCCTGCGGATTAAGGAATGGGGTCGGATCCCAGTGAATTAAAGGAATGGGTTCAAATCCCAGAGGATTAAAAGAATGGGGTCGGATTCCAATGGATTAAAGGAATGGGATCAGATCCCAGAGGATTAAAGGAATGGGGTCGGATTCCAGTGGATTCAAGGAATCGGATCAGATCCCTGAGGATGAAAGGAATGGGATCAGATCCCAGAGGATTAAAGGAATGGGGTCGGATTCCATTGGATTAAAGGAATGGGATCGGATCCCAGAGGATTAAAGGAATGGGGTCGGATCCCAGTGGATTAAAGGAATGGGATCGGATTCCAGTGGATTAAAGGAATGGGATCAGATCCCAGAGGATTAAAGGAATGGGGTCGTTTCCGAATGAATTAAAGGAATGGGGTCGGATCCCAGTGGATTAAAGGAATGGGATCGGATTCCAGTGGATTAAAGGAATGGGATGAGATCCCAGTGGATTAAAGAAACGGGATCGGATCCCAGTGAATTAAAGGAAAGTGATTGGATCCAAGTGAATTAAAGGAATAGGATCGGATCCCAGGGGATTAAAGGACTGGGATGTGATCCCAGTAAATTAAAGGAATGTGATTGAATCCCAGTGAAGTAAAGGAATGGGTTGTGATCCCAGTGAATTAAATGAATGGAATCGGATCCCAGTGAAATTTAGGAATGGGATCAGATGCCAGTGAATGAAAGGTATGGCATCGGATCCCAGTGAATTCAAGGAATGGGATCGGATCCCAGTGATTTAAATGAATGGTGGAATCCCAGTGAATTAAAGGAAAGGGATATTATACCAGTGGATTAAAGGAATGGAGTCAGAGCCCAGTGTGTTAAACGAATGTGGTCAGGTCCCAGAGGATGAAAGGAATGGGATCAAATCCCAGAGGATTAAAGGAATGGGGTCGGATTAGAGTGGATTAAATGAATGGGATCAGATCCCAGAGGATGAAAGGAATGAGATCAGATCCCAGAGGATTAAATGAATGGGGTCAGATTCCAGTGGATTAAAGGAATGGGATCAGATCCCAAAGGATTAAAGGAATGGGGTCGGATTCCAGTGAATTAATGGAATGGGGTCTTATCCCAGTGGATTAAACAAATGGAATCAGAACCCAGGAATGTGGTCGGATCCCAGAGGATTAATGGAATGTGGTCGGATCACTGAGGATTAAATGAATGTGGTCGGTCCCAGAGGATTAAAATAATGGGGTCGGATCCCAAAGGATTAAAAAAATGGGTCGGATCCCAGTGGATTAAAGGAATTGGATAATTTCCCATTGAATTAAAGGAATGGGATAATATCCCAGTGGATTCAAGGAATTGCATAATATCCAAGTGAATTAAAGGAATGGGGTCTGATCCCAGTGAACTAAAGGAATGGGGCTGGATCCCAGAGTATTAAAGGAATGGGATTGGATCGCAGTGGATTAAAGGAATGGAATCGGTTCCCAGAGAATTAAGGAATAGTGTCTGATCCCAGTGCATTAAAGGAATGGGATCACTTCCAGTTAATTAAAGGAATGGGATTGGATCCCCGTGAATTAGTGGAATGGGATCAGAACTTTGCAAATGAAATGGCATTCCATTCCAGAGACTGAATTCACTGGGATGCGATCCCATTCCTTTAATTCTCTGGGATTCAATCCAATTCCTTTAATCCACTGGTTCTGATTCCATTCCTTGAACACCGCTCTGCAGTCAGCTAGTGTGACCCCTAGCTTCTGGTAACCTGTGGTTTTTATTCTCCGCCCCATTCCGACTCTGACCTCTTTGTTCGGCCTCCTACCCTGTTCCAATGAAGCTCAGCCCAAGCTCGAGGAACCGCACCTCAGCTTTCACTTTCCAGCCTTCCAGACTCAACATTGAGTTCAACCTCACCCCCATTTTTTCAGACAGCAGCTGTTGTTGATGATTCTGCTGTTCCCATTTACACCTCCTCTAGACCCATCTTCTGTTTCTTTACTTGTCCCTTTACCATACCCTTTTGCCTCGCACCATCATCCCTTTTGTCTCTTAATCTCTCCTGCCTTCCACCCTATCACAGACCTTCCCATTTGTTCTTTCCTCTCCCTCTCCTCTTTCCTTGCCTCTGCACTTGCTTAAAACCTGTCACATCTCTAACTTTTTCCAGTTCTGACGAAGGGTCACTGGGATACAATAACATTTCTTTAATTCACTGGGCTCTGATCCCAATTCTTTAATTATCTGGGACCGGATCCTAGTGAATTAAAGGAACGGAATTGTAAACAAGATCATGAAAGAAATGGGATCAGATTTCTTTCTGATCCCATTTCTTTAATTCTCTGGTTCTGATCCCATTCTTTGAAGACTTCCGTTCAGTCTGCAAGCGTGACCCCCGAGCTTCTGGTCACCTGTCACTTTAATTCTCCGCAACCACTTCCAATCTGACCTCACTGTCCTCCGCCTCTTACACTGTTCCAATGAAGCGCAGATGCCGGTGTTGGACTGGGGTGGACAAAAGTGAGAAGTCGCACAACACCAGGTTAGTACTGCGATCACCTGCGCGCGCAGATTGTGACGTCATTCCATGGTGCAACGCCCTTGGGGCGCCCCGTAGCGGAAATTGAGTGGCGCCCCCTGCCTTACCGCCTGGCGCTTCCAACGACCAGAAGACTGGAACGCTATCAATCGCTCTGGGGCTGGGGGGGGCGCTATTTAAAGGGGGCCTCTTCCTGTCTTTTATTGTTGGTGGCATTTTTGAACTACGCATTCTGAGAGAGAGAGGGAGAGACTTCTGGAGAGATTCAACGTTGTGTGAAGGAGTTTTGGGTACTGAGCAGCACTTTGCAGGTTCATTTTGATTTGCCATTCCTTGTATCGATTTAGCAGAGACCGTGGGAGCTGCACTCTGAGCTCTTTGCCTGGTGCTCTCCATTGTTCTTTCCAGCACATTTGATGTGCAAGTCTCTCCAGGCCGAGATTCAAGGCAGCAATGAACAGGATGTGGATGGAAAGCAAGATTAACCATCCCCTTTAAGAACTGGCCCGTGAGTTTTATTTGAAATCACAAGCTTTTGGAGCGCTGCTCCTTCGTCAGGTGAAGTGAAGGAATACGAATCGGGAAAGCGTTTATAGACAGAGAACAATGCCTTTGCAGCGTACAATGTCAGACGACTACAGTTAATCTTTCTGACTGAGGTGTGATAAAAGGCAGTCAGAAAGATTAACTGTAGTCGTCTGACATTGTACGCTGCACAGGCATTGTTCTCTGTCTATATATGCTTTGCCGATTCGTATTCCTTCACATCACCTGACGAAGGAGCAGCAACTCCGAAAGCTTGTGATTTCATATAAAACTGTTGGACTATAACTAGTTGTTGTGTGACTTCTCAGTTTTATTCCAATGAAGCTCAACGTAAGCGTGAGGAACAGCACCTCAGCTTTCGATTATGCACTTTACAGCCTTCCGGACTCAACATTGAGTTCAACTATTTCATATCATAATCTCTGCCCCCATTTTATCGGATGGTTGCTGATGATCCAGCAATTTCCATTTACACCTCTTCTTCACTTCTCCCATTACCATCCTCTTTTTGCCTCGCACCATCATCCCTTTTTTAATTTATTCTCTCCTGCCTTCTGCCCTATCACAGACCATCTCTTTTGTTCATTCCTCCCACCACCCCCCACCATTCCCTGCCCCACACTTGCTTAAAACCTGTAACATCTCTAACTTTTTCCAGTTCTGACGAAAGCTCATCGACCTGAAACCTTAACTCTGTTATCTCTCCACGGATGCTGCCTGACCTAGTCTTAGAGTCATAGCGTTATACAACACAGAGAGAGACCCTCCGGCCCATCGTGTCAGCGCCGGCCATCAAGCCCCGTCTATTCTAATCCCATTTTCCAGCACTTGGACGGAGCCTTGTATGCTATGGCGTTTCAAGTGCTCATCTAAATACTTCTTGAATGTTGTGAGGGTTCCTGCCTCTACCACCCTTTCAGGCAGTGAGTTCCAGTTTCCAACCACCCTCTGGGTGAAAAAGTGTTTCCTCAAATCCCCTCTAAACCTCCTGCCCCTTACCCTGAAACTATGCCCCCTGGTTATTGACCCCTCTACTAAGGGGAAACGTTCCTTTCTAGCTACCCTATCTATGCCCCTCATAATTTTGTACACCTCAATCAGGTCCCCCCTCAGCCTTCTCTGCTCTAAGGAAAACAACCCCAGCCTGTCCAGTCTCTCTTCATAGCTGAAGTGCTGCAGCCCAGTTAACATCCTGCTGAATCTCCTCCGCACCCTCTCCAATGCAATCAAATCCTTCCTATAGTGTGGCGACCAGAACTGCACACAGTATTCCACCTTTGACCTAACCAGCGTTTTGTACAGCTCCATCATAACCTCCCTGCTCTTACATTGTATGCCTCAGCTAATGAATGTAAGTATCACATCTGCCTTTTTAACCACCTTAGCTACCTGTCCTGCTGCCTTCAGGGATCTATGTACATGCACACTTAGGTCCCTCTGATCCTCTGTCCTTCCTAGGGTCCTACCATTCATTGTTTATTCCCTTGCCTTGTTAGTCCTCCCAAAATGCATCACCTCGCACTTTTCAGGGTTAAATTCCAGTTGCCACTGTTCTGCCCATCTGAGCAATCCGTCTATATCGTACGCTAGCCTGAGGCTTCCCTACTCGCTATTTAACACTCCACCAATTTTCGTGTCATCTGAGAACTTACTGATCATACCTCCTACATTCATATCTAAATCATTAATGTACACTACAAACAGCAAAGGACCCAGCACCGATCCCTGCGGTACACCACTGGACACAGGCTTCCACTCACAAAAGCAACCTTCGACCATCACCCTCTGCCTCCTGCCACTTAGCCCATTTTGGATCCAAGGTGCCAAGTTGCCCTTGATCCCATGGACTCTTACCTTCTTGACCAGTCTCCCATGCGGGACTTTGTCGAAAGCCTTACTGAATTCCATGTAGACCACATCAACTGGACTACACTCATCCACACACCTAGTCACCCCCTCGCTAAATTCAATCAAATTGGTCAGACATGATCTCCCAAAGACAAAGCCATACAGACAATCCTTGATTAATCCTTGCCTCTCCAAGTGGAGACTAATTCTGTCCCTCAGAATTTTTTACAATAATTTCCCTACCACTGATGTTAGGCTCACTGGCCTGTAATTCCCTGGTTTATCCCTACTACCCTTCTTGAATAATGGTACTACGTTAGCCGTCGTCCAGTACTCTGGCACCTCCCCTGTTGCCAGAGAGGATGTGAAAATTTGTGTCAGAGCCCATGCAATCTCCTCCCTTTCCTCATAACCAGCCTGGGATACATCTCGTCTGGGTCGGGGGATTTATCCACTTTTAAGCCCGCTAAAACCGCCAGTACCTCCTCCCTCACAATACTAATTCATTCAAGTATATCACAATCCCCCTGCCTGATTTCTATGCCGACATCGTCCTTCTCCACAGTGAACACAGATGCAAAATATTCATTTATAACTTCACCCACATCTTCCGGCTCTACACACAGATTGCCACTTTGGTCCCTAATGGGCCAGACTCTTTCCCTGGTTATCCTCTTACCCTTCATATACTTATAAAACAACTTGGGTTTTCCTTTACTTTCCCCGCCAGTGTTTTTTCAAGCCCCCTCTTCGCTCTCCTAATTTCTTTTTTAAATAACCCCCTGAACTTTCTCTACTCCTCTAGCGATTCCAATGTTTTTAGTCCTTTGAATCGGGTAGAAGCCTCCCTATTTTCCTAATCCATTCTTGTATATGCCTTGACACCCAGGGTTCCCTGGGCTTGTTGGTCCCACCCTTGACCTTTACGGGAATATGTTGGCGTTGTACTCTCTCTCTATATCATTTCTGAAAGACTCCCACTACTCTGATGTGGATTTTCCTACAAGTAGCTGATCCCAGTCCACTTTGCCCAGATCCTGCATAATCATATTAAAATCGGCCTTCCCCCAAATTTAGAACCTTTATTTCCGTCCATCTTTGTCCTTTTCCATGATTACCTTAAATCTCACCGAATTATGGTCACTGTCACCAAAATGCTCTGCTACTGACACTTCTACCACATACCCGGCTACATTCCCTGGAATTAGGTCCAGTACCGCCCCCTCTCTTGTAGGATTTTCTACAAGCTGGCTCAAAAAGCTCTCCTGGATGCACTTTAAGAATTCCGCACCCTCTAAGCCTTTCACACTCTGACTATCCCAGTTAATATTGGGGAAGTTGAAATCCCCTACTATTATTTCTAAGACGTTCTGAATGTCTGACAGTATATCAAGTTCAGACCCCTGGAACAGACAACACAAATGCAATGAATCTGTGAAACATCTTTTTACTTAAAAATCCACAAGAGTTTACAAGTAATTACCAGAATACAAACTGTACTCAATTCATGCATTGATTATCCAAGGCCAAACATTCAAGGATTGGAGAGAGTCGTTGTTTTCACGTTTGCAGGTTGTTGACTCGTGGTTGTCACAGAATTTTCAAGATCTTATCTTTTGAAGGAAAACTACCAGCACATCATGTCTCAGCCAAGCAGTCTCTTGCCCTCAACGCTTGCCGGTAGATGAAAGAAAAAAAGTTTGGTCACTTTTCCATTCAGTCAAGTTTACCATGGAAAATATTACACCCCTTACTGTAAAACCCCCAAACCCTCTCTGTTACACTCTGAAATTCCCCACATTCAAACTGTAACACTGCTATTCCACACATCCATCACTGTAGCACTCTGATATACCTCACACCCTATACTGTAACACTTGTATATACCCCTTTCACCTCAATGTAACACTGATATTTCACACACCCCTAACTGTACTACTGACTTACCCCATACACCTCACTGTAACACTCTGATAAACTTCACACCCCTCACTGTAACACACTTTAATACCTCACACCTCTCACTAAAGCACTGATATACGTCACACCCCTCACTGAAACACTCTACTTCATCCCAAATCCCTGACTGTTGTCACTCTGATATAGCCCACACCCCTCACTGTAATACTTATATGTGCCAAAATCCTCATTATAACACGCTGATATAACCCACACCCTCACTGTATATCTGATATAACCCACCCCCTTACCATTACACTGATATATGCCAAATCAATCACTGTAGCAATCTGATATATTTCACAACACTCAGGCTTGGGCAGATAAATGGCACGTAACATTCGCGCCAAAGAAGTGCCAGGCAATGAATATCTCCAGCAAGCGACAGTCTAAACACCACCCCTTGACATTCAAAGGCATTACCATCGCCGAATCTCCCACTATCAACATCCTGGGGGTCACCATTAATCACAAACTTAACTGGACGAGACACAAAAATACTGTGGCAACAAGAGCATGTCAGAGGCTAGCTGTTCTGCGGCGAGTGTCTCACCTCCTGATTCCCAAAGCCTTTCCACCAACTATCTACAAGTCACAAGTAAGCAGTGTGATGGAATAATCGCCACGTGCCTGGATGAGTGCAGCTCCAACAACACACAAGAGGTTCGACAAAATCCAGGACAAAGCAGCCCGTTTGATTGGCACCACACCCATACCTTAAACATTCACTCCCTCCACCACCGGCGTACCGTGGCTGCAGTGTGTACCATCTACAAGATGCACTGCAGAAACTCGCCAAGGTTTCTTCAGCAGCACCTCCCAAACCCGCGACCTCTTCCACCTAGAAGGACAAGGGTAGCAGCCGCTGGGAACACCACCAACTACAGGTTCCCCAGCCAAGTCACACACCATCCTGACTTAGAGGTATATCGACGTTCCTTCATCGTTCCTGTCTCAAAATCCTGGAAATCCTTCCCTAACAGTACTGTGGGAGTACCTTCACCAAACGGACTGCAGTGGTTCAAGAAGACGGCTCACCACCCCCTTCTCAAGGGCAATTAGGGATGCGCAATAAATGCTGGCCTTGCCAGCGACGCCCACATCCCATGAACGAATACAAAAGCACTTTGATATACCGCACACCCCTCCTTCAATACTCTGTTATACTCCACAACCCTCACTGTAACACTATCTGTTATACCCCACATACCTCACTGTAACACTCTGATATACCCCGCACCCCTCACATTAACAATCAGATGTACCCCACAACCCTCACTGTATCATTATCTGATATGCCCCACACCCCTCACTGTAACAATCTTATACCCCACACCCCTCACTGTAACACTCTGATATACCCCACACGCCCCGCTGTAGCAATCTGATATACCCCACACCCTTCACTTTAACAATCAGATATATCCCACACCCCTCATTGTAATAATTTGTTAAACCCCACACCCCTCACTTTAACACTCTGATATAACCCACACCCCTCAATGTTTACACTTGTGGGGAAGAGCATAATGAGAGAGCATCAATATAAGATAGTGAGCAAGAAAGCCAATACGAAATTGAGGTGAAACGTCTTTACACAAAGAGTGATGAGAATGTTGAACTCGCTCCCAAATGCGGAGATGCCGGTGTTGGACTGGGGTGGACAAAAGTGAGAAGTCGCACAAAACCAGGTTATACTCTAATAGCTTTCACCTGACGAAGGAGCAGCGCTCCGAAAGCTTGTGATTTTAAATAAAGCTGTTGGACTATAACCTAGTAACGATCGCAAAATTCTGCAGATTCTGGAAAACCGAAATAACAACAGAAAACGCTGGAAAAACTCAGCAGGCGAGGCAGCATCCGTGGAGAGAGAAACAGAGTTAACGTTTCAGGTCGGAGACCTTTCGTCAGAACTTGAAATAGCAGGAAATGAAATAGATTTAAGGCAAGGATAAAGCTGGGAAAAGGGGGAGGGGATGAAAGAAAAAAAGGAGAGATTAAGAGACATTAAGAGATATTCAAGGCAAGAGGTGGTC
The DNA here is from genome assembly GCA_030390025.1 of Squalus acanthias. Taxonomy (NCBI): domain Eukaryota; kingdom Metazoa; phylum Chordata; class Chondrichthyes; order Squaliformes; family Squalidae; genus Squalus; species Squalus acanthias. Next base: position 763,237 of record JASTWF010000079.1, read on the forward strand.
TTAATGTGACAGGTTAAGGCTCAAAGAAGTGTGAAATCCACTGGCAGAATGAAGGACAGCTGCCAGCTTCTAGGAGGGAAAAAAAAGAGGGGGGCAAATAAAAGGGTGGCTGAAAAAATAAAATATAAATGTCATTGGGGCTAAGGTTATGATCTAAAATTGTTGAACTCGATATTTAGTCCAGAGGGCTGTAGCGTGCCTAAACGAAAGACTATAACCTAGTTTAACCTAGTGTTGTGCGACTTCTCACCTTCGCTCCCAGAGGTAGTGCTCAGCAGGTCAGGCAGCATCTGTGGAGAGAGAAGCAGAGTTAACGTTTCAGGTCGATGACCCTTCATCAGAACTGGAAAAAGTTGGAGATTGTACAGGTTTTTAAGCAAGTGAATGGGCAGGGTAAGTGGGGTGGGGAGAAAAGAACAAAAGGCAAGATCTGTGATAGGATGCAAGGCAGGAGAGATTAAGAGACAAAAGGGATGATGGTGCAAGGAAAAATGAGGAGGGAATGGGACAAGTTAAGAAACAAGTATGTGAAAATGAAAAGAGCAGCAAAAGTAAACGTTGGTCCCTTAGAGGCTGAGACAGGTGAAATTATTATGGGGAATAACGAAATGGCAGAAACATTAAATATTTATTTTGTATCTGTCTTCACATTAGAAGGCACAAAAATCAGACGCAAAATGGTGGGGAACCAAGAGTCTAATGAGGTTGAGGAACTTAATGTAATTAATATAAGTAGAGAAAAGGTACTTGAGCAAATAATCGGACCAAAAGCTGACAAATCCCCTGGACCTGATGGCCTGCAGCCTAGAGTTTTAAAATAGGTGGCTGAAGAGATAGTGGATGCATTGGTTTTGATCTTCCAAAAATCTCTCGATTCTGGAGAGCTCCCAGCGGATTGGAAGGTCGCAAATGTAACACCGCTATTCAAGAAAGGAGGGGGGAACAGGGAATTACAGGCAAGTTTGCCTGACATCAGTCATCGGGAAAATGCGGGATTCCATTGTTAAGTAAGTGGTATCAATTCCCTTAGAAAATCATACCGTGATTAGGCAGAGTGAACATGCCTAACATGCCCGCACCTCTCGCTCTAACTCTCTGATATAACCCCCATCCCTCACTGTAACACTCTGATGCATTCCACACTCTGGACTGTTACTACCAAAAAACACTCACTGTAATACTGATATAATCCACACCGCTCACTGTAACACACTCTGATATTCTCCACAACCCTCACTGTAACACTCTGATATACCCCAACCCCTCACATTAACTCTCTGATATACCCACACCACTCGCTGTCACACCTTGATATACCCCACGCACCTCAATTTAACACTGATATACCCCTAATCCCTCACTGTAACACTCTGATATACGCAACACCCCTCACTTTAACCCTCTGACATTCACCACATCTCTCACTCTAACTCTCTTATATACCCCGCACCCCTCACTGTAACAATCTGATATACCCAACTCCCCTCACTGTAAAACTCTGATATTACCCACATCCCTCACTGTAACACTGTGATATATACCTCACTCTGGTTGTTACTCCCTACACCACTCACTTTATCACTGATGTACCTCGCACAACTCACTGTAAGGCTCTCTGATATACCCCACACCCCTCACTTTAAGACTCTGATACATGTGACACTCTGGACTGTTACTCTGCACAATACTCACTAAAATATTGATGTACCACGAAACACTGACTATTGCCACTGCGAGTTTAATCCCATGGGCTTCAATTTTGATGAGATGTGGTACTTTAAAAAGCACCTTTTGAAAGGATAGCGAAATTGAGAAAGTGTGAGTAGTATCAATTCTAAAACCATAGAATTGGTGAGCCAAGTTGTGTTGCGAATTTGCTTAGCGGAGCATGACGCCCCGCTCTGATCACAGGCCTCGTCTGGTTTCAATCAATGAATTACAAATAATTTATTTCATTCTTATTTTATTATTTATATTTATTTGTTCTCATGGTTTTGGGTGACGCTGTCAAGTCCGATATTATTTGCCGATACCCATGAGGAAATGTTGGTTCTTGATCTTGAACCGCTGCAGTCCGTTTGTTGATGGTGCTCCCACAATACTGTTCCAGAAGGAATTTCAGTCTTTTGAATCAGTGACGATGAAGGAAAGGCGATATATTTGAAAATGAGAAGTCGCACAACACCAGGTTATAGTCCAATAGTTTTATTTGAAATTACGAGCTTTCGGAGCGCTGCTCCTTCGTCAGGTGCAGTGAGGGAATACAAATCAGTTGACCACGAAACTACCGGATTGTCATAAAACACATTTGGTTCACGGATCTCCTGTAGAAAAAGAAATCTGCCGTCCTTACCGATTCTGGACGAAATGTGTCTCCAGACCCACAGCAATGTGGTTGACTCTTAACTGCTCTCTGAAATGGCCCAGCAAGCCAATCAGTGTATGAGGCGGTTCACTGCCACCTTCTGCAGGGCAAACAGGGATGGACAATAAATGCTGGCCTTGCCAGTGACACCCACTTGCCATGACTGAATTAAAAAATGATTTATGCATGGTTATAATGTTTTATCAATAGTCATATTGCTTTAAAATGGGTTATAATGTTTTATTATAGTCGTAATGGTTTATAAAGGGTTATAACATCTTAGTAATGCTTAAAATGATTGATAAATGGTTATGAAGATTTGAAAAGTATTATAATGTTTTATAAAGTCCTGGTGTTGGGCCTCCTCCTCCCCGGGCCGGGCTGCTCCCCCTCGCCGCACGCCCGCTCCCAGGGTAACCGAGCCTCCCGCTGCTGCTGCCCACCGGATGGTCGCCTCTCGCCGGCACTCCCCGACTTCGCTTATGGGAAAGGGAGAAACTCAATGGCCGCAACCGGCTCGCGGGAAAAGCCGCCATCTCGCTCTCTCTCTCTGTCTCTCTCTTTCTCTCTGTCTGTCTGTGTTTGTCTCTTTCTGTCTCTCTCTGTGCGTGTCTCTCTCTGTCTCTGTCTCTCTATCTCTCTGTCTCTCTCTCTCTCTCTGTCTCTCCCTCTCTCTCTCTCTCTGTCTGTCACTCTCTCTCTGTCGCTCTCTCTCTCTGTCTCTCTCTCTGCCTGCCCCCTCTCTCTGTCTGTCTCGCTCTCTCTCTCTGTCTGTCTCTCTCACTGTCTGTCTGTCTCTCTGTCTCTATGTCTCTCTCTCTCAGACTGTTTCTCTCTCTGTCTGTCTCTCTCTGTGTCTGTCTCTCTCTCTCCAAAACTCTCTCTCTCTGTCTGTCTCTCTCTGTCTGTCTGTTTCTCGCTCTCTGTCTGTCACTCTCTCTCTCTCCGTCTGTCTCTCTCTCTGTGTCTCTCTCTCTCAGTCTCTCTCTCTCTATGTCTGTCTATCGCTCTCTCACTATGTCTGTCCCATTGGCTCTCTGTCTCACTCGCTGTCCCTGGCTCATTCTCTGTCTCTGTCTCTCTCTCTCTCTGTCTCTCTCTCTCTGTTTCTCTCTCTCTCTCTCTGTCTCTCTCTCTCGCTCTCTCACTCACTCTCTCTCAGTCTCTCTCTCTCACTTTCTCTCTCACTCTGTCTGTCGCTCTGTCTCTCTCTGTGTCTCGCTCTCTGTCCCTGTCTCTGTCTCTGTCTCAGTCTCTCTCTCTATGTCTGTCTCTGTCTCTCTATGTCTGTCTATGTCTGTCACTATATCTGTCTCACTGTCTCTCTGTCTCACTCACTGTCTCTGTCTCACTCTCTGCCTCTGTCTTACTCTGTCTCTGTCTCTCTGTCTCTGTCTCTCTCTGTCCGTCTCTCTGTCTCTCTGTCTCTCTCTCACTCTCTCTCTGTCTATGTCTCTCTCTGTCTCTGTCTCTCTGTCTCTCTCTGTCTCTCTCTCTGTCTCTCGATCTCTGTCTGTCGCTATCCCTGTCACTCTCTCTCTGTGTCTCTCTGTCTCTCTCTCTCTGTGTCTCTCTGTCTCTCTCAATCTGTCTCTCTCTCTGTCTCTCTGTCACTCTCTCTCTCTGTGTCTCTCTGACTCTCTCTCTCTGTCTGTCTCTTTTTCTCTCTCTCTATGTCTGACTGTCTCTCTGTCTGTCTCTCTCTCTCTGTTTGTCCGTCTGTCTGTCTCTCTCTCTCTCTCTGTCTCTCTCTCTCTCTTTTTGTCTGCCTGTCTCTAACTGTCTCTCTCTCTCTCTGTCTCTCTCTCTCTGTCACTCTGTCTATCTCTCTGCCTCTCTTTCTGTCTGTCTTTCTGTCTCTCTCTCTCTCTCTGTCTCTCTCTCTCTGTCTCTCTCTCTGTCTCTCTCTCTGTCTCTCTCTCTCTCTGTCTCTCTCTCTCTGTCTCTCTCTCTTTCTCTCTCTCTGTCTCTCTCTCTCTCTGTCTCTCATCTCTGTCTGTCTTTCTGTCTGTCTTTCTGTCTGTCTGTCTCTCTGTCTGTCTGTCTCTCTCTCTCTGTCTGTCTCTCTGCCTCTCTCTCTGTCACTCTGTCTATCTCTCTGCCCCTCCTCTCTCTCTCTCTCTGTCGCCCATCTTTCTCCCTATTAATCTGGTGTCGGGCCTCCTCCTCGCCGCCCGTCCGCTCCCAGGGTAATCGGGCCTCCCGCTGCTGCTGCCATCCGGACGCTCGCCACCCCACGACCTCGCTTCTGGGAATAGGGAATCCTCAATGGCGGCAACCGACCCGCTAGGAAATTCCGAGAGAGAGAGAGAGAGAACCGCCATCTTTGTGCGGGGCGCCAACGCCACCATATTTGTGATAGGCAGAGGAGCGTGGTCCCGCTGCTTTGCTCATTGAGCGGCGCCGCCATCTTTGTGCGGGGCGCCAGAGTCGCCATCTTTGTGCTGGGCGGGAGTTGCGCTGCTTCTGGCGGCGCGTTAGGGGCGGCCATCTTTGTCTAGTTCACGGTTGCCTTTCCAGAGCGGCGTGACAGATGGCCACGCCCCTCACAGGGAGCCCAGTGCAGACAGTGTGTGAGTGAGCGTGTCAATGTCCCCAGATCACTGGTGTCTCTCTCAAAATATCAGGCCCACGGAGCTCTCAAACTGCAAAGTCTCCGCAACACATCATCGTTTAATGAATTTTATAATCAGATTAAAGGAATATTTCCCCACATTCTTCAACTGCTCTCTGAACATAGTCTGGGTCACCGCATAAATCCCAGTGTTTGTGCAGCAACTCAGCAGCTGCAGCATCATTCCTATTTCCCTTACATGAAGGGGTATAAATACAGACTGAGACCAGTAACCAATCCGGAAACATATATAATAAATCGTAAACACAGTCCATAACAGGATGAAATTGCCCGAGATAACAAGCAGTAAAATGATGGATTTCCTGCGGCTCCCCATCTCTGGGTCTCTGGGACTCTCCCCACTGCTGGGACCCCGGAGTCTCCTGCGGGCTCTGCTGGACACTAAAATGTGTCTCACGGTGACAGCATTGAGCAGCAGAATCAAAACAAATGGGACCACCGGAGTGAGAATATAATGAAGGAGCTCGATTGCTCCCCAGACCCATGAATACTGAACAGCCTGTGATACCCCACAAAACCAGGGACTGTTAGCAAGCGAATACCGATCTGTGAACATAAAATACCAGGTGATGTTCTTTAAACTGCTCAGCACAGTCACTGTTCCCAGAACCACAGCCGCCGTTTTCTCGGTGCAATATTTAGTTTTCAGATTCTGGCAACAAATAGCCACAAATCGATCAAAGGTGAAAGTGACGGTGAACCAGACAGAACAGTCTGTGGCTGCATAAAGCAGGACGGCGTGGACATTACACACGGGGATGTACCACACGAAAACAAACTGTTCCCAATAAGCAATCGGAATCTGCCTCAATATCAGGTCGAGGATAACGACCAGTAGATCCGCCGCTGCCATGGACACCAGGTAGCGAGTGACACATTTGGAGAGACCGCACTTTCCCCGAGACAGGATCACAATCGTCACTATGTTAACTGGGAGGAAGACAATTAAACAGGGACATTTTACATCAGGCTGGGAGCAAGAGCAGCAGTTTGATAGAATTCTTGGAGAAATCTGCAAATCATTAGCGACATTCAATGATATAATCGAATTCTATTACCTGCGGAGCTGAATACAGGGTTTATTGTAAGAATAATCCATAATACATTGTGGAACTTATAAATGAAATGGGAATAAATAAAACAGAAACGTACTGGCTGTTTGATCAATGAAAGATTAAATGATAGATCTACCTTCAGTCAACAGACAAAAGCACCGCCCGAGGTACCAGGGACGCAAAGGACCAGAACCTCTCAGGAAGCCTTCATGTCCCGGGATCAGTCAGCATTTGGAGCGGTGCAATCCGCTTCAGTGCCCCTTAGGGAGGGGGAAATCCCGCTTGGATTCCTGCTCCTGGTTAGAATATCCATTATATCTAGGACTGAAAATAAATGTAAATGCAAAATCCAGAAACTGCAACCTTGGCGTGCAATAATTACAGGCAATTTTATTTAAAATGTTCGGATGTTTATTAAAATGCTAAGATAATAAATACAAGTGCACTGCAATTATAAAGATAACTGGGCTGTTTGGGGTGTTTTGAAGATTGAGCTTTGTACAGTTTTGTTGAAATACACAAATTGTTGCTCATTGAAAGGAAGGTTTTCCAAATAACATTGAAAGAATGAACTCTGAATTAAAATAAATAGTTATCATTGACCAGGTAATATCCCACTAAATGCATTTAGTAGCATCATAATCACGCGACTTATCCCACAGGCAAAGTGCTGCCGATTGATTTTGTAAAGCATCTGAACACAAATGGAAGTGGTTTATCCTTGCAGTTTTCACCTGTTGATTTACAACTTGTACAGAGAATATTAGTCAAGAAAATATGAAAGGATTTTCTTATTCTCAGATTTTCAGTTACAATCAGCTGGGGTTATCTATCCTGAAGTTCAGCAGGAGGCGATAGAGAATCACTCTGGGTCTCACTGAGAGATCCACTGAACTGTGACAGACGGGCATGGGATCCAATTGTAAATTCAAAACAAAGATTGGAAATAAACTCATTGAAATCTGCCTGAATGAACATTTTTTGAGAATGTAAATTATCCTTGTAATCCTATTTTAACCATCAGAAGCAGTGCCACTAATGCAGAGCTGGAGATGGTGGGAAAGGAGACACTGACTGGAACTGAATGATTCGCGGATATTTCAGACATTTAATGCTGTGAACGTGATCTGCCAGGATTTGTTCCTGTGACTCTCTGTCAGTAACCATACCGAGCATTAGGTGACTACAAAAGTGAAATACTGCAGATTCTGGAAATCTGAAATAAAAATAGAAAATGTTGGAAATACTCAGCAGGTCAGGCAGCATCTGTGGAGCGAGAAACAGAGTTGACGTTTCAGGTCGATGACATTTCGCCATTAGGTGAACAATCTCCTCAATCAAGACAACATTCTTCTGATCTGTTAGAACTGTTCAGTGTAGATAGCAGAACGAATTCGTTCAATAAATAGTCTCCTCCAATATCTTTTCTTGAGTTGAATATTGAACATTGGATTCTTGGTAACACTGTATCACCTTCAGAATCAATAGCCTACAGCAGCGCGGATGAGATTCGGAATGACAAGGAACATTAATACAGTTAAACATGATTTATAGAATTCATAGCTGAATACAGAGACTTACCAGGGACACCAACAGCAGCGAGAATGTTTCAGTATTTTTGAACAACAACCCATGCGTTAATAAAGATGCAACAAATTGAAACACAAAACACCGTTAATGATTGAGTAACCCACGGTAAATAGTCAGAATAATATTACAGTTTAACATGGATTATAGAATTAATAACTGGACATAAATACTTACTAGGAACACCAACAGCAGCGAGGAGCGGGTAGTAAATCTCTTCTATTGCCCAACATATTTCTAGCCTCCGAAGCTCCTCAAGCAATAACATATAGAGGATTGAAGCCATGCCTTCCCATCTGTGACTAGCTGGTGGTCTCTGTGCTGGAGGCAGCGCGCTGACTGTGTGAGGTCACAGTGAAGGGAGCTCCTTATTTAGAGCAGAGTGAATTCCCCGAGTGACATCATTATGACTCACTGTAACTGACATTAATTACAGTCATTGAACAAACAGACTCATTGAACCATTGTCACCACAACAGATCACTGCAACACAATCTGAAGTACCTGAGTTTAATGTGCTCTGAAAATAATTTTATACTCAGAGAATTCATTCCATTCGGGCTCAGTTTGAGTATACAGTGAGTAACTGTGCCACACGGAGCAGGAGAGGCCCAGGCTCCATCCCCGGTCAGGGCTGAGTTAATCTGATCACACCCGGTGTGTTACTGAGCCTCACAAACACAGACAGAGCAGGAGAGGCCCAGGCACAATCCCCGGTCAGGGCTGAGTTAATCTGATCATTCCCGGTGTGGTACTGAGCCTCACACACACACACAGAGCAGGAGAGGCCCAGGCTCCATCCCCGGCCTGTGCTGAATTAGTATGATGTCACACCAGGTGTGTTACTGAGCCTCACACACACACACAGAGCAGGAAACGCCGAGGTTCAATCCCCGGGCTGTGCTGAGTTAACCTGATCTCACACCCGGTGTGTTACTGAGTCATCCACACACACACAGAGCCGGAATTTCCAAAGCGAGATTTTGACAGCGAAATCTTCTAGAACTTTTATCCTGCTGTTAGAAACTAGGGGTGCCTAAAAATATTTATGGTTATGCGAATGAAACTGTGACGTGTATAATACTGTGCTTAACTGAGTGAATGTATTGCTCGAGACAAGTAAGGGGTTAATGTATAAGTTGTGTCTTACTGGAACTGCGTAAGTTTCGGTTTCTGAGGAAAATTGTATTAGAGTTTGAGACAGAGTTAGATTAGAGGAAGCATAACATCCCACATAGGGGCCCACAGCATGACATTGCCTTCCAGGCTTAGCTTTCTATTGTTTACTAGTTAGGATTTTGAAAGTGCACCCCACTCCCACTCCACCCCTCCCACCGCACCCCCACTCCACTGCTCCCCACCCATACCCACACTCGACGGCCCCACACAATGCACCGCTAAACGCAATCCACGGCAGCACAGCCCCCAACCCACCGCACGCCACCCCACCCCTGCCAATCCCTGATCTTCCGGTTCTGTCCACTTATTTATTTCTATCTTGCTCCGCATTCTCATCTTTCAGCTTCAGCGGGAGTCTCTTTCATGGAAGGTGGTATTTCAGCATGTCTCGTACCTGGGAACAGACGAGAATCACCCAGTGAGGAGTCAGGTACACTACAGAGAGATCACAGTCACACCACACCATAGCAGAGGTCTAAGGAACCATTTCACAGCCCCTAACACAAAGGGAATCGCCTCCCATTAACACGGTTTTGGTCTCCTTACCTAATGAAAGACATACTTGCCTTTAGAGGGCGTGTAACGAAGGTTCACTTGATTGGTTTCTGGGATCGGGGGATTGTTTTATGAGGATAGATTGAGCACACTAGGCCTATATTCTTTCGAGATTAGAAGAATGAGAGGGGATCTTATTGAAACATAAAAAAATCTTATAGTTCCAGTGACATCATTCCCTGTGGAAGATCAGAGTGATTAACTTTAAATCCGCTGTAGTAACCGTGCAGATATAAAGGCTCAAATCCAGGAAAATCAAATGACGGAGGGCATGTGTGGGCTGGGAGTGGGGGGAATGGTAGGGGCTGGGTGGGAAGAGAGTGGGAGGGGCTGGATGGGGGAGAGTGGGAGGGGCTGAGTTGGGGAAGAGTGGGAGGGGCTGGGTGGGGGGAGAGTGGGAGGGACTGGGTGCGGGGAGAGTGAGAGGGAATGGGTTCGGGCAGAGTGGGAGGGGCTGGGTGGGGGAGAGTGGGAGGGGCTGAGTTGGGGAAGAGTGGGAGGGGCTGGGTGGGGGCAGAGTGGGAGGGACTGGGTGCGGGGAGAGTGAGAGGGAATGAGGGAGGGGCTGGGTGGGGGAAGAGTGGGAGGAGCTGGGTTGGGGAAGAGTGGGAGCGGTTGGGAGGGGTGGCAGGTGCTGGGTGGGGCGTGATTGGGAGGGACTGGCTGCGGGGAGAGTGGGAGGGGCTGGCTGGTGAGAGAATGGGAGGGACTGGGTGCGGGGGAGAGTGGAAGGGGCTGGTTGCGAGGAGAGTGGGTGCGACTGAGTGTGTTGAGAGTAGGATGGGCTGGGTGCGGAGAGAATGGGAGGGGCTGGGTGGAGGGAGAGTGGGTGGGAGCGGGTGGGGGGAGAGTGGGAGGAGCTGGGTGGAGGCAGAGTGGGAGGGGCTGGGTGGAGGGAGAGTGGGTGGGACTGGGTGTGGGAAGAGTGGGAGGGGCTGGGTGCGGGGAGATTGGGAGGGGCTGGGTAGAGGGAGAGTGGGAGGGACTGGGAGGGGGGAGAGTGGGAGGGGCTGGGTGGGGGGAGAGTGGGAGGGACTGGGTGGGGGAGAGTGGGAGGTGCTGGGTGTGGAGAGTGTGGGAGGGTCTGGGTGGGGGTAGAGTGGAAGGGGCTGTGTTGGGGAGAGTGGGAGGGGCTGGGTGGGGCAAGAGTGGGAGGGTCTGGGTGGGGGAAGAGTGGAAGGGGCTGTGTTGGGGGAGAGTGGGAGGGGCTGGGTGGGGCATGAGTGCGAGGGTCTGGGTGGGGGAAGAGTGGAAGGGGCTGGGTGGGGGGAGAGTGGGAGGGGCCGGGTGGGGGAAGAGTGGGAGTGACTGGGTGCGGGGATTGTGGGAGGGGCTGGGTTCGGGGATTGTGGGAGGGGCTGGGTGTGGGGAGAGTAGGAGGGGCTGGGTGGGTGAAGAAATGTATGGAGTCTGACCTCAGTGAATTAAAGGAATTGGATCGAATCACAGTAAATGAAGGTAAGTGAATCGAGCTCAGTTAGTTAAAGCAATGGGATCGGGTCCCAGAGAATTAAAGATATGATGGGATTCAAGAGAATTAAAGGATTGTGGTCCAATTTCATTGACTTAAAGGAATGGGGTCCTATTTTAGTGCATTAAAGGAATGGGATCAGATCCCAGTGGATTAAAGAAAGGGGGTCGGATCCCAGAGGATGAAATAAATGGGATCAGTCCCAGCGGATTAAGGAATGGGGTCGGATCTCAGTGAGTTAAAGGAATGAGATCAAATCCCAGAGGATTAAAGGAATGGGGTCGGATTCCAGTGCTGTAAAGGAATCGGATCAGATCCCAGAGGACGAAAGGAATGTGATCAGATCCCAGAGGATTAAAGGAATGGTGTCGGATTCCAGTGGATTAAAGGAATGGGATCAGATCCCAGAGGATTAAAGGAATGGGAGCGGATCCCAGTGGATTAAAGGAATGGGATGTGATCCCAGTAGATTAAAGGAATGTGATTGGATCCCAGTGAATTCAAGGAATGGGATCGGATCCTAGTGAATTAAAGGAATGGTGGAATCCCAGTGAATAAAGGAAAGTGATATTATCCCAGCGGATTAAAGGAATGGGGTCAGGTCCCAGTGAATTAAAGGAATGACATCAGATCCCAGAGGATGAAAGGAATGGGGTTGGATTCCAGTGGATTAAAGGAATGGGATCAGATCAAAGAGGATGAAAGGAATAAGATCAGATCCCAGAGGATTAAAGGAATGGGATCGGATCCCAGTGGATTAAACAAATGAGATCAGATCCCAGGAATGGGGTCGGATCACAGAGGATTAATTGAATGTGGTCGGATCCCAGAGGATTAAAAGATAGGGGTCGGATCCCAGAGGATTATAAGAATGGGGTCGGATCCCAGAGGATTAAGAGAATGGGGTCGGATCCCAGTGGTTAAAGGAATTGGATAATTTCCCATTGAATTAAAGGAATGGGGTCTGATCCCAGTGAATTAAAGGAATGGGGTTGGATCCCAGAGTATTAAAGGAATGGGATTGGATCGCAGTGGATTAAAGGAATGGAATCGGATCCCAGTGAATTAAGGAATGGTGTCTGATCCCAGTGGATTAAAGGAATGGGATCACCTCCAGTTAATTAAAGGAATGGGATTGGATCCCCGTGAATTAGTGGAATGGGATCAGAACTTTGCAAATGAAATGGCATTCCATTCCAGAGAATGAATTCACTGGGATGCGATCCCATTCCTTTAATTCTCTGGGATTCAATCCAATTCCTTTAATTCACTAGCTCTCATTCCATTCCTTGAACACCGCTCTTCTTTGAAGACTTCCGTTCAGTCCGCAAGTGTGACCCCGAGCTTCGGGTCGCTTGTCACTTTAATTCTCCGCAACACTTCCACTCTGACCTCACTGTCCTCCCCATCTTACACTGTTCCAATGAAACGGAGATGCCGGTGTTGGACTGGGGTGGACAAAAGTGAGAAGTCGCACAACACCAGGTTATAGTCCAACAGTTTTATTTGAAATCACAAGCTTTCGGAGCTGCTGCTCCTTCGTCAGGTGAAGTGAAGGAATACGAATTAGCAAAGCATATGTAGACAGAGAACAATACCTGTGCAGCGTACAATGTCAGACGACTACAGTTAATCTTTCTGACTGAGGTGTGATAAAAGGCAGTCAGAAAGATTAACTGTAGTCGTCTGACATACTACGCTGCACAGGCATTGTTCTCTGTCTACATATGCTTTGCCAATTCGTATTCCTTCACTTCACCTGATGAAGGAACCGCAGCTCGGAAAGCTTGTGGTTTCAAATAAAACTGTTGGACTATAACCTGGTGTTGTGCGACTTCTCACATCGATACAGTCCAAGGAACCTCTGATCCTCTGTCCTTTCTAGGGTCCTACCATTCATTGTGCATTCCCTTGCCTTGTCAGTCCTGCCAAAATGCATCACCTCACACTTTTCAGGGTTAAATTCCATTTGCCACTGTTCTGCCCATCTGACCAACCCGTCTATATCGTCCTGTAGCCTGCGGCTTCCCTCCTCGCTATTTACCACTCCACCAATTTTCGTTTCATCCGCGAACTTACTGATCATACCTCCTACATTCATATCTAAATCATTAATGTACACTACAAACAGCAAAGGACCTAGCACCGATCCCTGCGGTACACCACTGGACGCAGGCTTCCAGTCACAAAAACAAACTTCGACCATCACCCTCTGCCTCCTGCCACTAAGCCAATTTTGGATCCAATGTGCTAAGTTGCCCTGGATCCCATGGACTCTTACCTTCTTGAGCAGTCTCCCATGCGGGACTTTGTCAAAAGCCTTACTGAAGTCCATGTAGACCACATCAACTGCACGACCCTCATCCACACACCTAGTCACCCCCTCGAAAAATTCAATCAAATAGGTCAGACATGATCTCCCCCTGACAAAGCCATAGTGAATCTCCTTGATTAATCATTGCCTTTCCAAGTGTCCCTCAGAATGTTTTCCAATAATTTCCCTACCACTGATGTGAGGCTCACTGGCCTGTAATTCCCTGGTTTATCCCTACTACACTTCTTGAATAATGCTACTACGTTAGCTGTTCTCCAGTCCTCTGGCACCTCCACTGTAGCCAGAGAGGTTCTGAAAATTTATGTCAGAGACCCTGTAATCTGCTCCCTTGCCTCACACAGCAGCCTGGGATACATCTCGTCTGGGCCTGGGGATATATCCACTTTTAAGCCCACTAAAACCGCTAGTACCTCCTCCCTCTCGTTCAAGTATATCACAATCCTCCTGCCTGATTTCTATGCCTACAACGTCCTCCTCCATAGTGAACACAGATGCAAAATATTCATTTAAAACCCCACCTACATCTTCTGGCTCTACACACAGATTGCCACTTTGGTCACTAATGGGCCCTACTCTTTCCCTGGTTATCCTCTTGCCCTTAATATACTAATAAAACACCTTGGGAGTTTCCTTTATTTTGCCCACCAGTGTTATTTCATGCCCCCTCTTCGCTCTCCTAATTTCTTTTTTAGGTACCCCCCTGCACTTTCTATACTCCTCTAGGGCTTCCAATGTTTTTAGTCCTTTGTATCTGCCAAAAGTCTCCCTTTTTTCCCTAATCCATTCTCGTATATCCCTTGACATCCAGGGTTCCCTGGGCTTGTTGGTCCCACCCTTGACCTTTACGGGAACATATTGCCGGTGTACTCTCTCTATTTCCTTTCTGAAAGACTCCCACTGCTCTGATGTGGATTTTCCTACAAGTAGCTGATCCCAGTCCATTTTGGCCAGATCCTGCCTTATTATATTAAAATCGGACTAACCTCATATTTAGAACCTTTATTTCCGATCCATCTTTGTCCTTTTCCATGACTACCTTAACTCTAACCGAATTATGGTCACTGTCACCAAAATGCTCTCCTACTAACACTTCTACCACTTGCCCGGCTACATTCCCTAGAATTAGGTCCAGTACCGCCCCCTCTCTTGTAGGACTTTCTACATGCTGGCTCAAAAAACTCTCCTGGATGCACTTTAAGAATTCCGCACCCTCTAAGTGTTTCACACTCTGACTATCCCAGTTAATATTGGGGAAGTTGAAATCCCCTAATATTATTACCCTATCATTTCTACACTTCTCTGAGCTTTGCCTACATATCTGTTCCTCTATCTCTCCCTGACTGTTTGGGGGCCTGTAGTACATTCCCAGCAAAGTGCTTGCCCCGTTTTTGTTTTTAGGTTCTTAACATATGGCGTCATTAGAGGAATCTGCTAAGATATCATCCCTCCTTACAGCAGTAATTGACTCGTTGATTAATATTGCGACACCCCCTCCTCTTATACACCCACCTCTGTCTCGCTTGAAGATTCTATGCCCCGGAATATTGAGCTGCCAGTCCTGTCCCTCCCTCAACCATGTCTCTGTGATAGCAACAATATCTTACTCCCATGTATTCATCAACACCTTCAATTCATCTGCCTTACTCGCAAGTCTCCCTGCATTAAAATAAATGCCAAGCAGCCTTGCCATACTCCCTTGTGCCGTTTCATATTCGGTCTGCCTTCCTGGCTGACTTGATTTTTTCTCTATATTTGGCTGTGCATCACCCCCTACTATAGCCCCACTCCGTATCCCATCCCCCTGCCAAGCTGGTTTAACCCCCCCCACACCCCCCCACAACAGTACTAGCAAACCTTCCCGCAAGGATGTTGGTCCCGTTCCGGTTCAGGGGCAACCCGTCCAGCTTGTACAGGTCCCACCTTCCCCAGAAGCAGACCCAGTGATCCAGGAAACTAAAGCCCTCCCTCCTGCATCAACTCTTTCGCCACACATTCAGCTGCTCTATCCCTCTATTCCTATACTCACTAGCACGTGGCACTGGGAGTAATCCAGAGATAACAACCTTTGAGGTCCTGCTTTTTAATCTGCTACCTAGCTCCCTAAATTCTTGTTGCAGGACCTCATCCCTCTTTCTACCCATGTCGTTGGTACCAATGTGAACCACGACCTCTGACTGTTCGCCCTCCCCCTTTAGAATGCCCTGCAGCCGTTCATTGACATCCTTGACCCTGGCACCAGGGAGGCAACATAAAATCCTGGAGTCACGTCTGCGGAAACAGAATCTTCTATCTGTTCCCCTTACGAAAGAATCCCCTATCTCTATTGCTCTCCCACTCTTTGTCCTCCCCTCCTGTGCAGCTGAACCACTCGTAGTGCCACGGACTTGGCTCTTGCTGCATTCCCGAGAAACCATCTCCCCCATCTGTCTCCAAAACGGAAAATCTGTCGAAGAGGGAGATGGACCCAGGGGACTTCTGCACTACCTTCCTAGTTCTTTTACTCTATCTGGTGTTCACCCATTCCCTGTCTGCCTGTGCACTCTTTACCTGCGGTGTGACCACCTCGTTAAACATGCTATCCACGAAGATCTCAGCTTCGCGGATGCTCCACAGTGACTCCAGTCGCAGCTCCAGCTCCGATACGTGGTTTTCGATTAGCTGCAGCTGGAGACACTTCCTGCACCTGTGTTCCAAGCATTTTCTGTTTTTATTTTTAATTAAAGGAATGTGATCGGATCACAGTGAAGTAAAGGATGGTGGAGTTGGCACGTTTCAAAAGAAGGATGGGGCCAGGTATTGTTCAAGCTGTAATGGCACAGAAGAGGGAAATCTGGACAACCCACCGACAGGATTCAAGTCACCCGCGAATGTCCAGGGAGTGTCTGCTGCTGCAGAGCTGGACTGGAGATGGTTGGAGACCAGGCTCCGAGACCCGGTCTTCAGATGCTGTCTGCAGAGTAGGTGTGGAAACGCAATCGCCTTGTAATGCTTGGCCTTATCAGGGCCAGAGTGATCTCCTGGACTAGTTTCGATCGCCGAAGGAGGGGCTGGGAGAGGAATCTCCATGAATTATCTTTCTACCCAACTCGGCCTGGGGTTTTTAAACCTGCTTCTGTCGCTGCTCCCAGGAGATGACGTGGTCTGTGGTGGAGAGTCTATACATTGTGAGGAACGAGACAATGCAGTTTGTGTGGGGACTGGCTGGGTGGACCATTGGGCCTTCTCCCGTCCGTCAATGTCCGTATGTTTTCAGAGTCAAAGAAACAAAGATAAGAAAGACTTTGAATTCTACAGCACCTTTCACAACCTCAGGGCGTCCCCAAGGGCTTTACCGCCAAATAAGTACTTTTGAAGTGTAGTCACGGTTGTAACGTAGGAAATGCGGCAGCCAATTTGTGCACAGCAAGCTCCCACAAACAGCAATGTGATAATGACCAGATCATCTGTTTTGTTTCAATGATGTTTATTAAAGGATAAATATTGGCCAGGACACTGGGGATAACTCCCACCTGCTCTTCTTCGAAATGGCACCATGTGATCTTTAACGTCCACCTGAGAGAGCAGACGGGGGCCTCGGTTTAACGTTTCATCCGAAAGACGGCACCTGCGACAGTGCAGCGCTCCCTCAGTACTGGCACCGGAGTGTCAGCCTAGATCTTTGTACTCAATTCACTGGAGTGGAATTTGAACCCACAATCTTCTGACACAGAGGCGGGAGAATGCTACACACTGCAACCCGGCCGAAATGTTACTTCAAAGATTTAAATGGGAAAAGTTTAAAATGTGGAAATGAAATGTGAAAGGAAAATTAACTGTTTTCAGATTTGTGCACAGATCGTAGCAAGGAAGAGATCTGAGAATGGATGAGTTCTCCGAATGGGGTTGTCCCTGGGCTCAACTACTGAGTGGGTGAACTCTCTGAGCCACACACCAGGCAGGACCCAGAGACAATTCCCAGTCTGCACATACAAACAAACATGTGAAGACTAACAGGCCCATCAATCTCGCCCCATCCAGTAGACAGTATGCCCTCCCAGCTCCAAGTAACGCTGGCGCTTGGAACAGACAAAGAAACGTAGCCAATTCTGGGAGAAACTCTGGGCAGTTCCTCTCCCGCTCCTAGAGGCTCCAGGAGAGACACATCAGCATCTACACTAACCTCTGTAACTGATAATTGTTCTCTCAGGAACAGGACAAGTTCCCTTCTAAAGGACTGTAGAGACTCCGCCCCCCCCCGGCACCACCCATCACCCCCACACTCAGCACACCGAACGTGATGTGCCTTTGTTCCAGAGGCTGAGGACTCTGATAAGACATACCGCCTGGTATCTACAGGCACCGTCTCCAGTCCTACCAGTTGGGTAAGTCCTTCACCCTTTAAAGAGATTCCAAAAGCCCGAGACAGCAATATGTCTGATAATTCATGTCAATTTAGTATTGTCCGAAAGTTAACCCGAAACCCCCACAGAGAGCAGCGCACATCAGCATTCTGTCTCATCGCACACGTGTGTAGATTGAACGAGGAACCATGAACATGCGTTCTCCAAGCCTGGTCACCCCACCGGGTCTTGAAGGCAGCAAACGGTATCTTTCTATCTATAGTAAAAGCACCGTATATTTCTGAAACCATTTTCTTTACGGTCTGCTTCCTGCTGGCTGCAGCACTATCCAATGATTTGTGACCGCACCGTTGTTCGAACCGATTGCCAACCAGAGACGAGAGGCCCCATGCCTTTTCACACCACACTGTTACTTCCTATCCTTGCTTCCCCCGAGACATGGTGAAAAGCTAGAAACAGTGGAGGTCCAAAGAGACTTGGGGATCCTTGTACAGAGATCATTCAAATGTCGTGAACAAGTACAGAAAGTAATCAAAAAGGCTAATGGAATTTTGGCCTTTATATCCAGAAGACTAGAATACAAGGGGATAGAGGTCTGCAGCAGCTAAACAAAACCCTGGTTAGACCACACCTGGAGCACTGGGAGTAGTTCTGGGTACCACGACCTTAGGAAGGATGTATTGGCCTTGGAGCGAGTGCAGCGTAGGTTTACCAGAATGATACCTGTACACGAAGGGATAAATTATGAGGAGCGATTGCACCAACTCGGGTTGTATTCCCTAGATTAAAGAAGGTTAAGGGGTGATTTGATCGAACTTTTCAAGATAGTAAGGGGAACAGATAGGGTAGATAGAGAGAAACTATTTCCACTGGTTGGGGATTCTAGACATAGTCTAAAAATTGGACCGAGGCCTTTCAGGAGTGAAGTTACAGAGAAACATAGAAACATAGAAGATAGGATCAGGAGTAGGCCATTCAGCCCCTCGAGCCTGTTCCACCATTTAATGAGATCATGGCTGATCATCCAAATTCAGTACCCTGTCCCTGCTTTCTCCCCATATCCCTTGACCCCTTTAGCTTAAGAAATAGATCTAACTGCTTCTTGAACATATTTAATGAATTGGGCTCAACTGCCTTGTGTAGTAGAGAATTCCACAGGTTCACCACTCTCTGGGTGAAGAGATTTCTCCTCATCTCAGTCCAAAATGGCTTACCCCTTATCCTCAGACTGTGACCCCTGGTTCTGGACTCTCCGACCATCGGGAACATCCTTCCTGCGTCTAGTTTGTCCAGACCTGTCCGAATTTTATAAGTTTCAAAGAGATCCCGCTCATTCTTCTAAACGCTAGCGAATATAAGCCTAATCGGCCCAATCTCTCCTCATATATCATTCCTGCTATCCCAGGTATCAGTCTGGTGAATCTTCGCTGCACTCTCTCCATGGCAAGAACATCCTTCCTCAGATAAGGAAACCGAAACTGCACACAATACTCAAGGTGTGGTCTCACCAAGGCCCTGTACAACTGCAGCAAGACATCCTTGCTCCTGTACTCGAATCCTCTCGCTATGAAGGCCGACTTACCATTTGCCTTCTTAACCGCCTGCAGCAACTGCATGCTTACCTTCAGCGACTGGTGCACAAGGACACCCAGGTCTCGTTGCACTCCCCCTTTTCCCAATCTATTGCCGTTCAGCTAATAATCTGTCTTCCTGTATTTGCCAATGAAGTGGATAACCTCGCATTTATCCACATTATACTGCATTTGCCATGCATCTGCCCAATCACCCAACCTGTCCAAATCATAATGGAGTTTCTCTGCATCCTCCTCACAGTAAACATGCCCACCCAGCTTTGTGTCATCTGCAAACTTGAAGATATTACATCTACTTCCCTCGTCTAGATCATTTATATATACTGTGAATAGCTGGGATCCAAGCACTGATCCCTGCAATACCCCACTAGTCGCTGCCTGCCACTCAGAAAAAGACCCGTTTATACCAACTCTTTGCTTCCTGTCTGCCAACCAGTTCTCTATCCAAGACAGTACCGTATGCCCAATCCCGTGTGCTTTAACTTTGCATGCTAATCTCTTATGTGGGACCTTATCAAAAGCCTTCTGAAAGTCCAAATACACCACAGCCACTGGTTCTCCCTTATCTATTCTACCAGTTACATCCTCAAAAATTCCAGTAGATTAGTCAAGCATGATTTACCTTTTGTAAATCCATGTTGACCTTATCCGATCCTGTCACTGTTTTCCAAGTGCTCTGCTATTAAATCTTTTATAATGGACTCTAGCATTCTCCCCACGACCGATGTCAGACATACCAGTCTATGATTCCCCGTTTTCTCTCTACCACCTTTATTAAATAGTGGGGTTACATTAGCTACACTCCAATCCATGGGAACTATTCCAGAGTCTATAGAATTTTAGAAGATGACCAGCAATGCATTTACTATTTCTGGGGACACTTCTTTAAGTACCCTAGGATGTAGATTATCAGGCCCTGGGGATTTATCGGCCTTCAATCCCTTCAATTTCTTTAACACCATTTCCCTACAAATACTTATTTTATTCAGTTCCTCCCTCTCATTAGACCCTATGTTCCCCGTCATCTCTGGGAGGTTATTTGTGTCTTCCTTTGTGAAGACAGAACCAAAGTATGTATTTAATTGGCCTGCCATTTCTTTGTTACCCATTATAAATTCCCCTGATTCTGACTCCAAGGGACCTATGCTTGACTTCACCAATCTTTTTCTCGTCACATATCTATAGAAGCTTTTACAGTCAGTTTTTATGTTCCCGGTAAGCTTACTCTCATACTCTATTTTCCCCCTCTTAATTAATCCATTCGTCCTCCTTTGATGAATCCTAAACTGCTCCCAATCCTCAGGTTTGCTGCTTTTTCTGGCCAATTTATATGTCCTCTCCTTGGATCTTATGCTATCCCTAATTTCCCTTGTTAGCCACGGTTGAGTCACCTTTTTTGTTCTATTTTTATGCCAAATTCTGTAGTTCATCCATGCGATCTTTAAATGTTTGCCATTGCCTATCCACCATCAACCCTTTAAGTAACGTTCCCCAATCCATCCTAGCCAACTCGTGCCTCATACCATCGTAGTTTACTTTATTTAAATTCAGGACCCTAGTCTCTGAGTCAACTACTTCACTCTCCATTTTAATGAAGAATTCTATCATATTATGATCGCTCCTCCCCAAGGGGCCTTGCACAACAAGATTGCTAATTAATCCTTTCTCATTACATAATACCCAGTCTAAGGTGGCCTGATCTCTAGTTGGTTTCTCGACATATTGGTCCAGGAAACCATCTCGTATACACGCTGGGAATTCCTCCTCCACAGTATTGTAACTAATTTGGTTCTATATGTAGATTAAAGTCACACATGATAACTGCTGTGCACTAATTGCATGCATCTCTAATTTCCCGTTTAATGCCATCCCCAACCTCAGCATAACTGTTTGGGGGTCTGTATAAAACTCCAACTAACGTTTTCTGCCCCTTGGTATTTCTCAGCTCTGCCCATACAGATTCCACATCATCAGAGCTAATATCCTTCCTTAATATTGTGTTAATCTCCCCTTTAACCAGCAATGCTACCCCTCCTCCTTTTCCTTTTTTCCTTTCCTTCCTGAATATTGAATACCCCTGGATCTTGAATTCCCAGACTTGGTCATCCTGGAGCCATGTCTTCGTAATCCCAATTATATCATATCCGTTTACATCTATTTGCGCAGCTAAATCATTCACTTTATTCGGAATGCACCTCTCATTAAGACACAAAGCCTTCAGGCTTGATTTTTTAACACTCTTAGTCCTTTTAGAATTATTATTTACTGTGGCCCTGTTTGATTTACACCCTTGATTTCTCTGCCTTCCACTTTTGCTTTTCTCCTTCCTGTCTTTTATTTCTATCCATGCTTCCCTTTCCTCTGTTTCCCTGCACAGGTTCCAAACCCCCTGCCATTTTAGTTTAATCCCTCCCCAACAGCACTAGCAAACACTCCCCCTAGGACATCGGTCCCGGTCCCGCCCAGGAGCAAACCGTCCAGTTTGTACTGGTCCCACCTCCACCAGAACCGGTTCCAATGTCCCAGGAATTTGAATCCCTCCCCCTTGCGCCATTCCTCTCGCCACGTGTTCATCTGAAATATCCTATTTCTACTCTGACTAGCACGTGGCACTGGTAGCAATCCTGAGATTACTACCTTTGAGGTCCTATTTTTAAATTTACCTCCTAACTCCCTATATTCAACTTTTAGGACCTCATCCCGTTTTTTACCTATATCGTCGGTACCTATATGCACCACGACAACTGGCTGTTCAACCTCCCCCTCCAGAATGCCCTACAGCCGCTCCGAGACATCCTTGACCCTTGCACCAGGGAGGCAACATACCCTTCTGGAGTCTTGTTTCCGGCTGCAGAAACGCCTATCTATTCTCCTTACAATAGAATCCCCTGTCACTATAGCTCTCCAGCTTTTGTTCCTCCCGTCCCGCACACATGGTCAGCAGGGACACAGGAAGTGTCCCTGATTTCCCACATATTGCAGGAGGAGCATGCCACGGGGCCGAGCTGTGCTGCCATGACCTACCCTTTAATTAATTCAAATTAAATTAAATCAAATCAATACCACTAATTACACTACAATTAAATGATATACTCAAGGGCCCTGGTTTACCAGCAATCCCCGCGACACAACAGTCATCCTAGAAACTAGAAACCACAATAATTAAGTTTGGAAAGTTAGGAAACACTTCTACACAAAAAGGGTGGTAGAAGTTTGGAACTCTCTTCCACAAATGGAGTTGATGCGAGATCAATAATTAATTTTAAATCTAAGAGTGATAGATTTTTGTTAACTAAAGTTTATGGGCCAAAGGCGGGTACATTGAGTTAGGTCACAGATCAGCCATGATCGCATTGAATAGTGGAACAGGCTCGAGGGGCTGAATGGACTCCTCCTGTTCCTATGTTCCATAGCTTTGCTGTAAACAACCTTTGATGCCTGCAGTGTAGCAGCCTATTGCCTGTTTATATTGCAGCAATCTCCATCTCTCACACTAGCCCCGGCTGTGATGAAAAGCCTCTGTTTCAAAAGCCGACCTATTTCAATCTTAATAACTCTTTGAGCTCAATGTTACTCCACCGAGCTTATTTATTTATATGTGCCTACGTGTTCATGGGACATTTTACATCCACCTGAAAGAGCAGACAGGGCCTCGGTTTAACGTCTCACCTGAAAGATGGCAACTCCGACAGTACAGCACTCCCTCAGTACTGCCCCCTCCGATAGTGCAGCGCTCCCTCAGTACTGCCCCTTCGACACTCCAGCACTCCCTCCGTTCAGCCCGTCCAACAGTGCATCGCTCCCACCGTACCACCCCTCCGACAATGCAGCGCTCCCTCAGTACTGCCCCTCTGAAAGTGCAGCGCTCGCTTAGTACTGCTCCTCCGACAGTGCAGAGCTCCCTCAATACTGCCCCTCTGACAGTGCAGCATTCCCTTGGCACTGCCTCTCCGACAGTGCAGCGCTCCCTCAGTACTGCCCCTCCGACAGTGCAGCGCTCCCTCAGTACTGCCCCTCTGAAAGTGCAGCGCTCCCTCAGTACTGCTCCTCCGACAGTGTAGCGCTCCCTCAGTACTGACCCTCCGACAGTGCAGCGCTCCCTCAGTACTGCCCCTCTGAAAGTGCAGCGCTCCCTCAGTACTGCTCCTCCGACAGTGTAGCGCTCCCTCAGTACTGCCTCTCCGACAGTGCAGCGCTCCCTCAGGACTGCCCCTCAGATAGTGCCTCGCTCTATCGTCCCTGCACTGTAATATCAGCCTAGATTTTTGTGCTGAAGTCTCTGGAGTGGGACTTGAACCCACAATCTTCTGACTGAGAGGCGAGAGTGCTACCCACTGAGCCATGGCTGACATCATCATGTTACCCCCTCCTGCACCGTCTCCAACGCCTCAATCTCCTTCATCAAGTGTGGGCTCCAAAACCTGTCGCTCTTCTCCAAGTGCAGATGTAAAAAGCCTTAAGTAGCACAGGTGGAGTATTCATCACCTGCCCTCAGTGATCCGACCAATACAATGTCTCCCATTGATACCGGGCCTTTAACGTAGTGAAACGTCCCAAGGCGCTTCACAGGAGCGATTATCAAACATAATTGAACAATGATCCGCACATGCAGATAATGGGCCAGATTTTACTGTCGAAGTAACGGTGAGACTAAAGGCGTTCACTGTTATTGATGTAAATAGTTGCAGCATCTTCAGCCGAGGGCCGGATGTGTGGATAAATGTGGAAATCCAAAAATTGTCTCCCAGTTGCATCGCTTCGCCGCTAGCTTCGTGAAAACGGAATCTCACTGTTTGCCAGACCATTGAGGCTGAATGGTCTCCACTTGTCCCCATCTAACAGGCTCGAGGGGATGAATAGCCTCCTCCTGTTCCTATCTAAACGGCTCGAGGGATGAATAGCCTCCTCCTGTTCCTATCTAACAGGCTCGAGGGATGAATAGCCTCCTCCTGTTCCTATGGTAACAGGCTCAAGGGGCTGAATGGCCTCCTCCTGTTCCTATGGTCTGGCTGTTCTCAGCATCTCTGGTAAGTAACTCTTGTAAATAGCTGCTTCGATTTATTACAGTTCTATCTGCAGGGCTGTTAATACATTGTGGTGTTTCCGATCTTTTCACATGCAGTACTCGATTTTCTTTTATCCGTTTTATCAGTGACACGTTTCCTCTCTTCAATGTCATAAATATGAGGTCTTCTGGGATCATAGTAACTTACAGCACAGAAGGAGGCCATTCGGCCTGTGCCAGCTCTTTGAAAGAGCAATCCAGTTAGCCCCACTCCCCCGCTCTTTCCCCAAATCCCTGTAAATTTCCCCCTCCAGTATTTATCCAATTCCTTTTTGAAGGTTACTATTGAATCTGCTTCCACTGCTCTTTCAGTCAGCGCGTTCCAGCTCACAACAACTCGCTGCACCAAAAAGCTTTCCTTATCTCCCCCTCTGGTTCTTTCCCCAGTTACCATCAAGCTGTGTCCTCTGGTTACCGACCCTGCTGCCACTGGAAACAGTTTCTCCTTATTTACTCTATCAAAACCCCTCATGAATTAGAACACCTCTATTAAATCTCCCCTTAACCTTCTCTGCTCGAAGGAGAACAATCCCAGCTTCTCTAAGTCACTCCACATAACTGAACTCCCTCTTCGCCGCTACCATTCTGGTCAATCTCCTCTGCACCCTCTCCAAGGCCTTGACATCCTTCCTAAAGTGTGGTGCCCAGAATTGCACACAAAATGTTTTCGATTCTTTTTCACAATTACTTGAAGTAAAGATTTACTCAGGTAAAATTCTAATCAACTTTAAATGAAACCCCAAAAGGCTGTGTTCATCTATGGAAGAGAAATAATACTTTATTGTATTAATGACACAGCTGTTGTGGCTTTAACTGATATTCAAATTCTGCTTGATAAACCTCAGTAAGTGTATTAAGCTGAGAGATAAAGAGAAACACACAGTGTCTTTGCTCATCCTAATTAGATTTATTAGAAGAAAACACATCAGTTCAATTTTAATAGAATAAAGATAACCTCTGATGATAAACTGATTATAACCTGTGTTTTGCTGATAGATAATATGAAACATTCTCATTCCTGACACTGTGATACTGAGGGAGAGAAACAGAGACAGAAACAGAGAAAGGCAGACAGAGAGAGAGATACAGATTATTTCTTCCTCCTAATTTGAATTATTTCTGAAATAAGATCTAATTTTGAAAAACAGCTAATTATCTCTGAACATCACCTGCGCTTTCTTGATAGTCTGAAAATGTAAACATTCAAATTATTGACTTCTGTGAGGTACAGAGAAAGAGAAATACAGAAAGAGAGACAGAGAGACCGAGAGAGACAGAGTGAGAGAGAGACCGAGTATGAGAGAGAGAGACAGAGAGTGAGCATAAAAAAGAAAGACTTGAATTTATACAGCGCCTTTAACGACCACCGGACATCTCAAAGCACTTTACAATAAAATAACTACTTTTGGAGTATAGTCACTGTTGTAATGTGGGAAATGCGGTCGTCACTGTTTGCGCACAGCAAGCTCCCACATACAGCAATGTGATAATGATCAGATAATCTGTTTTACGTCATGTTGATTCAGGGATAAATATTGGCCAGGACACCAGGGAGAACTCCCCTGCTCTTTTTCGAAATAATGCCATGGGATCTTTTACGTCCACCTGAGAGGGCAGGTGGCACCTCCGACAGAGCAGCACTCCCTCAGCACTGCACTGGTGTGTCAGCTTAGATTTATGGGCTCAAGTCCCTGTAGTGGGACTTGAACCATGACCTTATGACACAGAGGCGAGTGTACGACCCATTTTTTAATATATTATTTATTGAACATTAAAAACATTTACAGCATCGTGATCATTCCATTGTATCCTACAAATCCATTCCGCCGCTCGGCACAGCCATTCCTCCACCACATATTAACATCAAAACCTGAAGTTTAATTTGTCTCCCATAAGATATACGAAGCTATTGTACTTTAAAAATCGATCGGTAATCATGGTTCCGAATAAGGGAAGTGTGCTTGATAATCCCCCCATCATTTCATCCCCGGCCCTTCCCTCCTCTCATGCTCCTTCCCAACTTTTTGGGCAGCTGTTGCTTTCTCCTGCAGCTCCAGCTCCTTTTCACCTCCTGTTTGAACCTTCCCTGCAGGTTCAGCCTCTTCCTTACACTAGGTTTGGGCCGAGGAGCTGCCCCTTCTCCCTGCTTCTGCCCCTCACTAACCTTTCCCTTTCCACACGATGCCTCCCCAGCCCCCACTTCCATGTCTCTGTCCCCCTCTGACTCCTCTCTCTGGAAAACTTCAGAAACCTCCCGTCCCTGCTCCCCGTCAGATACATCATCTCCGTTAGAGAGTCTTCCTGCGATCACGGTTTCTCCAACAGTCCCACGCCGTTCGGCCTCATTTCCACCGCTGACCCTTGCTCCCTGTGTCTTCTCTCTCTGGGACAATGGCACATCTGTATCTCGCTTGCTCTCTTCTGGTGTCTTTGTCTCCCCGCTCCGATCCTGCTGCCCCCTTAAGGCTCCTTCCTCTTGCACACTCTCCATGTCTTGCCCCCTCCTGCTCCCCGAGATGTCCGACTCCCCATTTTCCTTTCGAGTACTTCTTCTTCTTAGGCAGTCCCTCGGAACTGAGGATGACTTGCTTCCACATTTAAAATGAGTGCTCAGGTAAATGATGAGTCCAAAGCGGGACCTACTGTCTCTGTCACAGGTGGGGCAGACGGTGGTTGAAGGGGCGGGAGGGTGGGGTGCTTGGGTTGACGTGCTCTCCTTCCACTGCTTGCGCAAGGCTTCCGCTTGCTCCCAGCAAAGCGACTCGAGGTGTTCGGCGCCTTCCTGTGATTGGAGTATTACACTTACCATGCACCCCGCTCCCGCCTCCACTCCCCCAACAGACACCAGATTATTATGGCTCGACTCTGCCCTCGGCCCGTGCTTCCCTCTGCTGTCTTTGTCCTTTTCCACTCTACTTTGGTGTGTTTTCTACCATCTCCATCCTGTGAGACTGAGTACTGTGATTCAGAGGGCCCAGCAGAGGGAGAGAGATAAAGGTGAGAACGAGTACTGTGATGCAGAGGGACACCAGCAGAGGGAGATAGATAAAGGTGAGACTGAGTATTGTGATTCAGAGGCACCAGCAGAGGGAGATAGATAAAGGTGAGACTGCGTACTGTGATTCAGAGAGACACCAGCAGAGGGAGATTGATAAAGGTGAGACTGAGTACTGTGATGCAGAGAGACACCAGCAGAGGGAGATAGATAAAGGTGAGACTGAGTAGTGTGACTCAAAGGCACCAGCAGAGGGAGATAGATAAAGGTGAGACTGAGTACTGTGATGCAGTTAGACACCAGCAGAGGGAGATAGCTAATGGTGAGACTGAGTACTGTGATGCACAGAGACACCAGCAGAGGGAGATAGCTAATCGTGAGACAGAGGTGGAGTTCCCTGAATTGGACACAATACTCCAGTTGTGGCCAAACAAGTGTTTTATAAAGGTTCACCATAACTTCCTTGTTTTTGTACTCTATAACTCTATTCATGAAGCCCAAGCTCCCGTATGCTTTATTAAAAACATTCTCAAGTTGTCCTGCCACCTTCAACGATTTGTGCACATAAACTCCCAGGTCTCTCTCTTCATGCACCACCTTTAAAATTCTACCCTTTAGTTTATATCGCCTCTCCTCGTTCTTTCTGCCAAAATGTATCACTTCGCACTTTTCTGCCTTAAATTTCATCTGCCACGTGTCCGCCCATTTCACCAGCCTGTCTATGTCCTCCCAAAGTCTATCAAAAACATCCTCACTGTTCACTGAGGCTCCATTGCCCAGAGGCATTTGATAAAGTTCCACTCAGAAGATTATTCGCAAAAATGAGCGTGGGTGGAATTACAGCTTGTGACATGGGTCGGTCATTGGTTGGGAGATGGGAGATAGAGAGTAGCAATAAAGGGTATGTTCTCTGATTGGTGGGATGTGATTAGTGGGTGTTCCCCAGGGATCTGTACCAGGGGCCTCAGCTTCTCACTATATTTTTCAAAGACTTAGATGAAGGAACAGAGAGCCGTGTGTCCAAGCTTGCTGATGACATTAAGTTAGGTGACACAGTAAGTAGTGTAGATGGGAGCGGAAATTTGCAAAGGGACATTGATAGATGACGTGAGTGGGCTGAACTGTGGGAGAGGCAGTTCACATTGAAGAAGTGGGAGCTCTTCCGTTTTGAACGGAGGGAAATTATATCCGAATATGTTCTCAATAGAGAGAAACTAGGAACAAGGTGGACAGGTGGGGAAAATAACTTAAAAAGCGAATGAGATTTTAGCCTTTATCTCAAGGGGACTGGAATACAAAGGGTTGGAAGTTCCCGGACAGTTGTATGGGTCTCTGGTTAGCCCCATCTGGAGTATTGCGTTCAATTCTGAAAACCTCAATTCAGCAACGATATATTGGTCACGGAGGGGGTGCAGCGTAGATTTGGCAGAGATTATTAAGATAATTAAAGGCGTTGATAGTTTAGATAGAGAAACTATCTCCTCTGATGAGGGATTCCAGAACAAGGGGGCATAACCTTAGATTTAGGGCTAGGCCATTCAGGGCTGATGCCAGGATACACTTCTTCACACAAAGGGTAGTGGAAATTTGTACCCTCTCCCCCAAAAGCTATTGAGGCTGGGGCTCAATTGAAAGTTTCAGAATAGAGAGTGATAGATTTATGTTAGGCAGGTTATCAATGATTATGGAACACAGGATGGAGTTAAGATACAGATCAGCCATGATCTAATTGAATGGTGGAACGGGCTGGAGGGGCTGAATGGCCTACTCTTGTTTCTCTAACATCATTGGAAGAAGACAAATAATCCCATGACTGCCCATAGAGTGGGAGGGGCTGGATGGGGTTAGAGTGGGATGGGCTGGGTGAGGGGTGAGTGGGAGGGGCTGGGTGGGGTTAGAGTTGGAGGGGCTGGGTGAGGGGTGAGTGGGAGGGACTGGGTGGGCTTAGAGTGGGAGGGCATGGTTGGGGACAGTGGTTGGGGAATAGTGGATGCGGGAAAGTGGGAGTGGCTAGGTGGGGTTATAGTGAGAGGGGTTTTTGGAGGGGTGAGTGGTTGGGGCTGGGTGGGGGGACAGTGGGAGGGACTGGGTGGGCTTTGCGTGGGAGGGCTAGGTTGGGGAGAGTGGGTGGGGAAGAGTGGGAGGGGCTTGTTGGTGTTAGAGTGGGAGGGGTGGGTGGGTTTTGGAGTGGGAGCGACTGGGTGGGGGAAGAGTGGATGGGGAGAGTAGGTTGGGGGGTGTGATTGGGGATGGGTGGGGGTTGTGTGGGAGGGGCTGGTTGGGTTAGAGTGTGAGTCGCTGGGTTGGGGAGAGTGGATCGGGAGAGTGGGTGGGGGGTGTGATTGGGGCTGGGTGGGGTTAGAGTTGGAGGGGCAGGGTGTTTTTAGAGTGGGAGAGACTGGGTAGGCTTAGAGTGGGAGGAACTGGATGGGGGAGCGTGGGAGGGGCTGGGTGGGGTTAGAGTGGAGGGGCTGGGTGGGGTTAGAGTGGGAGGGAATGGTTGGGGTAGCGTGGGCGGAGCCGGGTGGGGTTAGAGTGGGAGGGGCTGGGTTGGATTAGAGTGTGAGGGACAGGTTGGGGGAGCGTGAGAGGGGCTGGGTCGGGTTAGAGTGGGAGGGGCTGGGAGGGGTTAGAGTGCGAGGGGCTGGGTTGGGTTACAGTGGGAGGGGCTGGGTTGGGTTAGAGTGAGAGGGGCTGGGTGGGGTTAGAGTGGGAGGGGCTGGGTGGGGTTAGAGTGAGAGGGGCTGGGTGGGGTTAGAGTGAGAGGGGCTGGGTTGGGTTACAATGGGAGGGGCTGGGTGGGGTTAGAGTGAGAGGGGCTGGGTGGGGTTAGAGTGGGAGCGGCTGGGTGGGGTTAGAGTGAGAGGGGCTAGGTGGAGTTACAGTGGGAGGGGCTGGGTGGGGTTAGAGTGGGAGGGGTTGGGTGGGTTTAGAGTGAGAGGGGCTGGGTGGGGTTTGAGTGGGAGGGGCTGGGTGGGGTTAGAGTGAGAGGGGCTGGGTGGGGTTACAGTGGGAGGGGCTAGGTGGGGTTAGAGTGGGAGGGGCTGGGTGGGGTTAGAGTGAGAGGGGCTGGGTGGGGTTAGAGTGGGAGGGGCTGGGTGGGGTTAGACTGGGAGGGGATATGTGGGGTTAGAGTGACAGGGGCTGGGTGGGGTTAGAGTGGGAGGGGCTGGGTGGGGTTAGAGTGAGAGGGGCTGGGTGGGGTTAGAGTTTGAGGGGCTGGGTGGGGTTAGAGTGTGAGGGACTGGTTGGAGAGAGAGTGGGAGGGATTGTGTGGTGGAAGAGTGGGGGTGCTGGGAAGGGTTAGAGTGGGAGGGGCTGGG